>PVKU01001075.1:0-346994 GCA_004027475.1 Anoura caudifer | reverse complement strand
ACATGGAGGGTTAGCAACAGGGGAGTGGGAGGAAGAGAGAGGGGGAAAGGTACAGAGAATAAGTAGCATAGACAGTGGGTAGAAAATAGGGGGAGGGCAAGAATAGTGTGGGAAATGTAGAAGCTAAAGAACTTATGACACATGAACATGAACTAAAGGGGGGGAATGTGGGTGGGAGGGGGTGTGCAGGGTGGAGGGGAATGATGGGGGAGAAGTGGGACAACTATAATAGCATAATGAATAAAATATGTTTTTTAAAAAGATGCTATACCACGTGACCTTAAACTCCCTTTCCATTTTTTTTTTTTTTTGGCCACTCCTTTTTCATAGAGCCTTTTCTGCAACTCCCCATTGACTTTCTACAACCCACATTCTCCTACCTTCATGCCTTTGCTTGGTGATCCTGTGACCCAAAATGCCCTCATTCACTAAAAATGTATATACTCACTAAGTTCCCCCTGTGTGCTAGGTAGTGTTCTAGTTTGAGAAGAAATGGCAAGGAAGACAGTCAAGGTCTCTGCTCTTAAGGAGTTTGCTTTCTGATAAAGCAGAGAGGCAATTGTAGAATAGACAGATACATGATATCTCGGATGGCAACAAATTCTATGAAGAAAACAGGGGGAGTAACAGAAGGAGGTGGGCTTTCTATTCCAGAAAGACTCTGTCGGAGACCACTACTCTGAAGGGTTACGTTGATGGCTTTCCCCTGAGCAACTAGATTCCAACTGTAATCCACATTTACCCAACACGTCGTGTATGTGTTTTGTTCTCCAAAAGTCTGCAAATCTGTGCTTAATTTAAGATATCTTTTCTGTTGCTCACCACAGAACATTTAGTGTCCTGGGGCTTATAAAATGATCTTCTATGTGATCTAATTGAATCCTCCCAAGCATACTTCACAAGATTAGGATGATATTCTCATACTCAGAATAGAAAAAAAGGAAGGAGGAGGAGAAGGAGAAGGAAACTGAGAAGGGGAAGCAGAGGGAGAAGAAAGGGGGTATATTACGTTTATTCTCGCTCTGGTTCTAATACTAACCCATAACAAAATTAGAATTCGGATCTTTACCTTCTGCCTCCTATTCTAAGGCTTTTTCTATTACTCTGGGACGGCAAGATTCAGCAATTCATGGGAAGTTGTATTATTTTCCTTCTGTAATCAAACGCAGTAACATTGGCTGCCCCTTTCGAACAGGGGAGCCATGCAGCATCAGGTGCAATTTAAAGGTAATAAAAATCGCGTGACTGGCAAGGCCTGAGGTCTGTGGCTCCCTCTCCTAGCATCTTCCTGTTTCTAAAAGCTGAACTACATCAGCTTTTTCTTAGCTCCATGTCTGAGTTTCCTAGGGAAAACTTGGAACTAAAACTTTTTTTTTTTAATTGAATGATCTTTTTCTTCGTGTTTTGAAGATTTTCTTTTGAATTATGAGAAGAAAATCCTTCTAGCACAAGTATAAACAAAACCTGCTTTTGTCACTAGCACCCTGTAGAAACCAAAGATGAACATTAAATTACTCCAAGCACATGGCTCCTTGCCAGTAATTATTCAATATGAAGTTTAACCAGGTTTATCTAGAATACAGGGACTGCGTATACATAGCTAAAGGGAAAGACATGGTTAAAGTAATTATCTGGCATATTCCCACCATGTAGACAGTCAGTCTGGCTCATTTGGACCAAAGAATAATAACCCAGCACATTCTTTTTGCCAGAAGAAGTTATTTGGCAAATCACCTCGATGTGCCTCAACAGATGAATACGCATTAAATCTACAAGATGCCAAAAGGGAAAGAAAACGTGACCGCCCTTGGGTGTCAGGAAGCCTGCAGACAGGATGGCAGGAAGAGGCTTCTAGAAGAGAATGGTCTGGGAATCAAGACAAGTTGCCTTTGAATTCTGTGCTTCACTCTGGGGCTTGTGAATTAAGATTCTAGAATTTCTTTGCTTTATTTCTAATTGCTTTACGGATTCTTGCCCTGAAATTTCTTATGTTTTTTAGATATCTTTTTTTTCTGGGGTATGAAAATCAAACTTCTCTGTATAATCTGAGCTCTGCAGATTATCTGGTGACTAATGCTCTAGATAATTGCATCTTGACATTTTCTTTTTTGCTGGGTACGGGAATAGGAAGAAAAAAAGAAACATTGATTGAGGAGACCAGGATTGTCTACTTATTAGGTATAATACAGCCCTTAGGATCCAGTGCAGATAATCAACGAATGCCCTTTCTGGTTTGTTTTGCCCTCTGCTTGCAATTTGCTTGTGGTGGCTTCTTAAATGAAGCAACGATGATCTGTTAAACTCATTGAGATTCTCCCTTTGGAGAAGAGCGTGATTCATTCTAATCACTCATTGTTTTCATTTCTAACACCAAGATAGAAATGATGACTACTCTTTTCTCTTTTTTTGCTTTCCTGACATGGAAAATATTTCTGAAAAATTTAAAGAAGTTTCCTTTTGCTGTTTATTCTGGTGTAGCAATTGATCAAGGGGACCAATTCTGGAGACAGATGTCCAGGTTCAAATGTCACCTTCACGGATTACAAGCTGTGTGATCTTACTTAGCTCTCTTGGCCTCGATTTCCCCATTTTCACAAGAGAAGCGATGACATCCTTTAATGTGTAGGAATCTTATGAGGAATAAAGAGGATGGCATATGTATGGACATCTGTCAATACGTATTAACTGTTAGAGACAGCACCAGCCAAGGGTCAGATATGCACACCCCCTAGACTCAGCTATTGTAGGGCCTTTAGCAAACTACTTACTTAACCAAGAATTAATACTGACCCCATAGGTAGTCAGCTGTTATGAGGATTAAATGAATTGATTCATCTAAGATGTAGCCAGAATATTGTGTGGCTTATGACCTGTGCTCTGTAAAATTTACTATTACAGATGTTATTTGTCATCTGTGCATGATGAAAAAGTTTCCCAAGCTAAATGGAAAACAATGTGTAAAGAAATGTAAAAATTCTACCGCCCAAAAGGTTTACTTAAGTTGATTATTTACACAGTGGTGCACTTGACTATATAGCAAAATAAAACAAATATAAGCATCTCAGCAACAAACAACAACAACAAAACATTATCTACAAACATACTGTCAGCCCCGGCTCTGGGGTGAAATGTAGAAGATATACATGTTCAACAGCCACATCAATGCATTCTGTCTCCAAAAGCCAATTTTAGGTTTCAGATATAGAAATGCATTTAGAACTATGCCAAAGCTCACCCCTTTTATTTATATTAATAGTGAAGAACGGGCCAACCTCTATCCTGTATTTACATCAGGAGAACTGGCACTGGGGAAGCCAGAAGTACTTAGCGTAAGGCCTAAACGATTGCTGAGCAAGATTTTTCCTTCAAAGGAACTGTCTTGTGATTTTCCTTTACTGTCTCTTCATCTTTGCTTAGTATTGGTAGAGCCAGGAATAAGTAAATAAATACATAAATATAATATTAAACATTAAAATTAACTATGGATACAATTTGAACAAAACATCAGGTAGCAATGTTTATTGCATAGTAAGCACTTAACAAATATTAAATAAAAGAATGAATGTAAGTGGGCTTTCAACCATTCTTGAAAGAATGGGGAAATATTTTTGATGAATGAAATGGAGTTGGTGCGGTCCGCCCGCTGCTGCAAAACACCTCTGTTTGGAAGTGTTCGTGGATTTCTCCACTTGGTTTCTGCAACGTTGTCCTCAGCCTGACTGAACTTTACCCAGGTTTCTTTCTGACTACAGATCTCGGGCCTCCTTTTTCTGTAGTGTATTCTTTAGAAAACTTACACTTCTAAATTCTTTTTTCTCCCTTCTGAGACATAAATCTTCTGCCAACTTTTTGCCAGATTTACAATCTAGGATTGTCTTTCTCCAGGGCCTGGGAGCCATCCTTTGTGAAGAAAGTATCAAGGAGGATCACACCGCTGTCTCCAGGACTCTGTTGCAGGGTGGGAGCTTAAATCGAATGCAATCTTTAGCAAACACCGGTAGCCTCACGACAATGGCTGATCTCCCTCCGCCTTAATGTTCTCCACTACTTTCCCAGTAGCCTTTACACTTAAAAACTTGCTTGCCTGCTGTTTCGGCAAAGCCAGGTGCAGTCCTGTCCTGAAGCCTGTGCGTGCCTCCAGCACAACAATCCAAATGAAGTCCATTTCGCCAATTTTAACAAGTGTCTCCTGCAATTTCACCATGGCCACCCTCTCTCACAGTGTTGCCTCAGTGTCCTTCTGTGTCTTCTGATCCTCCGATACCATCGCGATCCATTCTTTTTATTGCACTCGCTCTGGGACCAGAACTCATGTTCCTGACTGCAACCTGACGGGCGTTCCTGGGCAGTCTCTTTTCACCTGTGACACCAGAAGAGCACTCAATATTATTTACTTATTTCTACAAAAATAAAGGGACCTCCGCCCCCCCAGAACACAGAAAACCAAAGTGATAACAAAAACAAGCATTTTAATTTTCTTTTAGGTATAATAGGCTTTTTAAACATTTGGATAGACAGAAAGCTTTCTATCATAGTGATGCCAAGAAGGTAAGACTGAATGATTCCACCTGTGTGCTTACAAGTTCCCTGACCATTTCTGCAACCCTGAGCCCCAGGGTCTGATCAGGAACCCCCTGCTTGCTTTTCCCACCTTGCAGGAGGCCAGCAGAGCGCAAGGTCTTCCCTGGTGTGGAGCAGTTCATCTCTTAGGCTGGGTCTGGTCTTTACCTTCTATTTCTGTCTGGCACTTAATGTTTTCACACCTACATGACGGAGCATTGTATGTGACTAAAGGAAAACAGAATCCCTCTGGGGAATTTGGGGACTAAGTTTTAAGAAGTTATTAACATTGATTAAAAATATGCAGAACGGTTTAATTTGGTTTTATTGGTTGTGTATTCACTATCTTTATCCTATATTCTAGCCGTTTGCAAAAGAAATCATCAACCCGCAGCTATTGTAGTTTTAAGCAGGAGGACAGGGAAGAAGTTCAACTGATAGAAATACATATATGTGGCCTAGCATTGTATTTCTAAATTTTGCTTCAGCAGAATTTTACATCAGTTGGTCTAATGCAAAAATTTTAAAAATTAGGTCCTGTATTGTTTGTTTAAATGCAATTTATATTTCTTCTTAATGCTTCTAATCCCTTGCTGTGATTCGAAACCCTTCTAATTGACTCCTTGGAATCATCTTGGTGCAGTTCTAAGGCAACCCTCCGCAGCTACAGAACAGAACAGGAAGAAAGAGGAATTGAAAGCAGTGTGTTTATAACCTTGGTCATACGTATCGTAGGAGTGTTTCTGTTTTAATAATTAATTAGCTTATCAGTTCAGAAATGTCGAAATAGCTTTTGGAATCCCATGCTCTGAGGCCTCTGGCACATTCTCGTTTCCTGACTGCATTTTCCGTTTAATTTCTTCTTTCCTTGAAACTAAAATCATTTAATGACATCGGACACGTCAAGGCCACTGACTGATCTTCAGAGCAGAAGGTACGCGAAGGTGGCCAGTCCTTTACATCACAGCGCCCGTCCAGGTTGGGAGACATCATTCTAACGCAGACAAAGTGCAATGCTGTCAGGAATGCTAAGAGACATAACTAAAAACAAGGGGGGGAAAGAATAATATGAAAAAAGCTGAAGGGAAAATAAGTTCAACACGCAGAAGAGAGAAGATCAGGAGGTGGGGGAAGGAAAAAGCACATGTGTGATTTTTTTCCCACTTATTCTATTTCCTTTTTGTTCCCTGGTTCAGAGCGGCTGGTAGAAGATTGATACATTTATTAATTCTCCATGCAGAAAGACAAACAGTGGACTCGGTCCAGTGGGAGTGAAACGTCTGGCCCCAGGTGTCCCTGCGGAATCTTCCAAAGTTGCCTAATGGTCTCTGACCACACAGACCCATTTAAGGAATGCGGTATCCGTTTTCTCAAATCTCGTTTAGACTCATACATAAAATAAAATCATCCTGTCATAATGCCCTGGTTTTCTCTGCTTCTTCTTTTTATTTCTCCTGGTCAATTTAAAATGCAGGGCTAAAAAAAGACAGAAAAAACAATTTACAGGATGTTCAAGCCAGTCTTTGTTAATATGACTTTTTAAATTGCAAGAACCTAGTAAAATAAACCATTTCTTTCTGCATAAAGTGATATTTATGCCTTCTCCCTTAGAAACTATTAGAGCGAATATTCATGGAGAAATATTTTCACCTATTTTACATGTTTATTAACTTAAAATCCAACTGTGAGGGAACTAAGTTATGGGATCTATTTTATTAAGGTTAATACTGGTGGTTTTTTTTTTCCTTTTTTCTTTTTTTAAAGCAGAGTGAAAATTATTGTTCATCTGTTTAATTTTTTGGAGTAGAACTGTACTGTTTTTCATTTTTAGAACATATTTTGGATCTTAGATGTTTAATGAGTCTTAATAAATTTTTACATATAAGGTGAGGTATAAGTGATATTGGATTCATATAATAGGCATTTCTCTTTTCTGTAGTTCCTGGTACAATTCTGACAAATAATAACAAAAGGAAAAAAATATCATATGACCTGAGGTTATTCTGACTTTAATTTTGGTTTTGACAGTAGGTAAGTTTAGGTCAATTGTGTGAGACTCTTTTCTGTAAATTTCTGAAATTTCCTCAGCACAAGATGAGATTAACAGTCACCTTTATATTAGTGAGCTGCCAGATTTTGTGAAAGAAAATACATTAGTATATTATTAGGGATGAAAATATCACCATTTAAAATCAATTTACATATGAACTTGGAACATACACATGACTTAAGTTTGAGTTCTGGAAAATAAATTGTGAAGGGTGTTATTTTACTAGAGTGTTCAGTTATATCTGTTTATGTTATTAAATAGGATGAGATAAAGTACATATTCAACTTTTTAAAAAGAAGAACAGAATATATCATTTTAAGTAATTAGGTCCATTTATCTTAGCTTTATATTTTGGGGGGATGGTTCCTGAAATAGACATGAAAATGACCTATTTATAATACTTGGAAAAAAATTTTTTTTCAAAATTTGTTGAACTCAGAATATCTAACACAATTTTTTAGTTAGCTACATTAAATACAAAATTTTAAATTATAGTTTTATGTGTATATTTATTTTATTTTTGTAATATTCTAAGATTTATATTTTGGTAAAAGATTACTTGTTCAGGCAAATTAAAATATTTGGTGGACAGGTAATAATACTCATATATATACATAAACCTAATATAACATATAACTGTGTATATGTATAATATATAGTTTTATATGCATGTGCATGAATTTGCATAATTATATTAGTTAAATGTGAAATATGTATACTAATAAAACATTTTTACATTATCCACTCTAAAATATACTGAAAGAGTGCTGTCCTGGTTATGAGCCCTTAGACTTTAACAATAACTGTATTATAAGTAAATAAATATAGAAATTCTAAAAAATTTAGTTCCAACCTTGCAAAATGTACAAAGTAGCTTAATGTAAAGATTAAAACTTTGGTAGAATAAAAGCAAATGTAGGTAATGGTTTTTAAAAAATCTTAAGTGGAAAGTTTTCTTGAAGAATATCATTAAATAAAATAACATAAAGGGAATATTCATTTTTCTAACTGAATGAAAACTTAATATTTTGTATAACAAAAAACAAGTAAATAAACAAAGACCAAAAGCTGGGGTGATCCTCGGAAGACAAACCAGGGAAAATATTTCCAACATATATGGCAGTAAATTACTAGTGCATATAGTATATAAGTACCAACCAGAAAGTCAGTTAGAAATCAGTCTGCATTCCAATAATAAAATTACATTAAGACATTAGTAGGCAATCCACAGAAAAAATAAACATCGGTAATAAAATGTTTTAAAAGAATAAAACAGTAATAAGAAATACATATGAATTTAGCAATGAGATATTTTTTCAGTCCAACTGGAAAGACCTAAAAGAACTATGAAACCTAGTTTAAACAACTTTAGGAAAAACAGTCATTTGCTTTTAACTGCTGGTGGAAGTTTAAAGTATTAAAACTTTGGGTGAGAAACTGGCCTGTGTCTATTTATTTATTTATATAAAGATTTTTTTAAATTTACTTTTAGAGAGAGGGGAAAGAAAGGAGAAAGAGAGGGAGAGAAACATTGATCAGTTGCCTCTCACATGCCCCCAGCTGAGGACCTGGCCTGCAACCCAGGCATGTGCCCTGACCAAGAACTGAACTAGCAACCCTTTGGTCTGCAGGCTGGCACTCAATCCACTGAGCCACACCAGCCAGGGCAATACATCTATTTAATTACAGTAAATAATATACCTACTCAACAATTCCTAACTCTACTTTCCTTTAGAAATATAAAAAGATGTTTACTTTCCTTTAGAAATATAGAAGATGTTTACTTGTACCAAAGGTGTACAAGTCTGTTTATTTCATCTTTATTTTTAAAAACAGAAAACTTGAAATTTTGCTTAAATGATCACTCTAAGTAATAGAATACAATGCAGTCACAAAAAAGGATAAGCTATTTCCATCTATGACAAAATAAGAAGCTGTCCTCTATATATTATACAATGCAATAAAATAAATTGGAGTGTACTATATGCTGTATCATATTTTTCATACATTTTTATTTATTTTGGTATAGCATATGCCAAATTTTTGCAGATATTACCTATTATTGGTGGGCTATGAAAAGAATGTATGTATAGTTGAATAGAAAACAATGAGCATATTTTGTATTTTAAATAATATTTCATATATGAAAATAGATTTTGCACAGGGATTTTCATGTGTATTCTCTTTTGGGGGCTATGAATGAATTGGCTATGATGCTGAGGCTACCTGTGCTGACCACTCTGCCAATGTCCCCAGAGTCTAATGCAGATGTCCAAAGGACTGACTCTCCTCAATTCAAACCTAGTCAAAGAGGGAGTTGGTCTATGAATGATGCTCAATATCTAACTCACTTTCTTGTTTTTGTTTTGCTCCATGTGTGTCTGTAAGTCTGTTTACTTCTAGGATGTGGGTATGTCTGTAAATATTTTAATCCATTCTACTGCTACCACCGCCCCCAAGAGTGACTTGGTCATGAGGACTTTGATGCTAAGCAGATGTTGCAGCTACCCTTCTTCCGGAAGAGTCACTTAAAAGAGCCCTACCCCAGATACCCAGCCACGTTCAAGGAGAATGTGCTTTGTTCCCAGGGGACTTTCTCTATTGTAATTAATGCATTAAAAGTATCAAAGTCTTCAGAAAAAGTGGGAGAATTCAGGTGGAAAATAAAAGAATATAAGGAAGATTATTAACAAAGTGAAAACATTAATTTCAAGGATTTTGAGGACAGATGGACTTCTGTCCAGTGTCAGCTCTGCTAGTTATTAGCTCTCACACTATGATATAAACAGATATCAAACTCCCTCTGATCTTCAGTAATAATTCATACATATTACAGTAAGATTTAATACACAGTTTTGTAAAGGTGATTGCTTAAAATTAATGTCATAAATGTTGATTAAGTTCTATTGTATTCAAGGCACCATCTCATCTACATGAATGTAACAGCAAGAGGCTTCCCTTTGCCTGTGAGTCTCCTTACTCTGTTGAGCTAAATACAAAAGGCACCTGCATTGTGTCCCTTGGTCTTGAGGACCTACTGCCATTTTCTGAGGGAGGATGCATTTCAGGCACATCACCATCATCATCATCATTTGCCTGCTGTGTTCATTCTATTGCCGCACTGGACTCTTCCCTATCCTTGGACGCTAGTCTTTCCACAAGCTCTTTCCTTTGACCAGAAAACTATTTCTGTAGACAGGTAGTCATCAACTCTCACATTCTTCATGTCCATGTGTTAAAGTCACATTCAAAGTAAGACCTTCATAACCACCTCAGGTAAAATGGCAAACCCTTTTCTCTTAAAATTTGTTTCCCACTTTCTTATGCATTTTTCTCCACACCAATTACCATGTTGTATGACTTGCTCTCTAATTTTATTGTCTTATTATTTTCTAGAGCTCCCCATTGGAATGGAAGCTGAGTATGGGCAGGATTTTTTTATTTATTAATTGATTTGAGAGAGAGAGAGAGATTTGTTTTCCACTTATTTATGCATTGATTGATTGATTCTTGTATGTGCCCTGAACAGGGATTGAACCTGCAACCTTGGCATATTGGGAGGATATTCTGACCAACTGAGCTACCCAACCAGGGCTAAATTTTACTTTATTGTACAAGGATGTGTTCTCAGTACCCAGAGTTGTGCCTGTCCTAGAGGTAAATATGGTAAGTACTCATTGACCAATGAACTTCATCATTAACTTCCTTTGTGGAACATCACCCATTTAAATAATTAGGCTGGGTCCTATGACTTTAGCATGAGCTGAAGAAGTAATTTTTATACATTTTGACAGAAACAACCAAAAACATGACAATTCTCTATTCTGAAGATATTTCTGGTTTGTTGTTGTTGCTGTTGTTGTTGGCATCAGGATAAAAATCTATATTTGAAAAGAATAGTTACATCCTGAAAATGAGATTCCAGAGCTTGATCACAGAGGTGGAAAAGAAAAGGTGTAGTGTGACTATAAAATTGTCTAAGTGATGGAAAAAATAATTAGAGGAATACAATCTTGACATCCTTGAATGAGAAGACCTAGCAAAGGAATAAAAATAATATTTTGAAAAGTTGGAAATCGTGGCAAATTTTAATTTCCAAAGTGTTGAGAAGAAGTCAAGGAGGACCCCCAAACACTTGCCCTGTGTGCTGGCATGAGCACGCTAATAGAAGTTTCCATGTTTTAGGACTTGGCAGGGAAATCCTTGTAAAAATAAAAGCGATCCACTGTGAGTTCACTGCAACTGGAACCTCTATAAGTTATGTTCTTGTCTCTAGGCCAGATCAGGGTGGCAATGAAAATATGTTGAGCTAGTCCTGGCACGCAACTTTTGACATTTAGGTAAAATTCACTGGGAAAACAGTCATTTTTGGTTAACCTGAATCTGAAGCCTCATTATATTAGAGACATAAGCATTCATTTCTGCAGTACCACATTCAGCCTTCCAGCCAAATGTAGGTGTGACTGTGGTCCTGGACGAGCGTCCTAGGGTATGTTGTAGAGAAAATGAGAGAGCTTATTCTGCCTTTAACTGTAGTGCCTGGAATAGCCACCTTTTTGCTGCTCTCAAGCCTTGAAATATATGTAAGTAGTGCTTTCATAGAAAGGATCAGATTTCATTTTCATATAGATGATTACCCAGTGCTTTTCAATTTTTCTAACAAAGGGCTCCAATTCACAGTACATTAAAAAATGTAAGCAAGTGTATATATATGAGGTCCATCCAGAAGGTGTCCGGCCATGTACTAAGAAAAATGGAGATGTTCATTGAAGAAGATGCAAGATACAAGAAACATCATCCATAAGACAATGACACCTCAGTCTGCTTCAAAGTAGGCACCTTGGGACCTCACACAGTTCTCCCAATCACCATCAGCTGCCCCGTCGTATTTTCCTGAATCTCACGGATGGTCTGAAATCTCTTTCTTTTCAAAGGTGATTTTAGTTTTGGGAAAAGCCAAAAGTCACAGGGCACCAAATCTGGGCTGTAGGGGTGCTGAGTCACCTGGGTGATTTGATGTTTCACCAAAAAAAACTCTGCATGAAATGTGATGAGATGTGAATCACCTGAATAGTTTCCGTGGAGTAATAATTAGGTTTAATTCAGAATTTGATGCAGATTTGTTGCTCCACTCACTAAATCATTTTGAATGTGACAGGCCACACAGTACACGTGTTCACTCAATGGCATCTATCTCCCCCACTGACTAGCACAGTGAAGTCGTCATTGTTCACGCATGTGCACTCCAGTCCACTCTCCTTGGCTGCCAGGTGGCATCCATGTTTGTGCAAACCCTTCTTGTTATATTAACAACGGCTGGACTTTTTCCAGACAGACTTTGTATTTATACGTGTGTGTGTTTTCCTGGAGTGGACGTTTGTCCTTTTACCCTTTTCAAATTACGGACAACCTGTCAGGGAGCAGCCAGGGTGGAGATGTAATGTCCTTAGGCTAGTCAGATGTCCCTATCTTTACACATTTGGTCCCACCCTCAAGGTGTACTTTCAGATAAAGTTTATGCCCAGTGGCCACAGGGTAATTAAGACCCCACAGTCAGCCACAGTTTTGGGGGCAGTGATGCCGACCAAGCTGGTAAATGCTCCAGGAGGATGGTCTTGTGAAAGCGCACAAGCCATGTCTCCATGTCATGGCAATGGCCACGATTCTCCTCCCACTCACTCTGCCTGAATCATCCTCTGCCGTCCCCCTACCAACCACGAGAGCCGCCTGACCCTGGCCATAAATCCCTTGTCCACTGAAGTTCACCAGAGCCGGATTTTGCTATTTGTAGACAAACGTTCAGGTAAATAAACTATAAGAACACTTTATCTCTTTATACTCAATGAGGATGTAACTGTTTATATTATCTCTGGTGTGAAGAAAATAAAATGTGTTAAGCTCTTTTTTTTGTCCCAACAATACTCCCATATTGCATATTCTTTGATTTATGATGTGTACATTTTTGTGAGGTGTCATAATTACCTTGTGATTACTTATAGTATTATATTTTCTTGGTGTCTTTGCTTATCATCGTTTCTCTTCTATCATATCTATCCCAGCATTGGATTATTTGTTTTTCAATTGGCCAGTTGGGTTTTTCTTTTTTTTTTTGGTCAGGAAAGGTAATTGGGTGCCATACATCTGAGCTCTGTATTTCTGAAAATATCTAAATGTTTTCATTGTACCTAAGCAATAGTTTGAGCACCACAGCTGTATGTCTGTAGATTGTCCTCATCTATCTTTGAAATTAAAGATTTGTTTCTGTAGCTTTTTATTATCTTTTATTAGAATTTGCTGTGACCCTTTAATATATTCATTTTAAGTTTGGAGATTTGTTGCTTTCTTTTTTTTTTTCTTTGTGTATTGCTTTGCGTTTGCATGTTCTTTATTTTTCTTTCTATGGTTTCTGTTATTGGAATTATTCTATCTGTTTTCTTTGTCTCTGCTTCATATTTTTATTTTTCATTTTTCATTTCTTCATTCTTTTCCAAATTCTGAGCGGTTTTCCTTAGCCTTTTTTATTTTATTTCTCTGCAAAATCTATCCTTTTTATTTTAACTGAGCTATTAGTTTCTTTTCTAGTTTCCAGGAGACACCTTCCATGTCCATATTTCTTTCCATGACTACTATCTCCAGTTGAGGAAATACAATATCATCTCAAATCTTTGTGAAAAGGTAAATTTAACATTTTATAGAATTTTCTCTTATCCCTCATGTTAGTCCCTTTCTTCTATAAATGGAAACATCTTTTCTAATGTAAAAGGTTGTTTAATATTAGGAGATGAGATGATGTCAGAAATTATTTTGAATCTCTGTCCAAAATGGTCAACCAAGGTAAAAACAAATGAACAACAACAACAAAAAAAAACTAACTTACACCCTATCAAGGATTCAAAGTTATCCTCTATTGCTTTAACCCTGAAATAGTTGGCATATGAAGAACTACAACACTTATGGGAAATCCAAGACTTCAACTTTGACTAAATGTTACCAAGCAAGTTGTTAGTCTCCAACTGTGAGATACCCACTAACTAACGCTGTGCCTTTTCTCTTGCCCCTCATTCTGAAACAGGGAATTAGTGAATTGTTTATTTTACACAGTCCCTGTAACTGTCTTTCATTCATGTCACTGGCTGAAAACTTAATGTTCAGAAGTAAGTTTTGAATGTGTTCTAACCTATGAATACCTTAAAGAATTAAAATGAATCCATTTTAAAAATCCCAGTTCTACGGTTACCTACTCAATTAATTGCTTTTAAATTGGAGTTCCAAGCCTTATTTATTAAATTCTCTAAAATATGAAATTGGCTTTCACCGTTATGAAACCTGTGGATTCCAGTATAGATTATTTCACAAAATGCATTTGTCCTAGGGGTGTGATTAATTGTATATCTATACCTCCTCTCAAAATCTGAGATTACAAGTGACTGGTCATTTATAGAAGTGAAAATATCACTTCAGAAATATCAAGATGCCACCTCACTGGTCTGAAGCTCCCCAATGACAGCAGATGTTTGATTTGCAAGGTAGCCGTCCACCTGACACTCCTGGAATCTCGAGCTCATGAAACAGTTGTCACGGAGAGTGAGATTCGCGTGCCTGTCTGCCAGGTGAGTTGATCTCGGGATGTAGAGCCCAGAATTAAAGCTAAAACATACTTCACTTCATTTTTTTTTTTTACTAGAATCAGGTTCTTCAATTGTTTGATTGAACGCTGCTGCTCTTCCGTGTACTCCCTGATTCTCTCTGAATTATTTTCATGCCTTTTCTGGCTGGCACTGGGCCCGTGCCCTTGTCAATGTTGAAGTCTGGGGTTTAGTCTGTGCTGCTTGTCTCTGTCTTGCTTCAATAAGCCTTCATGGTGACATTTGGTTACGAGCCCCCTGCATCACCACCATGCTTTATTTGCCCTAAAATTATGGTCGGAATGGACTGCTTTCAAAGTAGGACTTCCAGAAGAATATCCAGAGAAGAAACGCTATAAATAAACCATCAGCAAGGGAACCCCAGACAGACAGAACACAGAGCGCAGCTTCCAGCTACTTCAATTCCTTTTAACCTAAATTACTTGTATGGGAAGTGATCCTTTATCCAACCAACAAACCACTGGTGTGAGTTGTGAATTTCTATTGTTCTCCTAGTCAAACAGGTTCTTGGGGGTACTGGAAAAATACGAGGCAAGACATCCCCCCTGTCGCCAGTGTTCAGGTGAGACGCTTCAGGGTAGGCAGCTCCTCTTCTCACTCCCTTTCCCTTCAACAGGCTATGCAGACACAAATCAGTTTAAAATAATCACGGGAATCTATGTGCTAACTATTCTTCATCAGAGACTTTAGACCATATATTCCTGCTGAACACATATTCATCTCACTCTGACCTTTCTGCCTGTGGCCCCCTCTGAAATATTTCCAATTTTAGCACCCCACCCCCACAGGGGTGTGTGCCGGAAGCCCCAGGGGATGCCTGAAACCACGGTTAGCACTGAACCCCCTTTGACCGTTTCTTCCTATACAACATCCCTGTAATAAAGTTCAATGTATAAATTAGGCACAGGAAGAGATTAATAACAATAACTAATAATAAAAGAGAATGACTATAACACCATGCTGTAATAAAAGTTATGTGGATATGGTCTCTTTCTCGCAATATCTGGCTCACTCTTCTGCACTCACTCTTCTTGCGGTGACAGGAGATGATACAATACCTGCATGAGGAGAGGAAGTGAGGCAAATGATGTAGGCATTGTGACCTAGGGTTAGGCTGCTATTCACCTGATAATGTGTTACAAGCACTTCACCGCTTCTCTTTGGCACAGCCTCATGGCCAGCAGCACTACTTGTGCCTTGGGACCATTAAAATGAAGGTTACCGGAACACAAGCACTGTGCTACCGTGACAGCCATTCGGATAGCCAGGGCAGCTGCTAAGTGACTGAAGTCGGACAACGAGTGCAGTGTGGAGATGCAGGACAAGGGATGATTCGCCACCCAGGCAGGACAGAACGGGGTGGTGTGAGATTTCATCACACCCCTCGAATGGCGCTCGATTTCAAACTTAGGAATTGTTCATTTCTGGAATTGCCAGTCTCTAGCTACCTGAGCATTTGGCTCCTGATTAAATCCTCTTTGCCATACTGACTTGAGTAAATGAGGTCCTCTAGGCTCCCACCATCCCATGAGATATTTGTTTAGACTGATGTGTCTAGTCACCATGGGTTGTTTTATTGACTGTGGATATGAAATATCTGCAAGGAGGGAGAGATTTAATGTTTAGAGAATTTGGGAAGGAACAAGGATCACCTGATAGATTTGGGAGAGCTCAAGTTTGCCTTTTCAGGTACGCTAGCAGGAGAAATATGGTGTTCTCAGTTGTCGGATGTCTGGGGAATTTGCATATCAGCAGCCTTGCAGTGTCTGATGAACCAGTTCTTTGCTGGGCTGCACATGGGAGCGTCATTCAGGTGCCTGGGTGGAAAAAATTCTGCCCTCTCCAGGTACCCTACCAGTATCATCAAGCACTGTCAGTCCTGGTCCCTGACACATGCTGCCTGCCATACACCCTGGCAGCCAAACAGAATATAATTGACCTGCATGCTCTGTGAGGAAGGAATGGTGAAACCCACAAGTGCTCTCCAGAAACTTCATTAGTCGTCAAACAATTTAGCACTGGATGGTTGTATTTTCAGATGACGCAAACTGGTGGCAAGCTATTTGAGGATTTGGTCCTCACTCAGGTTGTATTTTATGATATATAAGGTAGAATTTTGAAATGTTATTGTAGCAGGGTCTACCCAGAGTTGCTACTTGCCAGTTAAAAATTAAGTGTCTCTATACCAATAAACTAATATCCTATGAAACACTGGAACAGACCTTGGTAACATTTCCCTGAAACTTGTTTTCAACTCACATGTATTCAATAAATGAGTTCATGTATATTAAAATAGTGCATTACAGTAATAAATTTGTTATAAGGTTTTATCAGTCTGATTCCTTTTAAATTTGGTCCATTTTGGAGTTTTAAAGTTGCTTTTACATCTTTACAACTATGGTAAGTGTCAGAGCAAGGCAACGATTGTTTCCATTTTGCTAGTGAGAAACCCGGCATCCGTGAACCTGAAAGGACAGCCCTGGGAGCCAGATCCAAATAGTTACAAAGTGACAGAACCAAGGCACCTCCCCGAGTGTCTAGAGGAGCATTCAGACAGAGCGCTGCTGCCTGCCGAAAACAAAGCCAGGAAAGACAAATGAGCATAATTTCAAATTTCTAAAAAGAAACACCAGTGATTAAAAGAATTCCAGCAAATATAAGTGGATGGCCAAGAAAGCCAGACCTGGTTTCAGAAACAGGAAAAGGAGAGGCAATTCTGCAGGGCAGCGAGGTCTCGCTCGTTGCCACACTTTCGTTCTGCCGTTGTTTAATTTTCTTAGTCAAAGCCATTCATCTTCCGCGGGGATCAAATAAGCTGGTGGTGAAACAGCGGCTGGGTGACTCAATGAAGCAAGCGGATGGCGTGACGAGGCAAAGGGGGAAGAGTCTGGAAACGTAGGCTTGTGAGATTCTCTGCCTCAATCTCAGCACAGGGCTCGAGGGGAAATACTGGTTTTTGTACAAAGTGAAAAAGAGCAATTGCAGCCTTGCCCTTAGGCAGACCTGTGCACAAGGGATTCCACATAAGGAATCTCATGTACCCAAGGACTCCTATCCATTTCAAAGCCAGATCTTTTTCTTCTGCTTCTAAGATAACAGAGAGTATGGATGGAGTGAATTATCAGTCTCTACTTCTAGAAGCCTAAATTCACAGCCGCTCTGGCACAGCCATTACAAGAGGCATTAGAAGCAAACAGGCACAAAAATTATTTTATTTTATTTAGTCCCCCCTTACACACACACATACACACACACACACACACACACACAACCACTCGTGTGCATTAGTAAAATGACTGAAAGCTCGGGGTTCTAACAGGGTTCCTCTATGAAGACTAAAATGTGGCCTGCATCCTTGTTGGGAGTATGGAATACTTTCGATTGCTTTTCTGACCAGAAATGGAGCAGGGTTTCCAAATAAGTTCCATTAACTCTTGCACTGGCTGTACCTCCAGCCCCGGAAAACAGTGCAGAAAGGTGTTAGGTTTCCTTTTGGTGCTTGTTATCCAAGGCCCTTTCTCTGGTCTATTTGGCTCGATGCTTCGATGCCCAGCCCAGGTGTGCACACCTGGGCACACTCAGGAGCTGGGTGAGGAAATAGGAGATTTGGTTCTTTCCTGCCAGAGAGTAAATTATGTAGCATAGACTATTTTTAAACCAGAAAGGACTGAGATATTATTGATGAGCAAGATTATATTATTATAATCCCCTCCCGATTATGAAAGTGCAAATCCTACCTATGGTGCAGGATATTTCAATGTAACATTGTGTGGATACTTTTAACCTCTGACAATCTCTGAGAAACTTGCTGAAAAGCTGTTGGCAAACTGAACAGCAAAAGATGCTAGTTCTAAAATGGGAAGGGTATTTGAATGGAGACTAATTTTTAAAGGGTCAATAAAAATGTGAATTTATAACTGAATTTTATGTGTATCCTCATCTTTATTTTCCTACATAATTGTGGAAATTCTGGTAAGGAATATTTGGAAATGGGAAAAGGTTGGAATAGGAAGTAACTTATTACAAGTTTTCACCCAACAAAAACATTCAAGTATCCGAAACCATCAGCCTTGTTCAATTATTCTCATTATTGATGTTGTCTATCTCACTCATAAAGACTGAAATAAGTGAAATTTCCTAAGTTAGGATTCACTAGTTAGATCAGTTATGCAAGATTTTTTTCTCCCAGCAAATGAACTGAAATCCTCTCAGCCGCTGCCTGTTAAATCTTTACGATTCATTCCCATCCTGAGACTGCCATTGACGTCAGTAGAAATCCTTGATATGGAATGAAAGTATATAAAAAAACAATATATATAAAAGGACTCTGTGTGTTCATGTTTATAGTAGGTTACAGATGAATGTACAGGGCTCTTTGCAAATTGGTCTACTTAAATAAAATGTGTGCTTTCGCTTGTGCAAATACAGTTTACTTGTAAGATGAATTAAGTACGATTAAGAAAAGAAACTTGTAGTCGCTATAAGTACCTCGTTTTCCTTATTTATTTTTCCAGGCTATCTTCTCTGCCCATGGAAACATTTCCCTCACGAAATCACATTCAAATACTTGTTTGAATGTGGCCAAGAGCTTCCACCTTATGATACAATGAAGTGTTTATACTGACAAATCTAAAATTAAATGAGATGCTAGAACATGGCTTAGCAATTGACAGATTATTTTCAGAGAAGAACTAATCTACCCTAAAAAACAAACAAACAAACAAACAAAAACAGTAGATAACTTGCTTCTGTTAGGATGAGGGGGAACTATAGCTTTCAGAGATAAGTTGTATTTTCATGAAGTTGGTTAATCAAACGTAAGGGAGGGACAAATACAAGGATTAAACTACTGGTGATTTAACACTGTTGAAGACAGAAAATGTCCTTCATTGTTAAAGATTTAGGGATATCTCCGAACACCAAACGGTTTGAACTTTCTAAGGGCTGTTTAAGATTTTTCTATAATCTTAATGAACTTAATGTTTTATTCCATGTTTTTTCTAATATTCGGTTAAGCCTTTTTTTTCTGTCTGATCTTGGGAGTTACTCAATCTCTCTGAATCTCCGTGCCCTTAACTATAAAAACGAGGCTGTTACTATGTACCACACAGGATCACTGGGATGATTAACTAGGTAACGCACCCAACATGTTCAGTGTGTTAGCACTCAGTATGCCAAAATTAATTAACTATGTCTGGTCACATTTCCAGACCTGGACACGGAGTGTATTTCTACATCTCTCTGGTAAATAATCTGTAATGTTACTACACCCTCTGGCAACCTATTTTAGGAATCGTTTTGTCTCCATAATCCGGATGTTTCCAGGGAAAGCCGTTTTTCTTTCAGTGCAATGCCCAGATAATTGTCTCCATTTCCTGTTAGTGAAATACACTTGGTTTAGGCAACAGCGAGCGTCTGTGAACCGGAGTACGGCTAACAAGAAAAGTTGGTAGCTGACCTGTCTCACATGCGGCAACCACAATTACATTTCATACTGGAGCCTGTTTGCTTTCTTTGCCTGCCCCAAATGGATTCCACGGTAGCTGGGAACTTGCAAAATTATTGCCAGTTATAACTAGAGGAAAAAATATATTGAGTTTAACTTCATTACAGCTACAGCACTTGTATCAACAGGGCCTGGCATAAAATGGGAAGGTTGCCGAAATCCATCCAGTGACGTTAATGTTTAGAATAGGTGGTGGCGACTGTTGCTACTCCTGATTCCAGATCTTCTGTTGGTCCCGTTTCTGTGGTCTTCAGGCTCGGCCAGCTGTCAAGTTGGAGACTGAGAGCAAAGCAGGCCTGGGCCATGCGTGAGATGAATCTAACAGACCTGGGTTGCAGCAGGCCTGTCTGAGGAAGTGAGGGATGGCAGGAAGAAACAGCATGTCACATAAGTCTGGGCAGACAGGCGAGATCTAGCATTGCACAGATCAGTAATAGTGAGCAGAAGTGAGTGCTGATTTTAGTTCTGAAACTTCGGTTTATCCATATTGTCTTTCTTCAAGCATTTACTGAGCAAACCACTGAGTTTTGACAGAGACTAAAGCAGCATTCCTCAGACTCAGCACAGTGGACATTTTGGGCCAGATAATTGTTGGTTTGGGGGTAAAAGGGTTCTTCTGCATTGTAGGATGTTTCTCAAGGTCCCTACCCACTAGACCCAATCAGCAACCCCTCTCCCCAGTTGTGTGAACTGAAAATGTCTCTGGTCATTGTTAACTGTCCCCAGGGGCGGGGGAGGGGGGGGCACAAAATCTTTCCCTTGGAGAGTCACTGGATTAGGAGGATAAAAATACTGTTCCCAGACCAGAATCTTCAGCCTAGAAGAAATTTTCATTTGGAACTGTCTTTTTAAAAAAATTCAGCCAAGGACATGACCAATGACTTGAGGGAGAGGGCAAGGGGAAGAGTCACTGAGGGTGAGAAGCATAGATCTGCTGCCTCCAGGCACCGACTGGGGACAGAACCTGCACCCTAGGCATCTGCCCCAACAGGGATTCAAACCCACAACCTGTTGGCATACGGGACAATATTCAAATCAACTGAACCACCCTGGCCAGGGCTCGTCTGCGATTCTTGAACACTGGTGCCTGTGTATAATTCTCGGCTCACGTTCTACCTAGAGAGTTGTCTGATGAAAACCAGAAAACCTTTTTACTATGGGACCCTTAGTGGCAATGCCTAAGATATTACCAGGTAAATATATAAAAAAAAATTAGAGATACTTCTTTTCTCCAGCTAAAGTTGCGCTGGGAATTTTCTGAACTTAACGCTCTCAGCATAGTGTCTGGTGAGAGGCAAGTAGCACACCTGAAGCAATCAGGGAACTTGGAAAGCTGAACTTCTGAATGTGGACTTTGTATGAAGCAGAGCTTCCACAAAAGTGAGAAAGCATTTGAGTCATAGGAAATAAAAAGTATAGGAAAAGAATCCGACTCAGGAAGAGCCTGTAGCTGCATTCCCTGTGATAAAGGAGGACGGACGTGAGAGAAATCACATGTTGAAGAATGATGACATCTAACTTTAGAAATAGGAACCTTACACCTCCCACCAAACTGAGCCTCTGAGGTCATCAAAACACCTCCAGAGCACTCTGTTGTCCCGATGTGGACTTAGCAAAGCCCGGAAGGAAACACTTCACTCCAGACAGGGACTTCTTAAAGGGAAGCCCAGACCTTCCTTGAAATCTCCAGACATCGTCTGCAAGCAGTTCCGTCAAAACCACTATCACAAAGCTTCAAGATCTGATGTCACTTCCAGTGTGGAAGGGAAACCCGAGACCAACTGTGCTGAACTCGCTGAATAGTTCACATGAGAGGCCCCCTGTTCGAGGCTAACCATATCTGACACGTAAAGTAAACACATTTTTGCAGCCTGTTTGTTGCAAGAAGCAGGACTGCAAGCTGAGAAGCGAGCCCAGGGGCTGGGATCCTGGGAGCCAAGCTCCCCGTTATGATTAATGAAGAAGTTGAATCACACACACAGCCCCCCACTCAGAGGGTGGTGGCTGTCTGAAGAATTCAGCACAAAAAGCTGTAAAACAGAACATTAAAGTGAGCACGGGGCTCAAATAGACCTCAGAGGGACAGGGAGGGGGCCCAGTGGCGAGGTGAGTTAATTTGTTTTTATTTGCGGGTTTCATTCCAAGAGGTGATGTTTGGTTTTGCCTCCAGAACTGGAGCAGGGGAGGAGACACGCCCCATGAAGCAGCGGAGGGCCTTGCCGGGCAGACCTGCGCCTGGAGATGTTTGTCAGAGTTCCAGACGTTGGGGAAAAACTCCCCAGATTCCCTGAGCTTGTTGTTATTAAAAGTAGGTTTAAGGTTGATGAAAGCTGCTGGGTCAGTAGCCTCTGAAAACTGCAGCTTCCCAGCAGGGAAGACTCAGCAAGGACACCCTCCAGTGCAAAGATAACCCCCTTCCTTCCAGGCGCTGCCCCCGGCTGAGCTGGAGTCTTTGGCAAGAGACCTGGATTTGCCAGATCCTGGGGGAGGAGAAAGTTATTCAAACGCCATAACACATTCATGCTAGACCTTTCTTTCTATAAAAAGACCACTACTTGCCAGTGACCCTGAAGGTGTCTAACGAGGAACAGGGAAATGGGGGGGGGGGGGGGTTAGTCCTTCTACACTGAGAAATAAGCAAAATGAGGGCTGCTAGGCCAAAGCCACAGCCAGTGTGTAACTCAGCATTTCCAGCAATGCTGATGACTTCCTGTTGGGCTAATCCGATCCATCCTGGCCCATTGTTCTTTACACAAGGTCTGTCCAGAAGATGTCCAGCCATGTACTATGAAAAATGGAGACATATATTGAAGAAGACACAAGATACAAGAAACATCATATGTAGGACAAGGACACCTCAGTCCTCTTCAAAGTAAGCACCTTGGGACCTCACACAATTCTCTCAAGGGCCATCAGCTGCCCCACCATATTTTCCTGAATCTCACTAACGGTCTGAACTCTCTTCCCTTTCAAAGGTGATTTCAGTTTTGGGGACAGCCAGAAGTCATAGGGTGCCTAATCTGGGCCATTGGGGGGCTGAGTCACCTGGGTGATTTGATGTTTCACCAAAACACTCTGCATAAGACATGATGCATGAGCAGGCATGTTGCATGATGAAGCTGCCAATCACCACTTGCCCATAGCTGTGGCCTTCTGAATCATCCAAATAGCTTCCACGGAGGAATGATCAAGCTTAACGCAAAACTTGATGCAAATGTGTTGCTCTATTCACTCAGTCATTTTGAATGTGATGACCACACAGAACACATGCTCACTCAACAGCACCTACCATCCCCACTGACTAGTACAGTGAGGTATTCACTGTTTATGCATGTGCATTCCAGTCCATCCTCATTGGCCACCAGGTTACATTGATGTTGCGCAAACCATTCTCATTATATTAACAATGGCTGGGCTTTTTCAGACAGGCCTCATATATTTGGAATGTAAAATGATACAACTGATGTGGAAAACATTTTGCTCTTTCCTCAAAAGTTAAACATGGAGTTTCCATACAGCTTAGCAATGTCACTCCAAGGTATATATCCAAAAGAACTGAAAACATGCATCTGCACAAAAACTTGTACATGAACGTTTATAGCAGCATGATTGATAATAACTGAAAATTAGAAACCACCCAAATATCCATCAATGGATAAATGAAAAATACTAAATATGGTGTGCCCATGCAATGGAATATTACTCAGTCATGAAAAGATTGAAGCACTGATAAATGCTACCACATGGATGGACCTTGTAAATAATATGCTAAGTGAAAGAAGCCAGATACAAAGGCTACATAGTGTTTGATTCCAGTAGTATGAAGTGTCAGAGTAAGTTTGCACATGTGCGTTCCAGTCCACTCTCCAAAGTTGCCAGGTTACGTGGATGTCATGCAAATCATTTGTGTTATATTAACAACAGTTGGACTTTTTCCTGACAGACCTGGTGTAATCTTGTTTGACAATTGTAGTCCTTCAGGAATTAAGGATGAATGTTATCTTTGCTCAAAAATGGGTTACTTATAAATGGTTTTCACATTGTTGGCTTCTAGAAATGGTTTGAGATGTATGAGATAAATAAGGCTTATTTCCATGGCTCTTGCTCTTCTCCAAACTGGAACCTTGGGCAAAGGCATCATTTCCTGATTTTTACTGTATCTTCTTTTTCATTTTTCTTTTTAAAGTGTCTTTTCTTTAGACTTAATAACCTGTGGCTAATCTCTTTGTCCATGTTACTTCACTCAGTGTGACACTTATAGTAAATTTCAAAAATGCTGGCTACTTTTCTAGAAGTCTATAGTTTACATTTTTTGTATTTATCACTTCAAACCTTATTAATTTAATGACTCGGGTGTTTATAAACACAAGAGAATTGCATGGGACCTGTATTCTGGAAGTCTCCAACACAGTAATGATTTATAATATATTTTACTGTGATTGTTGTCCTTTCTGTCTACAGAGACTTATAGGAACTGCAATCCAGACACTTACACTTCAGTGAGAATGAATTAAATCAGTTCTCTCAATCATAAGATAAAAATCCACTGCACATGGAGGATTGGAATTTTGATGAGAGAAAGAAACAGAGGTCATGTTCCTGAAATCCGGTAAGCTTAGGTCCTAGCATGTACTAAGGGTCTCGGTCAATCTAGCAAGGATGAGGTCAGGAAGAAGCATACTCTGTCCTTTTAATCCCTGTGAGTCCTTAAGTGCTTATGCACTCAGTCACTTCTTGGAGTCAGTCTTTCATTCACTCAGTGAGACACTCAATTTGTTAAAGGCCATAGACTGGAAAGTAGACCAGGGAAGCCACCGTTCAGCCTAGAGAAGGTCTCCCTTGCTAACTTGAGAGCTCAGCTGCCATGAGTGAGCGAGATGCATTTAACTGCCTTGGAAATACAATATCATGAGATGTATGTTATCTTGAGTGTGTTAGTTTCCTAACACACTCAAACCCTAATTCTCCAAGCTAAAGTGAAACTTTGACCAAGTTGAGCTGCAAAGACGTTGATGGATATGCAGAGAAGTTGATTTTTCATTTGTCCCTGAGTTGTCAGTGTAACGGCAAATATATTCAACATGTTTGTTGTCTTGAGAAAAGCAAGATGAAACCATCTCTGGCCCCTCATGTAGAAGAGTCCCGGGTCAGAATATAGTAGTCATTCTGTTATCGTCATTCTTTTTATCCGTCATAACTACTCTCAACAACGACAGAAAAGGAATGTTGTCTTTTATGTGGTGATTTATCTAGATTATTTTATTTACTTGTTCATTTATTTGATTCCTAAAAAATTATTGATTGACTACCAACTATGCATTGTGTATTCTTCTGGGCACCGGAATAAAGTAGTAACCGGGACAGGTATGATTTCCAATGTCATAGCTCAGGGATTCTAGCAGGAGGCTTATAACCTAGACTTGTCTGTCATTCACTTTTCAGAACTCTGTGTGGCAATGTCTATATAGTTACAGTTCAATGATATTTTTCATAAACATGTAAGATTTCCCTGAGTATTTAGAGTCAATGAAAATCAAAATGGTATTATGCTATTTCTTTGGTCAGTACCACAACCATTATAATTTGTAAATATGTGTACAAATGCCACCTGTATAAAAAACAAACTGTACCTTCCTATTTTTTTAAAAAAGTGCACCTGCTACTTTGAGAGGTTACAATCAAAGGACAGAGACTAATTATTGAAGAAACCATTAACTTGGTGATGAATGTATGAATCAAACGAGAAGTTATTCTGAAGTAAAGAAGAGGAGATTCATTTTGGGAAAATCAAGAAAAACCCTTTAGAGAAGATTGTTCTGAAGCTGGATCATGGGAGTCACTTACGGAATAGCAGATAGGCAGGACTGGAGAAGGTGGGAGAAGGGATGGAGGCCAAAGGAAACTGTGGAATAGATACCACAATACTAGAGGGAAGAAATAAAGGGTTAATTTACCTGCAGCAGGGCTCTGGGAGCAGAGGACTGAGAGACAGTAAGTGTGCTGGGGATGACATGGTGACAGGTGTGTAGAAATCTGCGCTCAGTGCTCTGCCATTGGTGGAGAAGCTCGGGCAGGCAGGGCGATGCTTGCAGCAGGTAAATATTACCTAATTTCCTAAGAAATACTTAGCTCTGCAATCGTGTGTTAGTACTGGGCTAATAAATTTTTTGGACTCTCTTCCAAAGGTGAGCACATGAACCTGAAAGCAAATTCAAGAAGTCACAAATAGAAAATTTACCTCCTTCATGTGGTGAAAATTCTCAGATACATAAGCATTTCAATGAGCTTTGCATTTACTCAGCTTTTTTTTTCCCCTACTACTTCCTGCAATTAGACTCTACAAAAGGAAATGATTTACATGCTTGTTAGGAACATTTCTGTTTGATTTATTTATGTTGATCCATACTTTATTTTTATGTACATGTCTCTGATATTAACCAGTGTAGAACGAATACATTGATGCTATCATAGTCTATCAGAAAAATAGAAGTCTCTTGAATTGAAACAAGTATGTGTGAATTACTTTTGTGCTGAGTTTTCTTTCTTTCTTTCTTTCTTTCTTTCTTTCTTTCTTTCTTTCTTTCTTTCTTTCTTTTTTTTGTTTAATGGGTTCCTCAATTTACAAGAGTAAGAATAACCAGTTAGCAAGGAAGGGGTTAGATGAAGAACCTCTCCTTATGAAATTTATTAATAAAGAGAAGGTTTTAAGGATCCCAACACATGGGTTCTTATAAAAAATATTTCATGACCTAATACCTTTGAATGTTATCAAGGCAACGATGATACATGAAAAATCTACATCTCTAACTTGAGAATCTTTCACCAGTACGACATACATTCGGTTGATGGGGCAGCACGGTGGCCAATCTCCAAGGCACAGCACAAGTGCAGAGTAGAGACAATTCATTACAGAGCTGGAATGATTTCAGTACACGGGCTACAGACTGACCGAAAGGGAGCAGAATGTATTGTTATTCACCTAGCAAACTCTTTGAGGGAAAGGAATTAAATTCACACTTCTGAAAATATAAATACTAAGACCTAGACCTCACCTTGAAGAATTTGCACTTCCTTAGCATAGAAGGCATAATAAACGAAATTCCGTGGTTGAAAACAGTGAGGTAGACTGATTTTGGCCACTGGGTCAGGAGGAATGAATTCATTTGTACAATTTAAATGTGAGGAAAAGGATTGCTAAATCTTGGTGGTCTGGGTGGGCTCAATGTATCTGGTATCCATTAAGATCCAAAATTTACTCGAACCTACAGATTAATTCTCTTGCAGGAACTGAGGCAAACCAATAGCAGCTGAAAGTTAATCAAGCACTGATCTCCCCCAATCCTTCTAATCACAGCCAGCTGTGATTTCCAACCTTTGCACCGAGGTTCCCTGGGGCTGTTCTGCAGGAGCCCTGGAGTGAGCACCCTCAACTTTTGAAGGGCAAGAAAGAAGTTAATAAAATAAAACTTAATGCCTTCAATCAAGGACCTGGAGAATAGGATCGGGATGTGCCACAGCTTTTTCTGGATTCATCTCTTTCCTCTTTCCCAGCTGCCTGGATGCCCTGGAAGGCATCTGATTTCTTTTGAATGTTTCCTGGGAATCCTTTGTGTAAAGTAGTGATACAATTGGGCACAGTTGGGTGTTGGTCCTACTGGGGAATCTCTACCTGCCCCATGAGAAGTGATTGCTTTAGTGCCTTATTATTTTTTTAATTTTATTGATAATGATAATGGGATTTTGAGGTGTTTTTTAATAAATGTTAACCAAAATAGGATGAACATTTTTAGCCTAATCTTAAAGAAGTCAAACACATTTTGAGTATGCATATCTGAGCTCAGCTAGTCAGTAAACTTAAATTGCTTTACAAACAAAGCCGTAAAACTTGCAAAGAAGTTTTCCATGAGGCGGGTTGTTTGCAATTTTATCTTTAGTTTATTGATGTTACAAATAAAAGATAATGTGGCGGATAAACTCACGTCATTACTCAGCTAGTCTTCCTGTTGTCTACCCCCATGGCTAAGGTCTGGTACCTACACTGCCCTCTTTCTGAGCCCATTCTCTTTCCTTGGGGCTTATCCTTCCTATCATTCAACTGAAAAACTTTGAGTCTTCCTTCTCTGATGACAGAATTGTGACTTGTATATGCCTGTTTCCAAGTGTCTTTAAACATTTCTGGATTTCCATCCCCTTCAGGGTTACCCTTTGCTGTGTTTGGTGCACTTTCAAGTTGGGACTCTGGTGCAGACTGCGAAATACCATAACGCCATGAGCACTAGAAACCATATTTTGTCTACTGGACTAGACTCTCTTCTATCATTAAAATATCCCAGAATTCATAAAAGCATCATGCAGGCAGACATTGAGCCCCTAGGCCAGCCACTGCCATTTAGCATTAAACTATAAAATAAAGTGAAAATAAATAAGCTGATGTTTAAAGTAACTAATTATAAAAAGTTAGAGTAGAGATTGTAAGCTTATTGATTATGCTAACATATCTGAATGTCCCTGTGAGCGGATGATTTGGGCACAAATGTTGAACCTCTATCTTCGATTCACCCACTTCTCAATTATAGTAACTCAAGGCCTCTACAAAAAAATTGGAAGGAGAGCATCCTTGTCTGACTTAGAAATAAGGAGGTGCTTATTTCCATCCATGTACAGTCATTTCAAAGAATTACTTGATCATATAAAAATAATAAAAGATAGATCAACAAATCCATCATTCACTGAACATAAAGCCATTGATTAAAATGAAATTACACGGAAGCTATGACTCCGGAAGAACCTCATCAAAATCTTCTATCTCACAGCTGCCAAGTTTGTGAGGGCCATGGCAGGATGTGGGCCCATTGGTCAGCCACAGATCCAGGTCCTTGCCAATATTTTGTAAAGTCCCCCAGCACAGGAGAATTGAGGGGCAGGGCAAGATCCCGCAGAACACTGACTGCTGATTTCATCGGATGCAGGCAGAAGTGGTAGGAAAAGTCAGGGCTCAGGTGCACCTGTTCTTAATCATAGATGCCAGGCCTGGCAGGTGATGTGGGTAGTGCCCAAGGAATCCTGGATCGCCGCAACACACAAATAAAAAACCCTATAAAACCTCCCGATACTTCACAAGTATAGACAGATTGGATGAGTAGAGCAGAACGTAACCAAATATGAAAAAAAAAAAGCCAGTATAAGACAGAAACCTCCAGGTCAGGATGAGGGATGGAACTCATGTATTTGCTTCATTTCCTTCCCCAAATGCCAGTCAAGTTGTTTCAAAATAGTGAACCCATGGTCGTTGTGAGAGTGAAGGACAGAGGTGCTGTCTGTGATTTTTAAAAGTGAACACTTTTTTGAAGAACAAACACGCAGTGGAATTTAGATGAATAAACCAAAGCAAAAGCAAGAGCTGAAGCTGAAGTGATGTTCTTTTCTTCAAGGTGCTCGGTAAGCTGGTGGCCAGGTGACGGCAGGTTCACGCAGAGAGGCAGCAGGCACTGACGTTCAAGGAGGACAGCTCTGTGGGCTTGGCCCTTCCTCTCTCCCCTCCAGGACGACGGAGCTGGCCGCGACTGCTTTTGTGCCCAGCGGCCGCCCCGAGAGAGCGCCTCTCTAGAACATTTTGGGGAGATGTCCTGTTGTTTAGATTTGGGCCCAGAAGAAATTCAGAGCAGAGACTGGGCCAATTCTCTATTCCCCAATACAACAGGAAAAATCAGTCATCAGAAGTGAGTTACACCAAAGAAGCCTCACGCTGGGCGTATTAGTTTTCTGTCGCAGCTGTAACGACGAATCACCGCCAACGCAGGGGCATAAAACAGCAAAACTCTCATCTGACGTTCTGAAGGTCAGATGTCTTCCAGGGGTTTCACGGAACTGAAATCAAGGCGTCGGCACTTAAACCGACGTGCGCGTCGGAGACAGCATGTTCATTAGCGATGTGAATTGAATGTATCACAGTGAAAATCTCACTGAGATGTCTCTATTATGTGATGCTTTTTCTTGAAATTCCAGAGCAGTGATTTAAATCTGTTACTATATATGTGCTTTAATATTAAGGTTTTCTGGATAAGGTATGACCAAATAAAAATACAGGAATAAATAGATCGCTGCAGGTAAAATTGCCACTGCCGTCTATCAACTAATTTCAGAGACGTCCCTGCATATCAAACTCACCTCATAGTTCCCATTGAGTGATTCAGTAATAACCCCAAGGTATAAACATTAAATTTGTCAAGTGAATATACTGATAAAATTCTTGTTTTGTATATTAGGATTTCAAGTAAGATTATTTGTAAAATATGTTTACCTATGAAGAATTTGAAAATCATGGAGCTAGCGCAGAATATGTCTTACATAAATATTTATTAACTTTTTCTTGATAAAAACTGGAAAATATGAACTTTCATTTTCAAGAGAAAATATTTGTCTTTCATGTTGCAGTCATCATATAATACATTTATACAATGAACTTCAACATTTAGTTTCTTTTATTTCCACTCAAAATAAGTAGAAAAGTTGGGTATAAATGTGAATATAAGTATATTAAATCATGTTGATTATGCTAAATCTATAAAATATAGGGTAGTTATATTCCATTACTTGTAACATGAATAAAAAGAGTAATTTGGATGATTTAGTTAACTTACTAAACATACACTATCTGCCTGCAAATTTTTCTAAAAAGTTGCCAAAACCTAGTTATGCCATTTAGGGGACCCTATAATTATCTCCCAGAGTCCCTTTCAAACAGCCTCTGACTACGTGCCTCACCATGACTGTTTCTATTTTGCATGAATGTTTATTAATAATAGTCAAGTCATCTTTTTTTTCTCTGCACATCAAAATCTCAGAGAAATCAGGGTTATCAGTAGTGAACCATCATCTCATTGAAACTCGTGGACTTGTCTCTCAATGGTAACAAAGTCCCTTTTAAATTGTTGGCAACTAGCTGTATTTTTAGCTAAAGAGGAATTAATGCCATTACTCTAAATTACTTCCTCTTGGAAATGCTACAGTATTATATTTTATATCACCGAACTTACACTACGCAGCTGCAGGCATATTATGTTTAACAGTTTGAAGTCATAGCCAGGCACAGCACTTGACTTTGTCCTCGATGCCCTGTCTGAGCCCTCGCTGGGGCAGGAATGACCTCGCTTAGGGGTAAAGTCACTCCAGGTAGATCCAGTTCCTCACATGTGACTTTGCTTCCTTCTGACCTAGAAAGGGCTGACTTTCTCTGATCAAGTCTTCCCTTAGAACTAGAGAGAAAAAAAAAAAAAGTAAAAGGCACCAAAATAAATGAATGAATGAATGAATGAGCCAGCTCATATCGCACAAAAAGTCCTTATTAAAATTATGATTGGAGTGCGATCACATCTCAGCAACTCTGAGGTAAAAGCAGAGAAGCAGTCGGATTCCACTAACACGAGGGAAAACAAGGACCCCTTAATGCTGCTCCCATCGGAGAGCCGCGCACCTCGGCCGCAAAGGCTGTCCTCAGCATCCACACAAAATTAACCTCTTGATCCTGCCCATTGGAAAAAACTATGTGTCCATTCATTTTAGGGTTTTCCCCTTCCTGACCATTCTTTTAACATGAAGAAAACTGTAGAATGAGCAGACTACAGAACTGGTAAAACAAAAAAGTGTGAAACATGTTACATTTAGAAAGTATAAGATTTTTAGTGTGTTTTACTAAAAGCTACTTGTCATGTAAGTGCAGAGACCATTTTTAACGATAAACGTTCTATTCTGGAAATCCCAGTCACCTCTCGATTTTGATCTTTCTGAGTATTTGTACCGAGATGCGGAAAACTGAGCAAAATCAAGCATTGGATGCAGAGGGACATGTCTCCTTTGCTCATCAAAGATCCATGCGCATTAGCCCTGAAAGTCCACGCTAAACTTGACTGTGCAAGTTTCAGATCTGTTTATTCAGATGCATTTCCATGGCACTTCACTTGATTTTTGACACTTCAGAGAAAAAAAAAACCTTTTTTTTGTTGCTTAATGGAAGACATCAATATTAAAATCCAGAACATTTTTTATTTTTCTGATCTTTGGGGTTTTTAAGCCAATGCATGAATCAGTCTGTAATGCCCAATGAGTTAATGCAGTGTCTCACTGAGCTTTAACACAGCTTAATTGTTTACGGGATATGCACACAATTCTAACTGCCAAACATTCTAATATGATCTCTAGTGGACCCTGGCTGGCTGACTACCTTACCAGCATAGTTGTTTGCAATATGGGAAAAACAATTTAAAATTAACAGTGGTCTATGTCCATGTAATTCCATTACATTTAGACCAGTTTTACTATTTTAAAGAGGTGGTGAGAAATGGAAAACCGTTGAAGGTAAATGGAAGCTGATTATAACTCTTTATCTTATAAACACATTGTATTTATTAAGTCCCCACGGTTCTCTTAAGTGTAACTGAAAGAGGATTATCGTTTTTTTCCATGCTACCAAAATAATTTCTACCCTATAGCAGAATGCAGTCGTGTTAGGTGATGCTACCCATGTGTGAATAAACGGAGTTCATGAGCCATTCAGACCTGCCCACAAGGCTGATAGAAGGCTGATGTTTTTCTGTGAAAGAATCGTCCCAGTTATAGCATGAGATGAATGCCTTAAATAAGTAGCCTGTATTCTAAGGTTGCCAAACTATGCCTTTTAAATTAAAAAAAAATTATTTTCCTTCGGAATGAAAACCTGCTTCCATTGATTCCAGGTGACGGGAAGACAACGGAGCAGAAGGAAAAGTTTAACGCTCGCGCTGCAATGTCTTGGAGCTGATCACTTTCCACCAACACATGCATGTAGCAGCGAAACATCCTTAAAATGTAAAACATCTTGCTTTTTTAATAACCCCTGGTGGTATGTTTTTACTTTAGCAATAATTGTATTTTCTTTTTTGCACATTTTATTTAACAACATTGCAGGGCCAGATAATCGGTTCCATGTGTCCAGGGCACTAGCAAAGTGCCTAACGGAGAAACAATTAACTTTATTGGGCTCCTGTTATTGGCAGACACAGCCTTACACCCTTACTTGTTCATGGTGCTGAGCCACATATGAGCTGCAAAGAATTTGGTGTCCTAAGTAATCACGCAGCAACCTGAATTGCAAGCCAAGTTGTCGTTAAAAAAAAAAAAAAAAAAAGATCATGAACTAGGAACAGAAGTTAAAGTCCATGACAAGATCAGAAGATAAAGTTCATTTTAGTTACCAAACATGCAGCGAGTAGTCCAGGGTGTGCAGCCAATGGTCTATGAGCAAGTCTGGACTTTTGCAAAAGAAGGACATGAGCATGGTTTAAGGCAAATCAGAGCACTGTGACTATAATGCAAGCGTAGCCCTTTGGGTTATAGGCATTGAAACAATGGCTAAATGCAGTTAAGTGCAAGGAGTAACATAGTTAGGTTTTATCAAACATTAACACTTGTACTGGAGAGTCCATAAAATTCTAATTGCCCTCTTCTGCAGAAAGCAGCCCCAAGAGGTTCTTTATGTACAAAGCAGCTCTGACTCATGCCGTGAGTACTATGAGAAAATAAATTCTGCTAGAATAGCTGCTATAGAATGGTCCCGGGAAGGTGCCCAAGTCACAATAAGGTTAAATGGGTTGGGTATGCTTTAGGACAACTGTCTGTGCAATGACTCAGCCCAAAACTCTCCATGGCATTGGGCAAGATGACCTGGACAAATTCTCTCTTAGGAGAAGTGAGAATGGGAAGTTTACTCAGGGAGGGATGCTCATTTGGCCTCTGACATTGTCCTCAATAAATCTGAGCTACAAGCCTGGCTCTCCATGAAACACGTGGTCCATCCCAGACTTGGAAGTACCTGCACCCAGAATACATCACCCTGCCTTTATGTGCACCCTCGTAACAAACTCCCATTGCTGGAGATTGAAGCTGGACAGCTCTTTTTGTTTAGGTCTGCTTAATACACATTGTTTTTGATGCATTCATCTAAGAACAGAAAATGACTTACCAGGGGAAAGGACCATTAATGAAGGGAATGAATGTGAGTGAATTGGAACGGGTAAAAGTGAAGAATATGAAGAAAGGAAATGTTTGGAGGTAGCCTATGGATGTAAGCTGCTCTTGGGAATCATAAGCAGTTGTGAGCGGCACAAACTCAAGGAATTTGGGGGGCTAAAGCAAAGTTGGTGCGTAGAAAAGGGACGAAGAGGCATGGAAGACACATTTCTTTACACGTTTGTTCTGGCTTGTTCCTCTTGAAGACCACGACCCACGGGGCACCATTCACACATACTGTGTATCATTTTTTTAAAAACTGTGGATGAGCTTTTTCTTTTTAAAGTGACATTTGTAACCACATTGGTATTTATGAAAGTATGACCCCACGGAATGCCGATATGCTTGGAGGTGACCCAAAGGTCATTGCTGTTAAACTGGATTTAACACTCTTCTCCTATGCTAAGAAAAACATAGGAGATGGATGAGATAATTTCAATTTTACATTTTTTATGAATTTGTCCTGAATAATTTGTACTTGCCTGTGTGTTGGAGTCACATGTGCGATATGATCACACGTGTAATTTTTTTCTGGTTTACCATATCAATATTCCAAAAATGGGATTTCCCAGCTTCGGCAGCCATGGGAGAATAAGGCTCCGATCGTCCCTCAAAAAGAGAATCTATCGAGAGGAATATAGGTGGCTGGTAGCCTCCAGTGGCCACATCTTAGGGCCACGGGCCACACTCCCTCTGCGCTGTGCCCCAGACACTGCCTGTGCATGGTTGGGTACCAGAGCTCAGCCATTCCTTTTAAATGCACTACTCTTCTCACAGGCAGCCTTTCTCTGGAGCTCCCATCGGTCTGGCCGGGATGGTGTCAGCACTGCGCTGTGCTCCACGGGGCTCTTCCTACCCCAGCCGCCTTCCTTTCCTCTCGCCTTTCACAGATGGCAGGCCTGCATCCGCCTGTTGCTGGCGTCTCTTCTTCTGATCCATCAGAGGTGTTTGTCCAATGCATCTTTTTTTATTAATTAGTTTTTTATGGTCACACAATGGATTTATTATTAAGAGGAATTAAATAAAGATTAAAATTCCAATATTTTAAGTTCTGATATGAGAAACCAATAACTAAAGCTCACACAACACAAGCTCTTTCGAGGCCCTTAATAATTTTTTAAAGATTTTGAACTGTCTTATTTTTCATTTTTTGAATTTAATTTGATCTTTATTGTATTTTTTATGTTACCGTTCAGTCCCCTCATACTCATCAGCAATCACCTCACCATGAGTCCTTTTTCTTTTTTGCTCAGCCCCTCCATCCCCTTAACCTACCCCTCACCCGCTGTCATCCTGCTCTGCATCTGTGACTCAGTCCCGATTTGCCATGTCAGTTCAGTTTGCTCATTAGATTCCACATGTGAATGAGATCATATGGTACTTGCCTTTCTCTGACTGGCTTATCTCACGTAGTGTAATGTTCCCCAGATCCATCCACACTGTTTCAAAGGGTAAAAATTTCTTCTTTTTTATGGTCGAGTAGTATTCCATTGTGTAATGGTCCCATAGTTGTTTTATCCACTCATCTACCAATGGATGCTTGGACTGCTTCCATATCTTGGTGATTGTAAATAACACTGCAATGAACGTTGGTGCGCTTACGTTATTTCAAATTAGTGTTTTGGGTTCCTTTGGGTATATTCCCAGAAATGGGATTGCCGGGTCAAAAGGCAGATCCATTTTTAATTTCTGGAGGTATCTCCATACTGCTTTCCACAGTGGCTGCACCAATCTGCATTTCTACCAACAGTGCAAAAGTGTTCCCCTTTCTCACATCTTTTCACATTTCCTTCCATCTTGACATCTGTTTCTTGGAGAACTCAAATTGATACTGTGATACTCAGGTACTCAATCTCTTAATTTTAAGAATGATCCATCTGTAACTCAGTAAAAATAGATGATATTATTTATATTATTGAATAACCTATCACTTGAAAAAGATACCTAATGTCACAAATAAGCGCAAACGCATTGGTAGAGACTAATTTACAAATTGTAAAGAAAATACTTTAGATTGAATAGAGAGTATACATTGGAAACACATTATAGAAAGTCCTAGAGTATACAATTTAAGTAAAATGGTCCCTCTCAGATACCAAAATCAGATGCAGCTTTCACACCTCAGCAGCCCCCTGACAAGTAACTCTTCCTTGTTTATGTGATACATTCTATTAATGAAAATGACCAAATGCTTTCCATGTTATTTATGTCTGTAAACATCAGTACCATGTACTCAGACATAGTGTGGTTTCAAGCAATGAAGTTCAGTTTAAAGCGTGGGCCATCATCTCTGCTGTGAAACAGTCACTCAAGTAGTTACAACCCTGTGTTCAGAAGCCACCCTACGTGGTTAAAGCTGGTCCCGGTTTATAGCTTGGTGTTCCCTTTATCCAGCTACCAACAGAAATGGTTTCTGAATGTAGCTCTCCTTCAGCATAACCCCTCTCTCTCTCTTCAACGACGTCACCCTCTCTCTGGAAAAACGATCTTACTCAGACCTCTGTGATCCTTTAACCAGGAGAAACATGGACTAAATCTGTCTCAAAATGAAGTGCCTAAACTAATTAAGCTAAAAATATTCTTAAATTCTCTTGGTCTTCTCTTCCAACCACCCGGAAGACATTGGGATTTTTTTTTTTAACAGCTCTGCAAAAACAAGAATCTTTTCTTCTCCTTGGGGTCATGTGAGAAGGGAAATTGATTTCATATTATATTTTGCACTTCATTGGTTTTGCCTCCCCTGTTGAGAGACCCTGTTAGAACTAAACAAAAGACATCACTTTTATGAAGTGCCTATAACTCTACATCTTTGTTGGGTTATAGAAACGTCTGCCAGTGTGGAAAGCTCGAATTCAGAGTGCTCAGTGAGGCTTGCCCAGTGGAGGCCAGCTCAGTAAATCATATCTGACAGCCTTTTGTTAAAGAACTTTTTCAACTCGCGCTGTGCCCCTCTGTGCGGGCCCCTGTATATAACCCCACACGCAGCGCCCCTCGCTACGGGAACCTGTGTCGGATTTGCACGTGAGGATCGTGTGGGGTCTGCCAGCCCTGTCTCACCCAACACCGCTTAGCCAGCCCATGGGCTCCACTTCTTGGAAATCATTTTGAGAGCCTCCAAGGTCTTTTCTTTGGATTTGCTCGGCCTTGGTGAGGTGACTGTGAATGAACTTGCTGGTGCAAGTTCGATAAATGAAAGGAGAGAAAATTCAAATGGTACTACTTTCCAGGCACTCTTCCCGACCAACTTCCGATAGAAATAAAGTGTGCAAAATATAACGCATGCCCTTTAAAAGGCCAGGAAATCACTTCGCTATAGCCACGTTTATAAACCTCCATAGATGAAATCATCAGTGACTCAAGTTAAGGTGCCACCATCTAATCTTAAATAGGTGAAGACAGGGAAAGTGTCTCCCAGAATGTGCATTAGTGACTTGCCTCCATCTGCATAGTTGAGGTAACTATAAGTCACCCTCAGATTCCTAGTCTTCTCCCTGCCCCCACACCATGCCACTTCTCATCCCTGACCTCTGTTTGCATAGGAATGTTTGTATCTGCTAGATTGCTTTTTGTTTGTTTGTTTTGCTTCTCAGTGAAGGCTTCTTTGTAGTGTGGAGACCTAGGCCCTCAGTACTTACGTTTTCCCATACAAGTCATTTTCATCTAATTTTATGTAGTTTTTGCATCACCAAAGCCTTCAGAAATGGCCAACATTTTCATATTTTATATACACACGCAACTGTGAAATAGTTTAACTTCATTTTTTTTTCTAAGAGCCATTTAAGGAAAAAAAAAATTAAAGAATGGAAATTGTAAACCCTGTGATCTTAGACCAATGTGGTAAAGATATTTCAGACAGTTTCTCCAAAACATTATGCTCTTTGGAGAAAAACCATCAATATAGATGAAACGTAGGCGGTGATGTTATAAGGTGATTATGCGTAGGCAGACAGCAGAGCTGTGGACGTAATCCATGAGCAAGGTTTCCTGTGTCAATGGCTCAATGTCTATATCAAAAAATCCTAATGCTGTAGTTTATCTCTTCTTTTAGCTTTTTATGTAATAAAAATTGTAACAGCAAAACTGTACAGAAGCCAAAAGCATGCATAACACGCTGCTCTAATGCCAGTTGGCTAGGAGTGACCCCTCGGAGAGGCGCCTTTTGAATGTGCGGAGTCCTGCATAAAGGCTTATTTAGGTGTTGTCTCCGAAGGGAAGCCAAGTGGATCACTGAGGCAATTACCTCTGTAATTCAGGCAGAGAAATACAGTTGTTAAGGAAAAATGAGTATTGGAGGCATGTTTCTATTTTTCTTTGAATAATTCATCCTTGCTGTCTCTGTTAATTTGATAACGTAGAAAATATTTACTTTCCTTCTCAGTAATTGCATATCAGGAGCTAAATGAGGACCATTTCTCTGCAATACAAATGACCACCCAAGATCACATCCACAGATGGCCTGCTGCCCAAAGTACAAGCTTCAATACCCACATGGCAAGTTGAAAATCCTGAATTGACACTTCACATTGCTGATGCGGGGCGAGCAGTTAAACCTCTTTATGCTTTATGGGGCTGAAGAATCATGCCTGTCCTTCCCAGTGCCTGCACGCATTTGTTACTGTGACCAGGTGAGATAAACTTCATGGGGGTCATTTGTTACATGCCACGGAAATATCACTTGTTACATTGCTATAAAAATACATTTTGGCTTGTTGGCTGCTGTAAATAACTCCCAGACATTTTAAAGACATAGTCACTCTCTCTCTCCATCTCTATTAATACTTTGTAATTTTATCAGTCAAAAGGGATAAGAACTTTAAAATGGTGTGCACTATGCTATCAATAAAATATGTTGAATGATTGTTTAAAGCAGCCCACAGACCACATTCTCCCTGCTGCCTGTTTGGGTAAAAACAGTTATATTGGACGGGAGCTTTGCTTGCTCATTTGCATACGGCTGATGGGTGCTTCATGCTGCAAAGGCAGAACTGAATAGTTGCCACAGAGACCATATGGCTCGCAAAGCCAAAACTACTTACTATTTGATCTTTTACAGAAAATTTTGGCCAATCATTGGCTTATAGGGATGACACAGGAAGAAAGCTGTTTCATAGGAACTACCCTCAGATATTGTGCAGATGTGTACACTACAAATCTTGCTAAAACGATTGTGATTTGGTGAGAAAATGCACAATGCTCCACACCAAAAAAAAAAAAAAAGAGTGTGTTTGCCTGAAAATGTGAACCTTGTCTGACTACAAATTTGGTAACATTCAATGGCTTGAATATTCTGACACCCAGCCAGAATGATTCCATGGTGAGCAGGGCTTGCTTCACAAATGAAACCAATTGCAGCTGTCATCCACTGTCACTTCAATTTAATTATTAAAATAAAGACAATTGGTCTTGAGCACACAGAACACTGGAGATTTGAAGATAATTGTTATGAAATAATTCTGCCTAGAAAACTGGTAACAGTACATGATTTTTATTGTGTGCCTGTCAGTGCAAAAATCTGACTGTCAAGCCCACTTTAAATATGGGTACAAATAATCAGAGCTTTGCCTGTGCCTTTGAATTGGTAAACTGAAACAAGAAACAAACACACACCTGCAGAGGAATGGGCCAGTAACCTTTCAGTGCAGCACAGACACACTATTTCTTCAAGTGAAGAACTCATGGCCAATAAAGAGGGAGCTTTTAGGGGAGAATTCCGTATAGTTATTTCAGTGTCGAAGAACATCGTCCTTGGCTTTCTTTTCTCCACGCAGATGTCCATCTGCATCCCATCTGATCTGAATAGTCGGCTTTCTTGGCTCGCATCTCTTTATCTCAACTGTGTGTTCTTCCTCTGGGCTAACCTCCAGTATCACAGATGTGCAAAGTGGGAGAAAGGAAAGAGAATGCAAGGGATGGAAAAGTCTGAGCTCAAATTTATCAACAGGTCCTTACGGGTACTGTTTATTTCCCTAAACTCCCACCTGTGTTCTTGCAAATCGAATAGCCAGACAAATCTGGCAACAAATCTCCACTCTGTAAAAGAAATTTTTAGGAATTTATGCCTTATGAAATAAGCCTTATAAATGTTGAATACAGGATAAAACATATACAGATGCTTTATTTATTCACTTTTTTTGTGTAGAAAGGGGGAACTTAATTCAACATTCAACTTGCCACGAAGTAAATTAGAAAAACTGGTAAAAGCAATGTAATTTTATTTTTTATACTATATTGTCCTTTGTCCATGTGATATTTTATCATGATCTCTGCTTTTTATTTTCCATGATAAAATAAAATAAAAGACCCAATATGATCTCTGTTGAAACTCAACTCTGCAAATGGAGCACAAAAGCGTAGACGGAATGTAAATGGATTGGTGTGGCCATTCCCATCAAACTCGACACGAGCAGTCAGCAGGCTGAACTTGGCTCCCAGGCCACAGTTGGATGATCCTTGATGTACCAGATTGTGCATTTCCAAGAATGGTGTATTTCACTTGTAATTGCTTCCATCCAGTGATATTGTCCTCCAGTCTGAATAAATCTTTTCAACGTTCTCAAAATATTGCTGGCAATTAATTCCCTCAGTTTTTGTTTGACAGGATTTGTCTTCATTTCTCCATCATTTGTGAAGGATGTTTCCACTGAATACAAAGATAGAATTCCAGGCCAATGTGTTTTTTCCCCCCATCACTCTGAAGATGCTGCCCAATTATTTCCAGCATCATTGCTACTGAGGAGAAATCAGTTGATTTCAGGTAATTGTTCCTCCAGGTGTAATCTCTCTCTCTTTTTTTTTTTTTGGCAGACTCTAAAATTTCTCTCTGCCTTAGCTTTATAGCTAATGAAATATGCAATTACACCCTACCCTATCAGAAAAAAATATTGGCACAGAAAAAATGTGTTAAGAAGACTCCAACTTAATGAGTGTCTTGCAGAGGGGGAGTTTTCCCTTTTCCCCTCTTAGTTCTTCTGGTGGGTCAAATAATTAAAATGACATAAAAAGAAAATAACCAAATTTAATTGCATATACACGTATGGGGGGGTTCATAAGAATACGGGGCCCCCACTACAAATTGAGCACTCGAGACACTGATGTCATCTCAAGCTGAGGGGAAAGAGGGATAGTGGGTTGGGACCTCAGAGTTCAGGAAGGCCATTCACAAGGAGATAGAAAAACAAATATTTGGTAATTAAGTATTTGCTAGGTCATCTTTATCAATGGGACACAGAGGGGATTTTGATCAGAGAGGCCTTGCCATGTTCCTCCCTGTCTATCATGTACCTACTAGTTCATATTAAACTGTACTTATGTATGATAATAGCTCCTTCCTCAAGCAGGTCCTCTGTGTGATTTTTTAGGCAGGTAGGAGTAAGAAAGTTTCTTTCTGAGTCTTTTTTTCTAAATAAGCACCTTAAAATAATCTATATCCAAAAAGGTGTATGTATTTGGGGGTGGCAAATTCTGCTTTCCATTGTAAACAATATAAACCAGCCAGGAAAAGGAGGGGGGAAAGGTTTTATTGAAGCATTTATATATTAAAATATTTTATTTTATCATTTTAAAAGTTTGTTTGCTTTATCTTGTTGAATGAGATAATGTTACAGCTTAAGCTATCCTGTTTATGCTAAGGCATATTAATTTTATTATATGGAAAGATCCAAGATGTTTATCACCATGGGATTAAGCATTACATCTATGGAAAATGGAAAGACACATTCAGCACTGAAAAAGAAACCTTCAAGTCCTTTAAAATACATAGATCCTTCGAATAAATGGTCAGACAGACGCTGGCTCACACGCTTGGGTCGACCAGCAGTAAATGCATTAAAATGCAATATGATTCATGCTTGATAACACACTACAGCAATCACATTTGAAAATGAGTTGTAAATTATGTGATGAACCTTCCAGTCTTATAATAGACAGACAGAGGTTTAAATTCTGAACTATGGGACATCTGAGGGCAATATGCTTCCTGTTGTGCATTAAGATAAACCCCCTTTTTTATACAAAAAAAAAATAGGGATAGCTGAGCTTGAGATTCATACATCTCAGAGTTTATTCTTACCAAGCCTATGATTTCAATTGGCCATGCCCTCTCAACAACAACAACAATTACATCCATCTAATATTCATGCATTTACTTTGGGCCAGACATCGGCTACGCTTTCCAGGGGTGCAGTCACTGGCTATGCATGTCTTTCAATTGTCACAATAAGTGAAAGAGACACGGACTACTATTTGAAGAGTTTTAAAGGAAACACAAAAATAAAACAAATGGAACAAATGAGATTTAAATTGAGTAACTTAGTTGAATTAGAGCTCAAATCAACCAATACCTATGTCCATGGTTTTAATCACACATGATATTTCCTCCTCTCCTATTTTAAACTGTTTAAAATACTGACACATTAGAAAGAGCTTCTCCAAGAAAAAAGAGCCGGAGGTGGCTGGCCAATACCAATTACCCCATCATTCCACCTAACGCGAGCTAGCCAGGACATTGAAAGTCCTGTGGAGAGGCACTGTGTTAGAAAGGTCACAGTTCAAATGATAGAACGCTGGGTTCATCTTGCAGTCGCTAGGACGAAGTTCTATCACTCAGTGTGCCGTTGAACAGTTGCCTATATCCTTACAAAGGTAAGTGGTGTGCACACATCATACGTGTATGCATCTATGTGTGTGTTGGAGCGGGCCAAGGGTCTTCTTTCTTCCTTTCTTTCTTTTCTCCAGGCCAGAGTTTGCTGCCAGCCCTATTTACAAAGTCCAGTGTTGGGGGTGTGAGAATTTTGCTGTGCACTACTGACCGTGTGTGTTCCTGAGATGCACGAAGCTTTTTGCTTTCTTTTCTTTCTTTGGTCCCATGTAGCTTTACCTCTTCTACTCGACCTGCCCCAAATATTGTTCAGAATCATGGAGAGAAGTCTAGACACAAACAGCTAGAAACTCAGTTTATTAACTGAGTGTTATTGCTGGGACACATTTGACAATATTTTGGTGAGTCGTTGCTGCAATGAGACCTAGGCAAGCCATCCAAGAATGGACTCCGTTTGAGCTAGCTGGATCTCTGAAGATAAACAGGAGTTTTAGGGAAATACCGTTATTCTGAGATTTTCCTCATATCAAACCAAAAAAGTCATAATAAGGTGAGAACTTCATAGTGTTAAATATGACCTTCCTAGACATAGTTCATACATATAGGACAATATTTGTTAAATATGACCTTCCTAGACATAGTTCATACACATAGGACCATATTTGTGGCTTCAATAGACAACATTAAAAATATGGAAAAGAATGCCGAACACAGCAGGACAAAGATCTAGAAAAAGCCTTTCTTAATTAGAGGTCAAACACAGTCCAGGCCACAGTTTCCGCCTGTGGCAGTATTATATTCTCAGGTAATTAATGACATCAGGGTACCAGCTAGCTTTCAAGAACAAGAAAAAAAATATGGAGATAATCTTCAACATACAAACAAGCTGTTTGGGATTTGTTTTTATGTCAGCTGTTTGAATCTTGAAACGTGTTTTCCCCCATGGACACACTGATATAAGTTGTGGTTAGGTTTTTGAGATAGTCGAAAAATGTTTATTTAACGAATAACGTATTTGAAAAATAGTCCTCGTGGCATTAACCTGAGCTCTCATCTAGGTGTTGGCGGCCAGGAGCCATGAGAACCACTGGGCAGAAGAACGTGGGGAAAGAGACTCCCCTCTCTCCTCATTGATGCAGTATTGGACGAGCCAATGTAAAGCCATAGCGTTTGCAAAATGGCGTTGGCTGGTGGTTTTCTCTTTTAAAAATGAAATAGGTCGTTGCATTTGGAAGTTTTACAAGTGAAGAAAATTTGTCATCTGCTATAAAGTCTCAAATCAGGAATAACCACTATTAATTAATCTGTGAATAAGAGAAGAGGCTGGTTGCAAATAAAATTTATGGTACATATTCTCTCTCTCTCTCTCTCTCTCTTTCTCTCTCCGTATGAAAAACTCTGAAAACATATAAACACACTATAATTTGTATGAGTTTTATTTACTAAAATAGTTGTCTGGGATATCTGTGATGCCTTTCTTGGGACAAACGCTTCACGTGACACTTGCTGGGTCAGAGCATCTGCTGTTTAAACCTTTGGACAGGAACTGCCAGTGGCCCTCGAGCAAGGTGGTTCTCATTAAAATTCTCTCCAGAAGTATAAGTAATAGTACAAGGGAGCAGCTGGGCAAAGAGTCGGAAATAAGTTTGTCTTCAGCACTGTTCCATTTTCCTTTGGAAGCTCTTCCTAAAGCCGCCCTTCCCCCCTTTTTGTCCCACCTGAAAGGACCTGGCACTTCCCAGAGTCCGTGGCCCTCCCCGCTGCAGCTGCATGGGGTCAGTATGTGCCTCTCCTACGCTTCCTCGGCCTATTGCCTTATTGCTCAGAAAGTTCTTCTTCACAGTTACCACTGGGTTTCAAAAAAACACATCTTATCTGTGAAAATTTCCCCAAATAAGAGTATCTATATTGCTGAGAAAAGATGTGTTTAGGAATGAGTGCACGTCTTGAGAAGGAAAGATTTTCTACAGTGTGCTTCACCCACAATTCCGGGTATACAAAAGGGCCTCTTTCAAAAGAACAGTTAAAATAATGGATTCCTAAATAGATGAAGAAGAGTTACACTGAGGAAATCGTTATCAATAGCCTTAATGACAGGTGTATGTTTTGGCATAGCCCGTTTCTAACACGTAATCAGGAAGGTGACCAAAGACTTAGGTAAAAGGGTTTCATCCATGGTTATTTAAAATAGGCAATAACAGCAGACACAAATGACAATATGGCTCGTTCATGTGAAGGGCTCCACCCTCCTAAGCATGCCACACGTAAAGGATGCCAATGGCACTCAGCGTGACGGAGACACAGTATTAAAGAGAACCTGAAATATGAAAGTTCACATCTTCCTGAACTCATTAAAATTGGACGCACAGATAGAGTCATCAATCCGATTGCAAATAGAAGTTATTTTGGTAATGATTGTAGATAGTGATTTAAACTTTCCGATTTTACTTTTTATTTTTTGACATTCCACACCAGTTTACTCAGCTCTCCAAACCTCAGTTGTGAAAGGTTTTGCTAGTCTGATCTTCTAGTCAAAAGTCAAGAATAAAGTCTCCCAGCTTGGCTTTAAGAATTTTTTTTGTCAGTGGAAAACCAAAGGCAGTACAACACAAATTCAAATGGCGTTTCGTGGATCCTTAAAGAAACAACAGCCCTATTTTTCGCCTTTGCCACTTCCCATCCTTCAATAGTGCAGGTGCTTGGTCCTTGTTCCCAACTCCCCATCACCCAGAATAAAAATAAATAAATAAAGGCACACAGGCTCCTTGTCACTGCCGTGCTCAGCAACATGCATTTCAACTGGGGTTTATGAGGTCATAAATTATTGTTCCCTGTCCTGGCAAGTGGCCTTTTTTTTTTTGAAAGGCCACATCCGGTCTTTGGGGCACCAGCTTTTATTATGCATTTCATATTGAAACCCAGGTCAAATTAATTGACCTTATCTATGTGAAAAACCAGCTGGTTGCCTAGAGAAATAAAATCTCTTACAGAGAGACTTTCGGGACAAGTAAACAAGAGGAAAAACTCATTCCAATGGCGTCTGGAACCTCCAATCAGAAAGAAAGGAAATTTGAAGGAATTTAATTTTTGAACGATCGGTGGAGAAGCGGTAGTAACAAGTGCGTTTTCTGTAAGAGAGTAGAGCCGCTGAGATCCCAAATATTATCCTCATCTTCACACATATTCCACATTTTCTTCACATATTACAGGTCTGAGGGAGGTGGGCAGAGAAGATAGAAGCCATCCATTTTGTGAGCCCTAACGGCGAACACAGCAACCTTTTCTATGGGGGTAACGAAAACATCCAGAATCTGAAAGAAATCCTTTAGGCCTAAAAGAATCAAGGTTGGAGTCAGTATTCTTTTTCCCCTAAAGAAATGCAAAATAGGTACTCTGTGCCCTCTGAATTTTCTATTAAAATAGACATCAGCACAAAGGCTGAGAAATATAATATAGGGGCCTAACGCAAATAAAAGGAAGCTACTTAAGTTTTCTGAAACATCTGTTTCTCCGTTTTCTCTGGCAAATGAGATAATAATTCCTCCATCTTATAATGTTTGCGGGAATCAAATCAGGCAACGTAAATAAATACCTTAGTGCTTATGTTCTGGCAATAAGCAATAAAAATGTTAGCCTTTTCTATTACTTTTAAAAAGAGGTGAGATAATTATTGCCATGTTCACGCAGAACAACGAAATGTAACATGTCTCCACCAGTAATATGCAAAAATGTAAGCTGATGTCTCTAGTTTCTTAGTTTATTGCTCTCTTTCTTTCCTTTTTCAGTTTGTGTATACAAATACAGCCCTTGCCCTGGTTTCCTGGGAGAAGCGGTTTTGAGTGGTGGAAAATCTGCATCTGTTCAGAGGCATTTTGATGCAGTTGAGAATGTCTGACTCTCGTGTGTGCGACTTTGACTCACCTACGTGACTTTCGCAAGCCTCTGAAGAAGTGAGGGGATGGGGGACCAATGACCGACTTGAAAGGACACCGCTGTGGATGCACCACTTCAGTCCCAGCGCCTCTTATGTTCATTACTGAGCAAACATAGGAGTCTGTGCCATGAAAAAAATTATTTTAAAGTATCATATGTAAACAACAGGGGCAAATTGGATGTGATGGATGAGGTTTGCATGCTGCGGCCAGCCCCACCATTGGGGGAGGGGGCGGGGGGCTGTTGTATCATCCAGTATGGAAAAGATTAGGCCACCAAACACACATCTGCTCCGTGGAACACTGAAACAGTTAATGGCTGTGAAAAAGGGTTTGAACTTCAAGCTGAGGTCAGAAACAGGGTGATTTAGTGACTTCGGTAAACAGACTCTCAATGAGGTAAAATGAAATTCGGTTTCATTTTGACCAGTAGAGAACATCAATAAAATTTTCAGTGCTCAAAGGTAAGTTCAAGGCCCCCCTTAAAGAGGGAACTGTTTGTAAAATCCAATTCATTGTTATGTTCAATAATAATTATATATATACTTTTTTTATTTCCCCTAACCCAGGATGTAATTTTAGAAATGGGGAAATAGAGATGAAATTACTCAAATTTAAAGTATTAAAAATGACCCTGGTCCACCGAGCGCTGAGCACACAAGGACTGAGCTAAATCCTCTGATGTTAATAGAACTGACTTCTACCTCTTTCCTGCCTCCACAGGCCTGGGAATGACATGACGTCAACTCATAGGCAAGGCTGATTTCACAGGACAAGACCATAATAAGTAGGCTTATATAAGACCTTAATAAGTAGGCTTTTAAAAATCGCTGTCTTTTGCTGCTCAGGTGGGTGTCAGGTGAGTGAGAAAGGAAGTCAAAGTGAAAGAACCGCTCACAAATCAGTAGAGCACACACGTTTGATTTCGGAGCTGGGTATGAGGAGGAGAGAGAGAAATAAAATTAGATGCCTCAGAAAAGAAAATTTTTTCTTTCTGTTTTTCCAAAGGTGTAGTAAAAAATTCTCTCCTTTTAGTAGAAAGGGCTGATGCCATCTCCCTGGAAAGCCCCGCACGAGATGAGAGCGGACGCCACGTCGTAGGGTATAGACTAGATCTGGGCGGTAAGGCAGAGCCATCGGCTAATCAGATTTGCCCTAACGCGTTGAAATTCAGTAACAGTTGCTGATATTTCCGAGGCATTTGCAGTTTCTGAGGAGTCTCGGAGAAGGAGCAAACCTGGTATCTTCTGCAGCATAAAAAGGCCAAATGGGGACGGAGGGCTGAGGCGAGTTTGGGGGCCTCATGTCTCCACGTTCCCCGGTGGAAAGCGGGAACGTGCGTGAGCTGCTTTGACTCCCAGTACCCCAGGAACCGCCAGTGAACCTGAAAGCCCCCACATCTGGCTACAGCTTGCCCTTGTTTGCTTTAAGTTCTGCACACAGACGACCACCCTGGCTGCGAATTCAGGGATGGCCCAGCCTTCCCTGTTGCATGGCCAGGGGAGGTGGGGGATCCTCCAGCTCACCTGGTGCAGGGGCGAGACCCACTGCATTTTCAGCTCGCCTTTGTTTTTGTTAGTGTTACTCCTTTTGAAAGGGGTTTCTGCGGCAGCAAGTGCCCATTCATCATCATTTCTCCTCTGTTTATTCCTTCCCCAGCAGGTATAAACTATGTGCCAGCAGACACAGGGCGGGTGCTCTGCCGTGTCGCCCCCAGCACAGGCCCCGCACAGCAGAAAATCCCGGTTTAGATGCCTCCGGTACAACTGCCCACAGGTTTTGTTTAGGTCTCTGACGGTTCTGCTTGTGTCTCTCCCAGAAAATGACCTTCCATCTCGAAGAAAACATTGCGTAGAAGAGCAGATTCTCAAAGAATCGTAGACAATGATTAGGGAGAATGTGCTCCACTTAAAACTAAGTACGTGGGAGTGAAAGGAACAAAGCCAATATTCTAGGAGAGGACCGTGGCCTGAAAGGTCTGGTAATTCATAGTTAAAATAATGAGCTACTCTCGGTTTTTCAGAAACTCATTAGTTGTTTTTTTTTTTTAGTTGTTGTTCACAAAATCCTTTAGCTTTAGTTTATTTTTCAATAGTGTATATACAGACCTGATAAAAAGTCAATCGAGAAACGATCCTTAAAAAAAATGAAAGGAAATACAAATTCTACATTCTGCTTGTCATTTTCTTTTTAAAAAATGTCATTTTTCTGTGGAAACACTGCAATTCTAGAGATATAACATAGAAAAATTAGTTAATGAGTAAGATATTTATTTATTGAAGTGAATAAATTACTATCTCCAAACAAACTTGACATATTCTAAATACAAATGATAGAATGAAATGTGATTTTTGCTTATACATTTGATATACACACCTGTACGTATATTATCAAGTAGTAAAATTTTCTGTTGCTGAGGAAAATAAAACATAAAAAAGAACAAAACAACGGCCACCCAGATTTATCCTTCCTTCCTTGTATCTGTCGTAGATGCAGAATGCAACACCTGCGGAAGAATCGGAGCTGCACGGACTTCTCCCAGCCCTGCACCGTTCGAGCCACACCCCCGCGTCTCCACGCCCTGGAGGCCGGCCGGTTGTCCTTCTGCCTTACTCAGGCGGTAGATCCATTCGCTGCCTTTCACCCACAGAGTCAAGCCTGGCGGAAATTTCCCAGGGTCTATCATACCTTATCTTCCTGAAGGGTCAGTGTCCACAAGGGATCATACAGGTGCCCTTTGATCAAAAATGTTGTCTTGTAACTGTTCAACGGCTGGAAAAAAAAAAAAAAAAACTTGCTTATGACTGTAGAAGTTGACGAATTACTAGAGGGAAATTAGAAGGCAGTAGCTGACACTCCTCCAAGCAGAGTAAGGGTTGAAGCACAGAGTGGCCTGCAGACCGAGCCGGAGCTTTCTGAGCGCACACCTAAGCAGGCCTTGGTGTGTTCCCTGTAGTCCCCTGGAAAGGCCACTTATTGGAATTTTTGCTCCAGATAACCTACATTAAGATAACTGGGTGGATATGGATGTCAAGAAAAGGAGAGTAGAGAAGGGTGTGCTGTGTAGTTCAAGACCATCAACCAAATGAATCTTTTTGAGATTCGTGTCGTTGCCAGGCCTGTGGGTGGCAGTCACCTGGCAAAGCGTTGCTCAGACGTTGCGTCCATTTCAACCACAGAGCTTACATGTAAAAGTAAATAAAAACAAGTAGATGCTATTGCTAGAAATAGCGTTGCATTTCAACAATCAGTTAGCAGTCAAAGTTTCAGTATCAGGACGATTCTTTCTTAAACATCATCTTCTTTGTTGAAAACCATCACTGCTGTCCCAGTCTGTGTTTTGTTCTTACAGCTGGGACAGGGACTCCCTGGACCTGTAGCATCTTTTTACTGGAGAAGCATGTGCAGATGCACTTAAACAGGACACGTATCTTAAAGCTTGTGTACTCAGAACATGGGCAAGATTAAACCCTGATTTGTACATTTCAGTACTGTCAGCATCTGAAATGTGCAATGCAACAGTGAGTCAATAAATACGTATCAATTTAAGACCCACTCACTCATCCTGGCCAGGTTGCTCTGTTGGTTAGAATGTTGCCTCCATATGCCAAGGTTGTGGGTTCAATCCCAGGTCAGGGCACATACAAGAATCAACCAATGAATGCATAAATAAATGGAACAACAAATTGATGTTTCTCTATCCTTCTCTCCCCCCTCCTCTCTAAAATCAATAAATATTTTTTCAAAAGTTTCAATCACTATATTTCACTTTGCATTGTGTTTCACATAATCTTCCTAAAAAAAAAAAGAAAGAAAAACTCTGTTTCTTTTCATACTTCTATCAATCTTTACTGAAAGAGGTTACACAGAGAACAGAGAATCCAATGGGCATAGTGTCCAAGACATACCCAGCTGTACTTTGTCTGAATGTCTGGTTACTCAAACTAACTACTGAAATTGATGAACTGGAAACCACAAAGCAAGCTGGGCTTTTTCGTTTTTGTTTTTAAGATAAGAATCCATTCTAATTTCTTTATTGGTTTTAGAACTTGCCTTGCTAGTTACACTTTGCATTGCCAGTATTAGAAAGTGCTTTTATGTCCTGGGTGATACAAGGTGTGGAAAGAGAAAGCTGCTGGGAGCACGCGGCTTGGTCCTGTGCACGGTAGCATCCAGCCTAAAGGGCCCTCCTGCACGCAGACATATCCCTGCAGTGAAGCCCTGGCGGCTCCAATCCGATCATGCTCGCCTTCCATGCCCTGGTAGTTTCAGACACTGCACGCTGCACTTATGTCTGGGGAAAGATAGATGTCCGTTAATTCTCCAGATGTGCTATCTGTCCAACGGCACTTATATCCGCGTCTGGAAATGTTTAAATAAATGGCTGGATTTTTTTCCACTTTATTTCTGGATATCTCAGGATCCTGGATTCCTGTCCACTGCCAATTCATATCTTTTCTCATCTTCATCACAATACTAGGAATTCTTCCTGCTACTATATATATAAGAATGTCATGTCATAACATCTTTCAAATGTCGTCCGTGCTCAAAAGGTTGTTTTTGCTTCTGGATGAAGAAAGAATTTTAACTGAAATGCTAATACTTCCACCTAGTGGCTAAACTGAAAATACCATTCTCTCTTATTGGAAACTATCGGCCAGTATCTGCTGTAATTCAATCACTCGGCAAGTATTTCTTGAGCATGTTCCATGTGCTACACAGTGAACGAAACACGCAAATAAAGTAGTCTCATTTTATAAGTAACAATGATATAATTCATTAGAAACACTCAGATAGACTTATTGAAATACATGGTTACATATTTAATTTTTAATATGCAATACATTTTGTATTTTTAGAACAGCTGCAAAGATAATAAGAAGGCTTCCTGTATGTACCTCATTCAGCTTCTCCTTATGTTAACACAGTGCTCTTCCATGGCGCATTTGTCAAAACAAAGAAGTTAATTTCGGTTACTAGTGACTATTACTATGGACTAACTTCAGACCTCATTCAGATCTCACTAGTTTTTCCACTCAGATTCCTTTTCTGTTCTAGGATCCAGCTCAGGAGATCACATTACCTTTCACATCACGTCTCCTCTATCTCTTCTTAGTCTGTACTTTATAATGGGCCAGATTTGTGTACCCTACCACAAGCATTATTTTGATAGCAATGCAAAAACAAGAGCAACAAGAAAGTCGGTACACTGTGTGTATCTGTCAGGCAAGGAACTGTTTTATTCTTAGGAGGTTATTTTCCAGGTTTGAAATATTTTAAGACTATTGGGGAAATGACAACGTTTGGAAGAACAGAAAGAAAATACGCTGAGTCCATTTGAAAATGGAAATGTGGGAACATTTTCTTTGTTTCCTTCTGGTTGACCTTTGAGCATCTCTGACACGGGACCATTTCTGCCATCGGGATGCCAGCAGGGGAGTCGGAGGGGTCCGGTGCTAAGTGACCTGGCTGCGACTTCATGCAAACAATTGTATGAAGCAACAAGTACCACATCTAAGGAGATCACGGGAGAGAATTGTGTGGTTAAAACAATCAACATCCTTTCTAAGCCCAAATGAGGCTTATATCTAGTGAGCCTAGATTCCTATAGCCCAGTGATTTATAACCTTCCAAGGATTCCTAGTCTGTACCACCTGATGAGCATATAATAATTTCTGACCTGCTAATGCTACAGTGTAACATTTATATTTAACTCACCAGTGTTATTTGTTCAGTTGTCTACCCAACCACTTTATAATCACTCGTAATTAAGAATAATATCTTTTAATTCGATCCTGTTGTGTGCTCAGCATAAATACACAAAGGAAGACAGAAGTCATTAATTCGTTCATTCATTCATTCATTCATTCATTCCCCAACTATTTACTCAATGTTTACAGGCAAGTCTTGTTCCAGTTGCTTAACATGTGGTGTGAAAAACTCAGCATCTCTGGTTTCACGAAGCATCACAGACTGAGTTGAAAATAAAAACCTTTTGATCAACCAGGAAAGGACTCTATCTGTTTTTCTCTTGTTCACTACACTTTCAACTTCTTTGCTACATCCCTGCTTTCCATCGGCAAGCCCAGATGTCTTTTAAAAGCTGCTTCATGATTAAAGAGAAGAGTTGTAAGGGTTCAGCTATAAGAACAAATAAGCTGTTTCTAGTGGTATCATAGTTCCATTTCTAAATTATGTGACACTGTGTGAGAGATGCCACCAGGAGGAAAGTGGAAGCAAATTAGCACTTGCTTTTCCAGAAAAAAAAAAAATGCTTGCAATGCAAAGAAAAAAAAAAGTGCTTTGCACAGAATTTAGTTTATAATAAAAAGATACTTTAATAAGAGGGGAAAAGATGGACTGATCAACAAATGGTAATGAAGAAATTTCTTTGAGGAAAGAAAAAAAAATATTTCTCCTAAATCACAAAACATGCAGGAAAAATAATTTTAGATCAATGAAATGGGGTAGAAGAAAGAGGACATCACTCAATATTTGAGGGAAAAGAAGCTGAACTTACTACTCAAATTAGGCCAACTATGACTTTTAGGCACGGTTTCCCTGATTGCAAGGCAGGAAGCTCATTTTCTATGGAGGCTTTGGAAAGGTCGAGTTCAGGGGCTGACGGGCTTTCCTGCTCAGGATGGGGTGATGTCAGCTGCCGAAGGGGGAAGTGTGCTTATCCTGGGGAGGCTCTTGGTGACTGAGTAGCCTTCACAACTGGGTTCGGTGCGTGACACTGTGGAGCAGCTGAGTTTCCAAACCACTCGGCTTCGCTGGTGGGTGGGCTTTCAGGAGCATGATCGCTGACTAGAATTGTCAGCGGTCTTTCAACACATTCTACCAATAACACAATTAAGAGTAGGCAAAATATGTGCTCAGATATTTAACCAATAAAATAAAATAAAATAAAGACAGGATGGTAAATAAGCATGGGGGAAAAAAAAAAAAAGAAAAGATGTTCAATACCACAAACCCTTAGAGAAAGGCAGTCTAAACCCAGAGAGGCATTATACATGGATTAGGCTAAAATTAAAAAGGCTGATTATAATAAGTGATGGGAAAGATGTGGAGGAGCTGGAATCCTCAGATACTGTTGGTGGGAATGCGCAATGGTAGGGCCGGTTTGGAAGACAATTGGGCAGTTCTTTTGAAAATGTAAACATGTGTCTACTGTGCAGCTCCAGCCATTGCACTTCGCTTGCCAGGACCCTCACCCTGTAACAGCGTTCCCCTCCGATTGGGTCTCGAGCTATTTGAGGACAGACACCTGTTCTTGTTAGGTCTCCTACCTCCAGGGTCTAATACAGGGCCTAATGTATACAAAGCCCTCACTCGATGTTGTTAAAAGAATCTATTAATGGGTTTCTCCTTAAGAAAAAATATTATACCAGTTCATTCTCCACCAAAAAGGCATTAAGGTTTCTGAGTCATGTGTATGCTGAGTTGAATTTTTTCTATTTATTTAATTTTGCTTTATTTATTTTAGGGGAATAAAACTCATTACACTTGAGAACCTAATACGGCTGTCAACTTCCATGCTACCACTAGATGGCAGGGTTGTACTGCGCTTGCAGCCCTACATAGGTATTGTATTTTATTTACATTATGTACGTATATAATATGCCATGTTCTTTCTGAAGAAGTAATGCCTATCATTGTAAAATATATCACTAGTAAAGTGTATCTTGTTCCAAATAAATTATGCAGAGGAAAATTCTGGCTGAACTTGTATTCCCATTTCTGGGTCAACTAAAATCCAAGCCATAATCTACTGGCATCCCTGTTTTCTGTTTCTCCTTTTTCCTTCCTAGCACTTCAGTAGCTACAGCCTGATGCGTGGCTGCTAGGAGCAAGAGATCGTCCTTTAGGTGGATAACATCTCTATTTTTCTAAGGGGACATCGAAGCCAGGAAACGTCAACTACCTCATCTAAAAATGTCTGGTAAAATTCTGAGCTCAATGTATACCCCGATCTCTAGATGTTTTAAATTCAAAATTGCTCATCGTGCCATTGGGCTGTGTGTGAGCGTGTTTCTTTTCTCTCAGGCGGTCTTATCTTCCTGATATTCTCTGCTTTAGAAGGATAACATTATGATGTAACCAACAGAGTTTTTGAAAGTTTCGATTGGACTTTCCCTCTCTGGCATTTCCAACTCTATCGCATTCCCAGGACTTTCCAGCAGGAGCCAAGCCAGGGGCCTTCCTCTGAGATCGCAGGGTTGGGAGGGGTGATGGTGTCAACACCGAACAGTTGAGACTGCTGAAGTCAAAGCTTGTGGTCAGCGAAGATAAAAATTAGTGCTTTTAAAAACAATTCTTAGGTGTGGCAAATGTAAGAAGAATTCTCTTTCTCACACACAAATTGTTTGATACCCAGGCATTCCATACAACAGGTGTGGGATTTCTGAAAAAAGGTTTAGAGACCCCTGGCTCATTTGAACTATGCAGGTTTGGAAGGTCAGTTGGGAGTAACGTGGAAACCCGAGGGCACCCTGTGACCGAGGCGCTGGACGCTGCCATGTGACTCCTACTGCAGATGGTTCTCAAAGTCTCCAGGATGTGAATAACTGGAAGAAAGAAATCACATGTTAGGCAGATGCCAAGGAAACTGCGGGCTTCCCTTTTATGACTCTGGGCAATAAGATGAACACGCATGGGCAGCAAGCGTCTGCAGAAGGTGGCGATGTCTGGTGCGGGGACGACTGTCCCTTCTTAGCACAAGTGCACACGATAGCTGCTGTTGGAAGAGCTGCTATCCTTAAGGATGCATCAGATAGCTCGGCGCAGAGGTAAAAATCTGTCTTCACTGAACAGCCAGGTTTAGCTCATCGTTGACAGTTCAGGCAATTGTGGGTGCATTGAAACCATCTCAGGCCTGTGCACAAAGTAGACCCAGGGTGGACTGGAGGACTAATTCTGACTGTGATGGTTATTGACTGATACAGTTACTGAAGTGTGATATTCCTTCATCAGTGGGGGGAGAAAGGAAACACCTTCTCACTGAGAAATGTATTTACTGAATAAGGGAAATTTGCATTTTTAAATTGTAACCAGTGTCTCATACATTTCTTTCACTTAAATATGTAAATTATAGGTCTAATAAAGAAGCGAACTGACCAAGATATAAACTATAATTAGAATAATATGTTGGATATTCTAGAAGTTGTCATTTTTTTTTCAGGAAAATAATATTAAATAATAAAAAATGAATCTTAAAAAACACCTTATGTGACCCTCTAATTCTCTGAACCCTATAATCATGTGATAAATTTTCCAAGGAGCAAATGAAGTTATATATATTTTTGTCCACAAAGAGAGAACAGAGCAGGTAGTTTTAACAGCAGCTACCTTGCTGCACTCTAGGTTTATCAGTTCCATGCTAAATGGTGGATTGAAGGAAGCTTAGCCTTCAACTCTCCAGGGCCAGGGTCATGGCAGGTGTGCTGCAGAGATGGGGCAGGTACAAGGGTGACCCGCCACACCCATCACTTCTTCCAAACATGATGACAGGACCTAAGGCATTAAGAGACTAACCTTCTCACTTTCCCGAGTGCTCTGCAACCAGCATGCAGGCTGGCTGGAGCTTCATGTCCACGGTAAGAGGGAGGCACATAAGCGGAAACCTGGACAGAGGATGATCCCAAGGAGCTGAAGCTGTCTCTGAGGGGCTCAAAGCCACGGAGCACTGGCCAGCATCAGAACAAGTTTCAGTTGACACGGTGTAACTCCACAGGACTCTGTGGGTGTGCAGTTCAAGGACATGCAGCACAACTTTTAAAACTTGACTTTATCCTTTATGGAAGTACCAGTGGGGAAGGGATGCTCATTGTTTTCAGAAGCAAGACTCCTCCACATTGCTTTTCACGCTAATGAATTCTGCTGAGTGCCTCCAGCTCACAGGCCTTCCAAAACGGGGGCTCTGCTGCTGTGAGCCTGAAATACCCTGGTGCTGTCGGAGGAGAGAAGTAATGACACGATGGCTTATTTTCCAGATCGTTAGCATTGGAGGGAACACACTTTAAAGGGCAAAGCAAAACTCTAAATATCTGCTGGTGATGTCTTTTTAACTGTTCAGGATGCACAAAAGTAACTACTCAGGAATAGTGGTGAAAAGATGATTTCCGGCACATTTAATTCACAGCCATTGTAGACACAAAGGGGGATGTGATCACTGGCAAAATAAATGTTTAGGGAATTCCTCAGCACTATTAAAACAGATAAATAATTTTGATAGCTTTCTCATGAAGTAACCAAGCAGCCACAATTGAACCGGTATGATTTTAGATAAAAGCAGCCACTAATGAGGTTTTGTTTTTATATTATTTGCTCGAACATAATCTGGAAGGAGTTGAGTTCAGGAGAGAGCATGTTCTCCAATCAACCCCATCGCAAGCAGGTGCGATCGCCTGTTCATTAACTTGCCCCAACCCACTCTCCTTGAGACTGCGTGTTCTAAACTCTGCCTGCGTCTTTTTACAGTAAACATACCGTCATCCATCAGTGTCCAAATGTGTGCTTAGAAGGCTCACCTCATTGAAATCAAGTTTCCAATGGTGAAAATAAGCCACAGGAGGACCGCACAAGCCGCCTGCTCTCGTGCTAGAACGTTGGTCCTGAATTTCTCCTCCTTAACATTCACGTTTCTTTTGACCAATCTTAGTACATCTTTCAGCCGAGATGAGTATGTTTTTGTTCTTTGCTTTTTTGAGTCTCAGAATGTATGGTCCCCCTAATCAGGACAACCGTGTTAAAAATCTTATTAGGTAGGATTACTTTTATTCGACTCTCAAAATTTTCAAATTAAGGTAAAAACCAGCAATCTTTGGGGCAAATTTCAAATTCTTTTCAGATAATCATTATGACATATTATGCATAATTTTATACAATTTTACTAGAGACCATCCATAGTGAGGCTAAAAACAGAATCTCAACTCTATCTTGTATTTTTTGTTATTAAAATTAATGGAGGTGTTTTTGACCTGAGAATTTTTAAATCATATTCTTTACATAAATTAAAATGTATGGCGTTTTCTAGTGTAACATGTATGGTGATTTCCAATTCCTTTATGAAGCCGGCAACGGTTGGAATACCTCCGAGGAGTACAGTAAGACTTGCTCTCTCAGTCTGAAAGGATGAAGGTCAGTACCATGTAGGAGGGAATAAATTGTATCGATAGTATTTTAAGGATTTCACAGTCCTGTAGAACATTCCCACAAGCTTTACTCTGCTTTAGAAAGTTCCCTCTTTTTTTTTTTTTTTTTGTTTTGCATTAAATCGTTTGAGGTATGTTTATTGCCATTAAAGTCAGTCACCAAACAAAGTGTATTTTTACTGAAAAGAATAGAGGATTTAAAGTGAGGTGGACTCAGCTGTCAACATTTACTCAACCACCGCTTGTGGGAGTAAAACTGAAGCTCCCACGTGGGTGCCAAGGGGGAACGGACCCGCGGCATGCGTGTGACCGTGCGTGTGACACAGACTGCTCCCGAGGAATTGTCACGGCAGGCACGGGAGTCTGTCCCCTTGCTCTTGCGCTCTCGCACCCACTTGGTAGATATAAAATGGGGGGAGGGCGTGAGAATCCTTTGGAGAGACTTACTATCATGAAGGTGAGGGATTATTTAATTGCCCCCCAGCCTAGAGAGAATAGGCTCTAACAAGATTATGCAGAGGGTCTCACATGCGCCATTATTTGAAGATAAATAATGGAATGGGGTCTAACTTCTACTCAAGGAAATCTGGAGGGTATGAAGAAGCTGTTTTGGCCAGTGGAGAAGAGATGAATTGCTTCTTTGTTTCCAAAGTAACTGCATTTCCAGAATACGGGACTCTTCTTCTAGGACCAGATGCGGACTCTGGCAGGCTAGAGAGCAGGTCTGGGGCCATTTAACTCCTACCCTGTGGTCCATGGGGAAGCGGGTAACGGAACTACAATGTTTAGGAGGTGAGAGGTGGTCTGCAGTGAACTTCCCAAAGACAGCGTCTTGGAAGGGGAACGCCTGATGAAGAGAGCTGAGATTCAGAGGCCCCGCTAAAATTCCTCTGGAGAACCTGAGACAGCCCTGACAGTGGACCCCTCTCATGCATCATAACAGACCCTCCGGATCTCACTGTTCTCTGATTTCAGCCACAGATTCAGTGATGAGCTCTGCATGGGCTCCACCGGGTTCCTGCAGGTGCCACCTGCTGGCCCCACCCTCACGCTGAGCCCAGGCAGCATCCCTCTTGCCTGCTCCCGGACTTTTCTGGGACAACTACAGCAGAAACCCATCTGGCCCTCATCCATTTCACCCTTGAACTCCAGGGAAGTCAATGCCCCCTGGGATGGACCTCTTAATGAAAGTGCATAGAAGCCAGTGTAAAAAAAAAGAACTTCTCCGTTGCTGAATGTTTGGTTCAAAGGCTCATGCCGTAAGGCTTCTGAGAAAGCCCCATAGGATTGGACACCCATTTATCCTGGCTTTGGCCAACTTGACGAAAAGAGCCTTGATTTGGTCTCCTGCTTCGTTTCATTATCCTTGTCTGTCCCTTCTGAGGTACAGTGTCTATTAAATTATGCAAGTTCTATTTTTCTGAGGAACTGTGGCTAAAAATCAAAATAAAATAAAATCATCCCTGAGATAAAGAGAAGTCTAAGCCAGCAGAGAACTCATGCAAATAAATGTTTCATCCCCATTTCCCTTTTATAGACTAACGCATGGCCCACTTTCCACTTCTTACCTAATGGCCACTTCCGTTCCAGCTAAAAACTGCAGGAAAAGGTGAGCGAGAAAGGAGCATCACCGCGCTCTGTCCCTCTCCCACTGCCGTGGCCAATTCCTGCAGCCCAGCTGGGGAGGAAGGCATTTTTACATTAAATCCATTCAGACATGTGAATATTACATAAGCCTGGACATTCCAGCCTCCAAGTGGAAACTAAGTTTGTCAACTAAAGTGAGTGGAGAACTGCCTAAACCCAAAGAGTGGGCAGAAACTCAAGGACCTGCCCAACTTTCATCCAGAATTATGGGAAAGCCACACCACTGAATAGATTCTAAAGGAACAGTAGGAAACAAAAATAAAATCCGTGTGTTCCTATCTCATTGGTCATTCTTATTCAACATATAAGTTATCTGACTGGATTAGTTACTTAATGACTCTGGATTCTTTAGTAGCCAACTTTAAGAATAAATTAACACTTTATCCAATTAGAATCGTGATTAATAGGTCATGTAGGCAAAAGTACCTCCCAAAATGCCATGCACGTGTTAGCATCCTTCCCTCTCCAAACATTTGTATCGTTTCCACCACTCTTCGATCTAAGAGTAACATTAAAAGATTATTAGAAAGGTCAGTTTATTAAACAAAAGAAGAGTGAATAGAAGTTAATGAGCAGAAACCAACTGGAGTTGGAAGACGTTTACCTCTTGTTATTGGGCAAAGCACTTACCATCTCTCTGGGACTCGGGCAAGGCTGAGTTTCTGAGGTCTGACCAGAAGGTACCCAGTCATGCACTATGAAAATCAGAGACATTTAGTGAAGAAGGTAGAAGGAACATGGTACACAGGACAATGGGGCCTCAGTCCCCTTCAAAGTAGGCACCTCGGGACCTCACAAAGTTCTCCAAATCACCATCTGCTGCCCCTTCTTGTTTTCCTGAGTCTCATCAATGGTCTGAAATCTCTTCCTTTTCAAAGCTGATTTTAGTTTTGGAAAAAGCCAAACATTGAAAGGCACCAAATCTGGGCTATAGCGGGGCTGAGTCACCTGGGTGATTTGATGTTTTGCCAAACAAGTCTACACAGATGTGATGCATGAGTGGGTGCATTGTTGTGACAAAGCTGCCAACCACCAGTTGCCCATAGCTGCAGCCTTCTGAGTCATCCGAAGGGTTTCCATGGAATAAGGGTCAGGAGTAACGCAAAATTTGATGCAGGTTCGTTGCTCTACTCGCTTAGTCGTTTTGAATGGGATGGCCCCACAGTACACATGGTCACTCAAGTGTCTACTGCCCCCACTGACCAGTACAGTGAAGTCATTATTGTTCACACATGTGCATTCCAGTCCACTCTCCTAGGCTGCCAGGTTACAGCAATGTTGTGCAAACCATTGTTGTATTAGCAATGGCTAGGCTTTTTCCAGACAGATCTTGTATATGCTTGATACCTGTGCAATTACACAGCCACTCCTGCCCCCAACACACACACACACACACACACACACACATACACTTAGAAGGGCCCGAAGCATGGTTTAATACTTTCTTTTCCCTTGTCTTAAACTTTTGTAATAATTTAATCTCTGAAGTTGTGTTTCGTAAGTGAATTCCAGTGGGACAATGGAGCACATGTAGAAGTGAAGAGATATGTACAATACACATGCCCACTCTGGTCTCTCACTACCCCATGCACCTGTCGCACCTGTGAAGCCCATGGCACAAAGTTCCGCTGGACCCAAGATGCGTGGGAGACCAGGGAGCCTCGAGAGTACAAGGCAAGCATCCAACGTGTTTCGTCTCCACATAAGTAGGCAGGAGCTCTGACGTCCCTGGGTGTCACCCTTCCCATTCACACCAGAAGTTGCTTCCCAATGCAGAAGGAAGGCATTGACATTCTAGGAAACGCACACGGAACAAGGAACTTATCCTTTCTCCCCTGTGTCAGCCAAATGCTCACACTGAAGATGATGATGAAGATGGGAAGATAATAGTAGCTTGAGTTCCTCTTCCTTTCAGCCCTTCTTTACTCATCAATAAGCCAGTAGGGTGTGTGGATGAGTTGTGTGTGTGTCAAGAAGGGAATTAAAAAAAGAAGTTGTTTTCGATAGCATTCCCTTGTTCTGATAAGAAGGAAATGTATATGCATGTTTGACTTACAAAGGACACATTGTAGACTTCCAGTGATTCTACATATAGAAAATGCCCTTATATATGCATTTAAAACTGACCTGTATTTTTTTCCTTTTAGTTGAATTTATTTGGGTGACAGTGGTGACCAAAACCACACAGGCCTCAGGTGCACAGTTCCACAACACATCACCAGTACACTGCATTGTGAAAAAAATTTAAAAAACTAAGAAAACTTATAAATTTAAAAAATAATAACCTGACTTTGTAACAATATAAAATGAATGGCAAGTCATGATAATAATCAGATTTTGTTTTGTTGTTGCTTAGGACAACATTAAGCAAATAACACCAGCCAAATAAAAATAAATAAATAAAAATTAAAATAAAAAATAAAATACCACCATGGCAAACTGAGAGAGATCTCAGAAGAAAGAAAAAAGTTTTACACTTCAGTACTCACCATTTTTCCTGCTTTCTGAACCACGGGTCTCCATTTTCATCCCATACCGGGCTCTGCGAATTGTGCAGGCAACCCTGGTATTCACTTTTTTGTCTCAAAAATGGAGTATTTCTACAAGAAGTTCTCTTAGGGCTCCCCAGTTTTAACAATCTACACAGGGCTTCTCCTAGAAAAATAGGCTCTCCTGGGTGACCACTGCCCACCTCCTTGGGTTTGGCCAACAGATGGCGCCTTTGTGCCGAAAGAAAAGTAGCCCTTGCTTGGGAAGTAGGGCCTGGATCCCGAGTGCCTAGTTAGGGTACAGGGGTTTGAGTTGGATTTTAAGTTTTCATTGGCCCCTCAGTTGGGCATCTTCAGGCAGAACAAACTACACAGCCTTACAGAGCAGCCTCGATTCCATCCGTTCAAGTGTTTTCCTCCTACTGTTGGAGCGTTTGGGTTCACCTGCTCATTTTCTAACGTGTAGTTATGAGTCATGGTTCGAAGAATGTCTGCTGTTGTGACAGATCTTGTTGCCTGTGAAAAGGAGAACAGGCCAATTTGGAGCAATGCTTCTTGCGTTGTCATCTGGGTTTTGGCAATTCTGGAAAAGTTGTGGGTTGATTGAACTGCTATGAACTTTTTAGAAAATAGTGGGAATTGTACAAAAACATAACCCAGTTGGCTTTTAAATTTTTCTTACTGTTGGTGTCCCTTTGGTGGTGGTGTTTTGAAAGAAAAATCATCAGATCAAACAAAGAAGTCATCTTTGGTAGTACCCCTAAAACAGAAGGACTCTTTAAATAAGAGCAATTCAATGTACCTCATCGCCTTTGCAAGGAGACGGTGAAACCGAAGTCTGGTTCCGTTGATTTCATTAAAAATTCACCGCCCTTCCCTTCAGAGCAGGTCTGTGGACTCCTCAGGTACTCTGGATTCCGAGTTCTTCCCTTCTGCCTGCCTCACCCTCCCCAGGGCAGGTGAGTTGGGGCACGTTGCTCTTCTCCCTGTCCACCCCGCTGTCGAGAAGTGGAGCCCAGCACTGGCTCTGCCTTTCTCCTTAAGTGGCTGAATTCCAACAGTGGGCAAAGCAAGTTATGTAAAGATCATTTTGGGGGGTTTCCTAGGAAACGAGGGATGCTGGTCCAGTTTGGATTTGACATGAAACAAGAAGACGAATTCTAACTTTGGAGGGACCGAGGGTGGCATGGAGCAGGAAACCCCGGAGCCGACTTCCACACTATTTGGCTTCCTTTTTATTTTGAATGTACATAAATGCTGCCGAAAGGGGCTGTGAGAGTTTAAATAATAAATCTAGCAACGATGGATCGTAGTTCACAATCTCATCCATGCATCCACACGTCCACAGTGACCTAAATTGACTTAGACCGTTACAAAGGAGAATAAATAAAATCCAGGATGTTTTCCCTTCTAACTTATAAAAGCTAATCTAAGTAGTGGTCACAACTACTATCTGATTATTTAATATATAAAAAAGCAAACTGGGACCATTCGGCCCTAACCTTGTAATACATTCCTTTCGTGTAATTGGTATAGAGAGTAGTGTGTTAAATCTGGAGAAAACAGAGATTAAGCTCAGAGTAATCCTTGTTAGAACCCATAGATTGAGAAAGAAATGAGAGACACAGAGACGCTGAGGTAATATAATAAACAACTCAGGAGTACATGAGGACCGGTGTGTGGCTCTCTACTCTGGGCTTGCTGATTCTCTGTGGATATTTCAGAAATGTCTACTATATCATGACTTCATAAATACCAGAGAAAAGTTATTTAGAGTTAGTTCTAAAAATGACTATCAACATGCTATCAAGCCAAAAAAAAAAAAAAAGTCAAGCAACCAGTTGCTTTGCTACATTATGCCAAATAACTCATTGTTTAAAATATATTTCACTGAAATGACTGCAGATAAAATTGACTGGATGTCTCGGAAGTATGTGAACATAACTATTAAGGCTGTTTTGACTTCTTAAGAATGTCTGATCCAGCCCTGGCTCAGTGGATTGAGTGCAGGCTGAGAACCAAAGGGTCACCAGTTTGATTCCCAGTCTGGTCAGCACACACCTGGATTGCGGGCCAGGTCCGCAGTGGGGGCCCCATGACAGGCAGCCACACATTGATGTTTCTCTCCCTCCCCTCCCCTCTCTCTAAAAATAAATACATAAAATCTTTTAAAAGAAAGAACCTCTGATCTAAAGACATGGACACTACACGCAAACATTGACTTTTTAAATGGAAATTCAACAGAGTACATAAATCTACAAAAAACTAAGTTTTTACAAAGGTGTGAAAATATATGAATTTCTTGTTAGCGTACTATTGTTTTCATATTCTAACTCTTTTTTATTGTGTTTTTATTACATTGATAAGAAGTTTTCTTGCACATGCTTTCAATGACTGAGAATTTGCTTTTAAATATGTTATGTGTTATTTTTCAAAATTTTTATTATTAAAAGCAAACCTTTATATTTCTTGATAGATTGGGTTTGTTGTTTTTCACCCCAAAAGTTAAAAAGTAGAAATTTCTTTTCAATCAATCTTGGAATAAGAGGAATTAGGAGTTGATGGCTTTGACTAATTGATTTAGGAAACATATTGATCTTTTTCTCTGATCTTATGTCTTCGTTTTTATTTTTATTTTTTATTTTTTTGCCAATGAAAAGGCTACCATTCAAATCTATCACATGGTATTGTAGGGTGAGTCATATGTCCTTTGTCACTTCTAAGAATTGGTCACGGCCATTGTTTTTCTCCTCTTTCTTTTCCTCTTCCTGCTTTTCAGCCTCACAACAGGGCTTTAGGTATTGTCTGTATACTCACAAATAATTCAGCCAGAGAGTTGAGTAACTTTGTGAGGATGTCATGGCCCTCCTAACAAGGACCTTTAGAATTTTCTTTCCTATTATATATTTCTTTGGGCCGAAATCCAAGGTCGAAACCATTGCACTTGAAAGACCACATTCTCATAAATGATACTGTTTCAAGGCCAGCCAGGAGATGCGTGGCTTCTGGTTTGTAAGTATGTATCATCAGGTCTCTTTGCTTTGAAAATGTAAGTGTGTTCCAATGTGACTGATATGCTAGGACCAATTTGAGGACAACACAAATTTTGTGTCTGCTTATGTGGTTTTTATCGATGAGGGACGCTAGGTTAACACAGAAAGCTGCACTCAGATGAACAGAGCCCCCTGGCGGGGTTCTGTACACGAAGCAAGCGGACGCCGCTTGCACGAGGACGGGGAGCCACACCCACCCACACCTGCTGGTGCAACTTTCTCTTTCAACTCCAAGAGCTCTTCCCACCAGCTCACAAAAACACACACGGCCACCCTCCCCATTGCCACAAGCAAGCTGCAGGTGCCATATTTGTGGCAGTATTTCAGGATTTCTTAACCATTTATCTTGTGCTACCATGTTTATTCGGTTCCTAACATTTTTTAAAATGTATCGCTGGTGATGTTTGTGAATGTCATGCCCCTAACTTAATTTGTCCAGCCTTTTTGGTTTTCGTTGCCTGATCTTGCATACAGTGGTGATTCCAAGGAACACATGTGTCACATGAGAGCGGAAACGATTCTGCATGTGCAAGCTGAAGGGCAAGGAGTGAGGCTCGGTGTGTGCAATAGTGGGAGACCATGTCATTAAGACACTCACTTTATTCCATCAGTGACATTGGTACCGACCACAGATGCTAACACCACTGTCCTGTGCCTTTTGGATGCACGCACTACCAAGTCAATCCTCATGGCTTCCTCTCAACTGGGCAAGTTCTTAGATTTCAGGTTCTGGGGAACTGCCATGAACTGAGGGCCATTTTCAAAATAGATAAAAGCGAAGTGTTCTTCATGTGTTCAGGCAGCATTGGCTATTTCCTAGAGCTTTTGGCAATACCAATGCTAGGTTCTGACACTATTTCCTGGGATAAACCTCTTGTAGCTGAAGATGACATTGTTTTTGAACCATGTAGGTGATAATTATGTAGGTTTATGTCTATCACATTCTTTAAAGGAAGGACATGAGCATCAGAGTCTTGGTGTTGAACTACTTTAACTTCTAAAGGCCTGAAGAAACCACACCGATTCTGGAGAAAAACAGCCCAGGCTGCAGTGGTTGAATGAAAAGGAACTCGGTGTTGGCATCAAGTGCCGTTTAGCTAAATCCAAAGAGAACAGAAGCAGAGCTTGATGTACTGTAGTATATATGGCTATTTATAATCTTTGATTTTCAAAGGAAAGAGAATTTGGTTGAAGGTTAGTTCTTTTGGACACTGATCTATTGTACATAAGACACAAACTTCAACTCACAAGGGGATATACAAATTGAATTAATTCCCTTCTGGAATCTCTACTTGGAAGGACTTTTATTATGATTCATAAGGTTGTCATTGAATCTTTTTTTTACACTAACCTGGTATACTGTATTGGATAATGTGGTTGGGCAGAGTTCAAGAGGAGAAATAGAACAGGGTGTGGATTTTCAGCCTTGGGTAAACTGTAACCTTAGAGGACATTTATTTAACTTTCTACTCTGACTCATTTTAGAACCTTCTGAGAGCAAAATGTGGAGCGCCCACCTGTGGCCGGCCAAAGGAGATGTGGCGGGAATGGAGAAGCAAAGGGGGTGTGGCTGGAATCAGGCCCAACCGCAAGGCATTTGAAAAATGTCCCGCTTCCCTGAGCGATGATGAGCTTAATGTCTAAGTACAAATGGCCTAAGACCTCAGAAACCTGGAGGAATGTCATGGGGGATATGGCTCTTTCCAGCTTCAGAGGGTCCTCCCAATAGGGACATCTGACCTTTTGTAACCCTTAATCTCCATTCCACTAGAAGCAATGAAGTAATTTATTGGATCAGTAATTTGAGGGTAATGTGTTTGGCCTCTTGCTGTAGCTCCTACCCTTTTCTTTCATACTTTCTTTTCCCTTGTCCCCAGGAAGCGAAGTTCCTCCACGCCCTATGTTTAATCTCGGTGGTCTTCATCTCCCAGGCCCAGGCTGGCTTATACAGGATGGTTTTATGTTTCATTCTGAGATTCACTTAGTAGGTCTCTTTGGCTCTGACAGCCAAGCTACATCCTCTTTCTTAAGCTTTATCATTAATCCAGATGAAAATTTGGACTCAATCTGCCAATTCTTAATAATATTTTCTCAATTTTCTCAAAACTGGGCAGAGAAGAGAGGTGCTAGGTATTAAGCCCATCAAATACCCAGACAACCAGCGTGATTTTCAATTTGCAGATAAGAAGACTAAAACTTTGTGAGAGGCACAGCTGAAGTTTATGTCATTCAAAAAGAAAAGAAGCTAATATTTGAGGCAAAGACTCTCTATCTCTCTGTAGCCTGAACTTAATCCACCTTACTGATTTTTTAAATTTGTTTGCTTCTAGCTTGAATACATACGTTATTTTCTGTGCTTAATTCCCAGAATAAAATAAGTGTTCAGTAAGTGTCAGATGTTTTTGTGAAAAAATAAACATGAATTTGCAGGCATATATGGTAGAGAAAATAAAAGACTTTTTTTCAATGTGATCTGGACTTTAAAACCCTGAACATATGCATGAACAGAGAAATTTCGTGTCTCTGGATTCTTTAAGGCCGTAGAAGGTAATTCATTGTAGGTCAATTTCTGTGTTTTTCATCCATACTGAGTGGAGGAGGTAGCTCCAAACTCTGTTCTCAGGCAGGCCTGCTTCTCACCTTGGCGCCCCAATGCTAATCGAGCAGCTGACCAGGCCCAGAGAAAACCCCAGGCCCAGAGATAAAACAGCTTTGGAAACAGTGCCCCATTGAGCAGCACATTGTCCTTCATCTATTCATTATAAAAACGAGCGCTTTATATTCCCTTCCCAAGGAAACAAAGTACAATAAAGTATTGTTCTCGACTGTTGGCTTGTTGTTTTTTTAATGAATCAAGAAATATCTGTTAGGCTAGCCTAGCAAAAGATGAGAATGTCTCAATTTATCATAATATAGTGCAGGCTTGGGAAGACAAAAATATAAAACAGGGTCACAATGAAACAAGGCATAAACACGCTGACTGTGGAAGTGAAGGAAATGAAAAGTCTGAGGTTCTTACTTTTTAAAAAATCCTTACGTCCACATCGCTATGGCAGACCCTGGAAGGTTATCAAGGGCATTAATATCCTCAGCAGGTGCCTGTGCCGTCTTACTATTTTCATTTGGAGCTGTTCTGCTCCTATTTTTATGTCAAGCATCCTGCTTTTAATTGGGTTCAATGTTCATAAACAACTAGCAACTATGAACAACAGAACCCAGGCTGAATTTCACAGCCTTCTTTTCTTATGGTACCAGCGGCTCCAAGGCTAACAATGAGTGTCTTCGAAAGACAGCCTTGAGGCTCATATGCAGAGCAAAACGAGGTCTAGTTGCTGGTATCAAGGTCAAGTTTCAGTGACGAGGTGTCTTTTTATCTTACAGGGATATTTTCATGCTACTCATAGAATAAGAATATCTTTCTTTCTTTTTTTTTTTTTTCATAGAGAATAAAGTTTTTACTCACTGTGCAAGAAAAGAGAAGGACATGGTGTGGAGAGACCAGCCAAAACCATTTTTCTTTAAAGTGTAAAACAAAGTATAAGTTTGTTGTAAATAACATCTCAGAAGAGGTACTTTGAGACTCTTCATCACAAATTAATGCACTACATAAAGGCTTTCAAAAACACTTATTATGAGAGGCAAGAATTTCCCCAAGTGTGTTAATGGTTTGCTTAACTGTTAATAAATGTTTTGTGAAGAAGAGGTTTCATGGTCCAATAAATTTGGGAAATAGTTGACTTAAAAAAGATAAATGTAGTTTGCAGCACTTAGAAGAATCTGCTAACATACACTGTGGTTCTCTGAGCATGAGATACGGTAAGTGTTGTTTCTCAGATTTCGCTGATCAAGCAAGAACATCGGACTTGGCATTGTGTGGAGCAGTGGACTTCAGGCTCACTGTGGAAAAATCTCTTGTTGGGCCTCTAATTCAAACATCACCTAACACATCATAATTAGACATCTACCTGGGACTTTCCATAGAATTGGAATACCACTTGTGATCATCAGGAAATGAAAGATTTAAATTAATCCCAAAATAATAACATTAGATCATAAAAGTCACTTATATTGGGCATTTCTCTAAAAATAAAAGTCATGCCTCATTAAACCAGAACTTTCTTTAGACTTAGACATTAATATAATATTAATAAATGCATAGATAAATAATACATGAGAAATTAGAAACAGGTCTTCTTTACAGAAGAATTCCAATTCATAAATGCACGAGCAGTGAGGAAAACACAAAATCATCAATCAGCAGACACCACAGTAAGAATTGTTAATAATTATTGTATAGATAGTATAAAATGTATATGTTTACATATTAAATATTATATTACATATTACATATTATACAATTGTTATGGAAAATCCACATATTTTATATATTCTTATTTTAAATATAAATATGCATAAGATAAAATCTGAGTATTATAAAATATCTAGAAAATAACCATTAAAGCTAAAAATCAACATGTGAAAGTTTTGAGGGGAAATAAGACATTTGCATAGTCTCAAAGTACTTCTTCTGAGATGTTACTTACAACCAAGGACAAAACAATAACTGTGCTGTGGAGAAAAATGGCAGGCAAACACCGCCTTAAAACCAAGTAAGCCCAGCGGGGCCACCTAGACACTATGTCCCTAGATACGATGCGGGGGAGGACACGGTGCCCCTTCTCTGGCAGTCTTGCCAAAAATGCATAACCTCAGTCTAAACACGAAGAAGTATCAGGCAAACACAAACTGAGAAAGTTTTGCAGAATAACCGACTGGTACTCATCAGAGGAGTCAAGGTCATGGCAAACGAGGAAGTCCAAGAGGCTAGCTGTCACAGATGCCAGGAGGCCAAGGAGACACAAAAACCCAGTGCGGTGTGGAATGCTGGAGTGGGTCCTGGAAAAGGGAAAAGGACCCTGTGAGAAACCCACAACACTGAAGGAGGGTCTGTAGCTCAGTTAATAGCATTGTGTTGATGTCAGTTTCCTCATTTTCATCTTGGTACCATGTAAGTTGTCAGCGTGCGGGGAAGCTGGATGAAGGGTAGAAGAGAACATACTCTATCTGCATACAGAGAGTTTTCTAAATAAGTGAGATTCTTAAAGCATTTCTTAGATGGTTTTCTGATTTCCTCACTTAAGTTTGCATAGATAGACCCAACCTCCATTTAGAAATATAGTATTAGATGGTAGACATAGTTTTATTTTGCATTATAATGTATATGAAACATATTATATTTATAAGCTCATAAAAGAATAAGAAACTCATCCAAAAAGTTTTCTCTTCTACATTATAGTCACTTGAAAATGTTCATATATTAAAATAAATTTTGCTCTGACAAGTTCTATTTGTTATGGTTGCTTTTTGTTGTTGTTGATTTGGCTAGTTCTCTAGGAAAAACCTAGAGTCCTGTATGTGTGGAGAAACTTTAAATAGAAGAATCACTTTCAGCCATTTTTAACACTCAGCCCTTTATTTCCAAGTACAATATGAGACACAACTCCAGTGCACAACTCAAGGGCTGAGCTGCTTTGTTTCTGGGAGGGGCATGGACCTAGAGCCCCTCCCAGAAACATGGCTTCCTACATGGCTTCCTCTCAGTGCCTGCAGTGAGTGAGCTTGCCTTGTGAATCTTCTGCAAGCCCTGGCTGGGTAGCTCGGTTGGTAAGAGGGTCCTCCCAATACACCAAGTTTTCGGGTTTGATTCTTGGTCAGGGCACATATAAGAACTAACCAACAAATGCATCAGTAAATAGAACAACAAATCATCCTTGTTCTCTCTCTCTCTCTCTCTCTCTCTCTCTCTCTCAAATCAATAAATAAAAAATAAAGAATTTTCTGCAAGTCACAGACTATGGCTAACAAGGTTAGAGAACCATTTATGCAAGACAAGTTTTAAAACATAGAAATGGGAAGAGGGAGCTGAAGAGAGAATTGCTTGGCTCAGAGAGTCTTCATTTCCTTAATGGAATAATAATATGTGCTTTATCCCCTTGTGGATAATGGGAATGAGCAAATTTATCATTATAAAATATCCTGCAGTTCGAGAGTATTTTGTTTTCAAAGTTTTATTGGCAAATGTGGTACTTAAAGTGGAATCATTTATGATACTTTATTTCTTCTCAAGATGTGTGTGGGAAAATGAGATAAAAGGAATATAGGAAATGTGCAAATGAGGAGGGAGAGAGAGAGAGCAATTTTAAACTGGGGCTCTATTTGCTCAAGCACAAAAATGCTTACGCTGCTTTTGGGGACAGAAATTAAGCTGGAAAATCAAAAGCCAACAGTGTTACCCTCCGTGAGGTGCAGACAGAAACATGGCAGGGGTTTGGGTTGGGGTGGAAATGGAATTTGTATGTAAATTAACTGAGATATAAAAACATATCTATATCCAAGGCAAACATTTTGATGTAAGAGGGAAGGTCATCAGGCATATCCAACCACTGGAGTTAACATTTTTTAAAGAAAATCAGAATTCATTTAGTGTTTTCAAAAATTATTTTCAGTTATGATTGCAGTTACTTCCACCACGATCCCGAAGGATTCACTTTTAAATGCATTGAAATTCTATATTAGAATTTGCCATCTTCATTTTAAGAGTTATGAGAGAAAACATTTGAAAAAATAAAAGCATCTGATTAGACAGTAAACATACGTGCATAATGGGAGAAAATGATTAAGGTTACCGAGAATAATGAAGTGGAATGGAAAAACATTTAATAAATTTAAGAATCAAACTTCAGAAATTACTAATGAATAAAATACCAGAGGGAGCCGAAGGGACTGCAAATTCATCAAAGGACTTAAGGAACCGAGAAATGCGTAGATGGCCTTCAGCTGCGTTCTCCACAGTTCAGTTCTGTCTGCGAGGATTCTCAATTAACTTCCCAAAATGTGGAGCTAGTTCTCTTGCTAAATAAAGTGAAGCATCTTGAGAAATAATTTTGTACCCTTGTTCATCACAATTATTCTTAGACATTGCATTAGAGTTATTTATATTGCATGTATTCTTAATCCGAACTAGCTTTAAAAATAAGGAAAATGTGTATTCACTTACTCCTGAGAAATTTAAAGAGCAAGTAGGTGTCAAGGTTGGTTTGATCTGAAGTGTACCAGGACTGTGTACCCATTTTGCTGCCCTTTCTCTGAAGTTTAGCTTTTCTTCTAGCAAGACAGCTTCTAAAAGCAATAGAACCATCCACGTATTTCCTTGCTTCAATTAACAGGGAAAGAGAGAGAGAGAGCTGTCCTTGCAGGGGCATTACATTGTACTAGAGGATACGGAGAAAAACACATGCAGTATATTTTGGGTTTTTTCTTAGTGTATTTTCCAGACAGTGTGAAGATGTACCCCTTCATTATTTATGGTGCAGTGAAGAAGGTTCAGGCATTTAACCAGTGGGAACAAGTCTGTTACTACTCACAAAAGGCAAAAAATAAAAGAAAGTTTCCACAGTACTCAGGCTAGATTAAGACATGCATATTCAAGATTAAGTGGCCAACTTCCCAAGAATTTTCAAGATTGTTGAAGGTGATCCAGTTTTGCTGACTCATTTGTGAATTTGCTATTATCAAAAGATCTCAGTAATGCATGGCATTAAAGTTTTGAATAAGAAACAATACTACGACACAGCACATCCAATTCTATTTTCTTTTAAATTCTGTGTTAGTTGATACCTAAAATAATATATATATATAACATGTAAGTACACTATGAAGCAAAACCATATGGTGTGAACACCTGAAATCCACCAGTCGATTTAAAAACCAGAATGTGACCAATACCATCATCACCACTGGGTTTCTCCCTTACATGATGCAGTTCCCCCAGCTCCTTCCCAATAACTTAATCTATGGCTTTTCTTTCTTAGTAGTTTGTACACACACACGCACGCACGCACACACACAATCTTGCAACATGGCTTAGTCGCATTATTTCTGAATCTATTAAAAATAGTCGCATACTATTTATGTTTATGCTGCAATTTCTACAGTGACAAGGTTCACCAAAGCCATACGCTAGCATTTAAGAGCAGCAGAACTTGGATACACTACAGAGCGACCCATACGCTCAGGCCTGAGCAATGTGTTGTCTGAGGAACAGTTGTGGGAAATGGGATGTTTAGCTTGGAGGACACATGGGTGACAAATTGTCACACAGAATGTTCATTGTACCAGATGCCAGAACCAAGAAAAGTGCATGAAGAGTTCAAGAAAGCAAATAAAGCAATTCTAACAATTAGGATTACCAAACAGGAAAGTATGCTTTCCCATGGAAAAGTCTTCTGCCTAGCACTTCAACAATGCCCCTGCCCAAACCGTGCTCACAGCTGAACTTTTCTTCAATATGGTACTATTAGCTATGGTCGCCACACTGTACATTAAATCCCTTCTTTATCTTATAGCTGAAAGTTCGGACCAGCACCTCCTCCTTTCCCTGACTCTCTAATCCCAGGCAGCCAGTTTTCCAGTCTCTGCTTCTATGAGTTTGAGTTTTTTTTAGGCTCCACATATGAGTGAGATCACACAGTATTTGTCTTTTTCTGCCTGCCTTATGTTACACAGCATAACATCCTCCAGCCTCATCCATGTTATCATGGATGGAAGAATTTCCTCCTTTTTCATGGCTATATAGTACTGCATTGTGTACGTTGCATTGTCTTTGTCCATGCACCACATCGACAAACCTAGGTTGTTTCCATATTTTGGCTATAGTGAATATCCTACTCCCAAAGTCTGAGGTTCAGACTGACACTTTTTTTTCTTCATTGGACCTGAATTTATGTTGATGATCTCTATAATTTTCAAATTATCTGTAATTCTTTATTTGGATAATATTAAATATTTTTTCTACACATAGTAGACATGAGAGTTTTTTTGTTTCTTTTATCCATCACTCCAAAGTGAGGCAATCACCAAGTTCTGATAATTTCTCTTAAGTATTATATCTCATAGCTTTTTAAAGTATTGCTTTTACTCTTTAGTCTGTTATTGTACCATAGATCAGCAGGACTTCTGCTGTAAATTTCATGATCCCCAGTATGCTGACATTTGATTATGCTAGAATCATTATGGATCTCAACAGTTACTGAAATTCCTCCTCAGGTACACAGATTTCCTTATTATGCAATATAAATTATTGAACTGTTAATAAGCTATTATTTATTATGTACAAAATGTCCTTCCCGGGAATAATGTAAACTCATGTATAATAATTACAACCTTCACTATGGATATAAAAACGAAAACATGCTCCCTTAGCATGTAGCTACAGATGTCTCGTGACTCATTTGGCACTTACCCCTGCTGTTAACTATTACAATAGCCCTTCTGATGGCTGTATATTAATTATTGTCCAAAGTTTTATGGGAAATATTTTTAAAGGCTGTTTTCAGAAATAGCATGGGGAAAAAGCCATGGATAGTCATTTAATAGATGAAAAGAATTAAGTGGATTAGGCCAAATGTTAAGAAGGACTGAGTCATTTCCTTAAACACGTTTATGTGTGTGTGCATGTGAGAATCACTCAGCACATTTTTCTCAATGATTCATATTCATACAAGAAAAGCACAAGTCAGTGGATATGTGGTTTTGAATTATCTGCAATGCAAATCTTTTCATTGAGCACAAGAAGACTCAGTATTTTAAAACTAATGCGGGAAAATATGATGGCCTGTGACATTAGTGGGACTCTTTATATATTTCCCCCTATGAAACCTAGTAGGTGTGCAATTTCACCATCACTCCATACTTACTGGGGTTCTAGATACTAAAAGTTCACAAGTTCCAAAATGCCAGTGATTTTGGTTCCCTTTTATAATAAAAATGTTATTTTCTTGGCCTGGACAAACCGCCAAGTTGGATTTTACTATACTTCTCAACTCCTGGCTTAGAAAATAATTAGTTTTAAACTAAAGTAATGAATATAACATTCTAGGAGAACAAGCTTTTCTGGAAATGCCAGTTCTAAATTCCATCTTAATTAGATAAGAATGAAGTCTGATCTTCCCTTCTTTTCTTGCCTAATTAAAAGCTAAGTAATGGATTTTAAATGAGTCTAATTAGTTGCAAGCCTTCTGTTCTTACAAGGTCTTTATCCCAATATAGCTAACAAATACATGTTTAATGGTTTTCCACTTATCTGTAGGTAAGAAGCATATTCCCCATCTTTTAGAATGGCAGCCAGTCTTCTAGAGCTTCAAACAATATTTATGGGTTCCATGGAGACCCAGTGAAACTCAAAAGCCAAGTAGAGCTTTGAAGGTAGACTATTTCTTTTCACAAATGTATAACCCACAGCTATTGCTGTAGATGTACTGGGTGAACTCTGCTCTATTGGAAGCTCATAGAAATTCAGTGGGAGGCATGAAAAAGAGAAGCTTACAATTTGCTTGTTATAATGTGCCAGTTAATATATTTTATGTAGATATAGATAGGTATAGATATAGGTACAGATATATAGTCTGCCTGGAAATAGTCAAACTATTGTTAATATAATGAGAATGGTTTGCGCGACATCTATGCAACCTGACAGCCAAGGAGGGTGGACTAGAATGCGCATGTGTGAACAATGAAGATTTCACTGCAAGAGTCGGGGGGCAATAAATGCCTTTGGGTGAGCACTTGTACTGTGTGGCCATCTCATTAAAAATGACTGAGTAAAGCAAAAAACCTGCATCAAATTTTGTGTTAAGCTTGAACATTCCTCCACAGAAACTATCAGATGATTCAAAAGGATACAGCTGTGGGTAACTGGTGATTGGCAGCTTCACCATGACAATGCACCTGCTGATGCATCACATCTCCTGCAAAGGTTTATGGCAAAACATCAAATGGCCCAGGTGACTCAAACCCCCTACAGCCCACACTCAGTGCCTTGTGACTTCTGGCTTTTTCCAACACTAAAATCACTTTTGAAAAGGAAATGATTTCAGACCCCAGATGAGATTCAGGAAAATATGACGGGACAGCTGATGGTGATTGGGAGAACTGTGTGAGGTCCCAAGGTGCCCATGTTGAAGGGGACTGAGGCATTATTGTCCTATGTACAATAAACGTCTCTATGTTTCATATTGCATGGCTGGATACTTTCTGGACAGACCGCGCGCGCACGCGTGCACACACAAGCCTGTGTGTATGTGTGTGTTATTTTGGCCTTGGAATCATTCTATATGTTCTAGACAGAGTAATGCATTTATTTCTCCCAATAACTGTATGAGAAAGGTATATTTCAGAATTTGTTCAAAGTGATAAAGTAAGAAAATATCAGTTTGGAATTTAAAACTATGACTACTCCAGATATCATCATTTATGAGATCACACAAATGTGATGTACCAAGCAATTTGGAAAGTAATATAAGAACACATAAAAACTCTGTAGCTAAACTATTTTCAAAAGTTCGAATAATTTGGAAAAAAAGTAATGTCAAATATTCTGTTTCATTTAATAATATATTTTTTGGAGTGCTTACCCATATGTTTGGTGAAAGTGGAGGGCAGTATTTATTAAACATAAACATCTAAAAGTATTAAAGATTTTATGTGAGCGTCATGGTAAACACAAAGCAAAATCCTGTATTAGACACAAAAGATAAATGACAAAGAATGAAGACATACAGTTACAGGAACACAACACATCACAAAGGAAGAGAGCAAAGGCATTACAAAGCAACCAGAAAACAATAAACAAAATGGCAATAGTAAGTTCACTTCTATCAACAATGACTTTAAATGTAAATGGAGTGAGTTTTCCAAAAGAGTTTGGTTGTTGCTGGTGAGCTGCTAGTAGTGGATAGAAAGTAAAGCAAATTTTGAGATTTGAGACATGTGCCCTGTGAATTGTCAGATGGTTCTTTAACTAGAGTTCCTCCTGGCTTCTGATGATGTGCACTGACTAGAATCCTTATGGGGCCTTATCTGGAATTCAAGAAGCCTCCATATGTTCACTACAGTATATTTGTCCCACCATGCATGAGTTTTTGGAGGCACATCGTATATACTAAGAGAGTGGAAGAACAGTCATGTGTCACCCTTTAACCATGGGGTTTGATTGGTTCGTTGATTGTTTCTTTCATTTTTCAACAATTAATTAGACTTTCTGAGAATTCAAAGTTAAGTAAGGAGTAACATGTTACCTGGAAAATCTTAATCTCATTGGAGAGAAAATATATCAACAATTATTTGGTATATGGCTTTTCGGAATCCCCCAAAAGAAAGACTAGAATTAATGAATAGAAATGATGGCAATTTCCATGGTAAAATGAAAGTAATGCATAGGCTAATGGAAGTGATAGAAAAAAGAGTGAGGAGTGGATTCTTCAATGCCTGAAGAGGAAAGCTCAAAATAACAAACTTTCTGCTCTATTCTATTGAGGACGTGGTGTTTGCCTAGTTGGTAGGTTGGGAAACATTTTTCAACAGAGGGCATAGCCTACACAAAGGTTGAAGTTTTGTGATATGTTTGAAGACCTTCAAACAGGCGAGGACATCTTTTTTTTTTTTTTTTTTTTTTAAATATAACCCTCCAGGGTTGTTAGACATTTATTTATTTATTTATTTATTTATAAGCATTTTGTTTATTTATCTTTAGAGGAGAAGGGAAGGAGAGAGGGAGAGAAACATCAATGTATGGTTGCCTCTCATTCACCCCCTGCTGGGAACTAGCCTGCAACCCCAGGAATGTGCCCTGACTGGGAATCGAACCACGATCTTTTGGTTTGCAGGCCCGTGCTCAATCCACTGAGCTACACCTCACCAGCCAGGGCTTGCGAGGACATCTTTTAACTGGAGGACAGAGTGGCTGGACATGATGTTCAAGAGACAGTAGGAATCAAATGATACAGAGGCTTGTTCATTACATTACCTGTGTGGGCTTCACGGGGACGAGATGAACAACTATGGAAGAATTCAGAGGAGAGTCAGTATTTTCAGCTTTGAATTTAGGATGATCACTCTCAGGTGAGGATGGACTAACATCATCCCAAACAGTCCCTTTCTCTTCACCATTCTGAGAGTGAAATGAGTCAGGTGTGCCGGTGAGGTGGGCTGTAAAGACATTGGAGAACAGCCTTATGAGTATTCTCATGTTACCCATGAGAAAACAGAGACCACGGCCTCACATGTGTATATGGTAAGAAGAAGAATCGGACGTCTCTGATCCCAAAGCCTCAGTGCATTTTTCCTGGACCATAATGCCTCCCTAACATGGTCTTTTCCTGTTTGGAATCTTCATACAATCGTTTGTGGTGTTCATTTTATTCTACCTTGAGTTATTGGACACTTGCCTTACTGCACATTTTGGTGGGAGGGACCACACATTACCCATCCTTTAATATTATTTCCATGTCCAATACATTCCCTATACTCACAAGTACTTAAAACATTCCTATTAAATAAACACAGAACTGTATACATTTTAAAGGTAACTATAAATGCCTTCACCCATTAGCTTGATCAACTCAGCCCTCTATCACTTATATTAGTAAAAATTGTGCTGTGTAGAAAGGCATAGGCTTAAAAATAAGTAGCATAGACAGTGGGTAGAAAACAGACAGGGGAGGGCAAGAATAGTGTGGGAAATGTAGAAGCTAAAGAACTTATGACACATGGACATGAACTAAAGGGGGGAATGTGGGTGGGAGGGGGTGTGCAGGGTGGAGGGGAATGATGGGGAGAAATGGGACAACTGTAATAGCATAATCAATAAAATATATTTTTAAAAACCTTGATTAGTTAAATGATCATCAATAAAGCCTTTCCTGCTTTGGGGCCACTACTTAGTCACAGGGCATGAGCCTTTCCGTGGTCAAAGTGTCAGGATGTTAAAGAATAAATCCTCTATTTAAATGCATTTAATTCTTTATCAGTGGCTTAAATTCCAGATAACAGACTAATTTCCTTTGTACAAATTCATCACTGAGGTAATTGTTTGTCAGGTGTCCTGAGGAGATAAGGTAAAGCATCACAGCGGAGTACCCAACTTCCAGAAAGACACACTTACTTATGAATAACTTCAGATTTCCTTTAGTACAAGAAAACGCAATAATATTTATAAAATGTCTTATACATGCCTAACAATGAAACACACTTCTCTGGAATCTGTTGCTTTTAGGTATCGTTTTTATTTTTGATGACAATGATTCACAAGAGATGCATTTGTTCACTTATTATTTCAGCACCTATTTACTGGGCATCTGTTCTCGTGCTTAGCTCTGTGGTAAGTGAACAGAAATAGACTTGCCCCTTGTCTTAATGGAGCTTATCCCACAGAGGAAGTTGACAGTCTAGCGTGAGGGAAAGGGCTTGGAGAAGATGTTAAGAGAATTAACAACTTGAATTAAACTAAATACAATAAGCGTAAATCAACTGGTACCATGGCCTTAGATGAGGGCTTCCATGTTTCATGCCAAGAGTGCAGGGAACAACCTCCCCTGGTCCCCAGCCTGGATGGCTCCAGGCACAGTCTGCGCTGCACTCCATACTTAACCCTCTGTTGGGTTCGATTCTGGTTATCCCCCATCAGCACTGCATGGGGTCCTGTTTATTTGTGTTTGTATCTCCCCTTGCTGAGAACAGTGTCTTATATGTGGAAAACACTGGTCTAACATTGGCTGAAAGAACAAATGAATGAATTGCTCACGGCCTTAGCTTTTCTGCATAAACGATTTTGTGCAACTGACAGAAATATGCCATTCAAAGTGTTGCCTGTGTTCACTTTTTGATAATATTTTTCATATATGATTATGTAATTCAAAGCAAATTAGTTATGTTTAAAAAACTGTGGAGGAGAGACTGGCCTATGACCTGGCTACTACCAGACTCATGAGACGGACCCAGGCCAGAAAGAGGACTGTTTACCGCAAACCCCAATTTAGAGACTGTCTGATTGAAATCAGTGTTTGTTCTGACACGAGTCAGCATCCCTGCCCTGCCTCCTGCTGTCTGTGGGTTCCTGGAACAGGCCATCGTCCTGACCTGGTCAAGCATATAAGGAACTTGCGTAGCTGGGACTGGCCACTCACCAGAGACTATCTGGTCTTGTTCTGTATAATTCTCTGGCTTCTGCCAAGTGATGCAGGGATCTATTTCATCTTTCAGTTGCCCAAGACACACCTCGACTATTAGTTTCCCTTAATAAAGCCTACTAATTGGATAGGATTTTCTATCTCAGGGCCTTTCTCTGGGTTTGCACGTACTAGTAACAATTTTGTGTGCTTATTTGACCACTAGAATATGTGGAATGAAACCACATAGCTCTAGCTCATTTAGTTTCTTGTTAAAAAATTCACTTCTTAATTTTTAACTTTGGGTCATTCTACTTGGGCATGACCCACAGTGTGTCATTTTTGAAAGTCAGCAATTAAAGGGGCAGTCACTGATTTGAGAAATACATTTTTACGTAATTAAGGTCATCTGCACTTTGGTAGTTAATAACTTCTCTAAAAATACCAGACATATTGTAAGAAAGCAAATATCATACATGATAATTTTATGTTCCTATAATTTTCTTTTCTCAGTTTCATGAACTAGTAATAGGGAGAAACCACAAGACCGATGTCAAGAAACAGATGCATGATTCCAGTGTTTAGCAAGTGTAATCTTTAGAATTGATTCTCAAATTATTTTGAAATATTACACAAATTAGTACAGCTCTCTGGCCAAAGTAAACATAGAACCTGGAGTTTTCCAGACAGTCTTAGATTTAAATTTACCTGTAATTACCATGAAAAATCTAAGTTCCATTAAGAAAAGAAATTAAAATCATTACTATATGAGAAAATATAGGCAAATGCAAATCAGGGTTACACACCTTTAATTCTGAAAGAAAAGGAATTACTTCTGAAAGAAAAGTAATTCATAATCATCTATCTAAGCTTTCAACCAACAAGACTGTATTTATAGAGTCAGCTGATAAACAGTCTACAGCTTTGCAGGAATAAACTCACTCAGTGAGATTAGCGTGAGCTAGGGAAGCCTATAGGGAAGCAGAAGGTCATAAAAAATAAGAAGAAATGTTCTTTAAGCACAAAAACTTTTAAGAATTATCATCTAGCTACCTTCAAGGCATAGGCTAACTCAAACCCTAGATAACAATCGCCCCAAAAGTCCTTATGGGATTTATTCCAATTAATACAAATATTTTATTTATATCATCATATCATTGAAATTTTAAAAATATTATTTCTAGAAATGCAGAACCTCTGGTTCAGAATTGCCTGGCATGATTAGTTAAATAGGAAGTCACAGAACCTGTCCCAGATCCACTGAATGAGAATCTCAGGAACTAAGGAGAAATATAGTCTTTAATAAGTTCATTCTGCACACTGAAGTTTAAGAAATTATTTTAGAATGAATAAAAAAGAGCTGATTGTCTTAATTATCTTTTTAAAAATATTTTATTTATTTGTTTTTATTCTATCAACAAATTTTAAATTTTATTGTTGTTCAACTACAGTTGTCTGCATTTTCCCCCAACCACTCCCCGGACCCCAGCCATCCTTAATTATCCTTTTAACACCCACAAGCACACACAGACACACATGCATGCACTACACATGTCACATCTCTTCTATGTTATTATAACATCATTCAGGTAATTCATTTTCTAAGTAAATCAGAATGCTTGGATTTTAATTGTGGCTTTGCTGCTGAGTAGCATAATTTCAGCTAACATAATTTGATATCCTGGAAAAAGAACTACTTAGTGTCAAATAGATGGATTTTAATTTCCCATATAAAATGTGTAATGGTAGTTACTTATTTCAAAAACAGAAAACTTCTGTAGTCAACAAGATTAGATACAACTCTCAGACATGCTTTTAGGACCCTCCACAATTGGCATACTCCCTCCCCCACCCAGTTACAGCCTCACTCCCCATGTCATGTGTTCTCTATCCCACGACATGCTATGGAATTTCAAGCTCCCCTTCCTCAGGAAATGCCCATTCATGGTTATGGTTCCATTCATTCACCTCTCTTCTGAGGTTTTCTCTAATACTTCCGTGAAGTAATGGCTGAGCACTATTCCTTCAAGGCATTTGCTTTTATATCTGTAATATGGCACATATTGCGTTATAACTGGTGGAGCATATGTTTCAGTCTTCAATAAACTATGTGTTCCTAGAAGTTAGGAAGTATACAGGGGTGAGCTAAGTTAAGTTTACAGTTATGAGTATGTGAAACAGAGTGGATTCTTGTATTATTATTTATTAATTATTGTATTATTTTCCATATGAACAACTAGAAACTATTTTTGCCCATCCCTGTATATATGTGTGTATGTGTGTGTGTATATATATACACACACCCACATACATATATACACATATATACACATTCTTATACATATATATTCTTATACATATATAATTTATATATTATTATACATATACATTCTTATACATATACATTCTTATATATGTATAAGAATATGTGTATATATGTGTATACATGTATATGGGTGTGTATATGTATATATACATACATGCATATATACAGGGATGGGCAAAAATAGGTTTCTAGTTGTTCATATGGAAAATAATACACACATACATAAATAATGCATAAATACATAAATGTATAATAATACATAAATAATTCTTATACATATATAAGAATATATATGTGCATATATGTGTATACACATATATATTTTTATTATGATAACACCTTCTCACTCAACTCTATAAAAGACTGGGTTGTCTACTAGGTTTTCATTCAATAGTGATTAAATTGAATTGGAAATCATTTTTCATAAGCTGGATAATCACAATACACTCTTTTACCACAAACCTTTAAAAATAAAGGGTTAAATAAGCTTGTGAAATCCGAGACAAAGACATTACCTTTTTCATTTTACATCTAAGAAACCACTGAAAATAGGCTAAAAGAAAACTGAGAATTATCTTATGAAGCTAGAATTTGAAGAGCTAAACTAAACACATTTTTTCCCTCTCTATGGAGTAAAACACTCAGAGACTTGCCTAACCAGAAATGGTATCACGTCAGACTTAAAATAGCTGCCGGACACAGAGGTCTAAGCATCTTCCTTCCTATTCACTGTTATGTATTCTTGCCCACCAGTTTCTTTTTTAATTTGTCTACTGAAAATAGAACGTGTGCTATAAGAGGGAAGAGGAGACACTGAGAACAGCATCTTTTACAGAGGTCTACATTTGCCAACTATCATGCTCTGAATTAGACTGTTTTGTTCAAACTGATTTTATGATATTTGTTTCAGATAACATAATAACAATGCATCATGCTGATATAGAAGGCCATTTTTAGTACATGTTAGATTACACAAAAATTTGAAATGAAAAAAGTCATTTGGAAGGTGACATTGTTCCTTGCATTTTCTTTTTCAGACAAACATATGTCTGTATAGTTGGCAAGGACACAAGGTATAAATAGCACACAGAATACTATAATTTCTACAGTGAACTTCTAGAGCAACAGGATCCATTCCATTCTTCACAGGTCAAGGGGAGTCATCATAGAAAATACAGATTGCCCAAAAGCAACAAAAAATTAAGAGTTTATGCATGAATCAGTTTCACCAACAGAAATGCTTTAATTTGGAAAAAAATAAACTGAAGAAATGTATCTCTCCAAGCAATTGGGTAGGACAGTAAGAATAATGTATCATCAACTTTTCAAAGTATGAAAAAATTACATATAGCAATTTTTTCACAGGTATTTATGAGAGCAGTTGAAATTTTCAGTAATGGGCCAGCTATGTGTACATGTCTTTCTGAAAAGGAATGAAAACACGTTTGTTATCAGGACAAAGTTTCACTAATAAAATTTTTTAAAAAACCACTTTTTTTTTTCCAGGCATGCCACTTAAAAGGATTGAAATACTCCATCACAGGAAGTGAATTCAAAAAGAATATAAAAATGTTCCATTTTCCTTCTTTCATTGTAAATGAAACCTGAAATGTTAACTGTGTTAATAATTTATCACTAAAGGGCACACTCGCTATCCATCTGAGTCATGAAAGAGAAATGGCTGTGCTCAAAAACTCATTAAAACTAAAATAATGCCAGAGTACTGTAACAAATCAGAAAACACAAGCCCATTTGAAATAGCTAAATTAATACTTGCCTAATAAAATGAATAGTTCCTGTGGCTTATATATAAAAAAATACCTTGATTGCGCTACATAGCAAAATCTTATTAATTTGATGGCGGTTTAATCAAGTGTCCGTATTTTTCCATAAACTAGATAAACTCATTTTTAAAACATCAGTTACTTAAAATGGCATTACTTGAAAGACCATTTTCCATAAATCGGATATTTAATCAAATGAGCATCCTTTAGATGGGGTGCACGCAGAGGTCCAAGAGCTGTAGTTCCACTGAGAAGAAACCTCTGCCGTATATTTCAAATCTTTTCACGGACCCAGTGAGTCTACAACCTATTTTCCCCACTCCTGTTTGAGGTGCATAAGGCTGTCTATTTGAACAGGCAATGGGAGTGGAAGAAATGAATCCCCCCTGCAATAGGGAGCCCACCACCAGGGCTTAAGGACAGTTCTGCACATCAAGATGTCTTTGATCTATGGTGCCTTCTGCTGTGTCTAAGTTGCTGCCCTGGAAATTATTTTCCCCATAAAGTACAACTAATAATATAAGCCAACCTTTCTCCTTTCTACCATTCAATCTTACACTATTTAACTAGACAAAGTGCTCCCTCATAGGCATAGACTGTAAAGATGAGTTTAGTGATCATCAATGACATAGGAATCACAGGTGACTGTTCTCTGTTTCTTCCATACCGTTGGAAGCATTTTAAACATATTGTCTACTTTAATGGACTAGGTATCTTAACCACAGTGAGATACACACAGTTTTAAAATTCCTCTTCATCTGATTCTTTCACATGGGGGTATTCCCTAGTGGAATGTTGACGCTAAAGTGAAAGAAGTCAATTATTTTCATCCTTCGACAAGGCTCAGATTAGCATCAAACACATACACACAGACACTTGTGCACACAGTGCTGTAGGGGAATTATTCCAACATAAAAAGTAATTTAACTTGTATTTAGAGAGAGTTCATTAGTCTCACACTCAGAGTACATCTCCAAATGATTGTAAATCAATTATTTGCAAATGTCTCAAAAGCACGTTAATTAGATTATGCATGCTTACATCTTTATTTTTTTTTCCAATGGGAAAATAAGCCTCAGGAAAATGGATTGACTTGCTCCTAGATATTCAGCGTAATAGTCTTAAACTGAGATCCGTTGAATGTTCCCACCCATCCAGTGGGTCTCTTATGGTTCAAACAATACAGGGTGGGGCAGAAGTAGCTTTACAGTTTTCTGCGTGGAAAATAATACAATATTTAATAAATAGTAATACAAGAATAAACTGTGTCTCATGTACTCACAATAGTAAACCGACTTTTGCCCCACCCCGTACTGATAATTTCTTTTTTGGATTACTCTTCAGGGCCTTCAGCAGACAAAGAATCCTAGTTTTATAAGCATCATTATTCTATAGGCTTTTCTGTTTTTACATTTTTGCCAAAATGATACTACTTAATTTTATACCTTCATCAACCTTGGCTGTGTGACCTCCTTGGGGGCAAATGTTAATTAAATTGATTATATACATATGCATAAAACATATGCATAGTGTATGTACTTTTCTGTCCATAGTCAGAACTAAAACATAGACTCTGGAATATTCTTGACTAAACTATTCTAAGTCTCTTCTTGCCAGAACTTTGAAATTCAATCTACATATGTTGGTCTTTAGGATATCATTGTTGTTACTGTTATTATTCAGAGATTAATTTTGAGATTGGAAAAACAGTCTATGCTAATAGATGCTGATCCAACTGGCTGAACAATTAAAAATGTTAACGATTGGATTAAAATATTTTTTCTCTTATTGTTATTTCATGTGTAAAATATTCAATGCCTGGGTTTATGTTTCTATTAATGGCACGCACACAATAACAGAGTCTTTATAACACATCCTAAAATGACCATGTAGATTTTAAAGAATGTTTTCCAATGGAAAGAAAGTATAAATCTTTTATGGAGTCCAGTGCTAAAACAGCTTATTGATCAATGTCAACAGGTGGAGCCAAGACAAATGGTCCCAGTCTATGCCTTTGTAAATAGGTTAATCATGAAGAGACAATTTTTTCCAGTGAATCAAAAAAGTCAGTATGAGTTTTTTGTGCAGTCATTCACAGTCCCAGTCTGCAAGCCAGGAAGTCTAAGGAGATCTTCTATGGTACATTTTGAAAAGTCTAGGTTATATATTCTGCCTGGAACTACTCATAGAGAACTCTGATTGCCATTTTTAGAAAATAACTGTGGTTACTTGGGCCAGTGTCAAGGTAACACTTTCCAAAATAAAGTGACCATGAAGATTTGCACGTCTCAGCGATGTTTGAAGTGGATGGAGTCAGTGGTTACTTAAAGATCAGCTGCTCTTATTGGATTAAGGAGAATTGGGTTATGATCTGGGCACGCTAGTTGTGAATGCTCTGAAGGCACTCAGTTCATCCACCTGATCTAACGCGCCGTGATTTCTGCCCTCTCCTCATCCCGGTCTGTCTTCCCCGGGAAATAGGTTGTTTGGACTTTTAAAACTGCCACGTGTTACTCCACATTATTCACTGGATATAGACTGACGAGCACAGGATACAGTGACATGGTCAGTGTCTGTCATTGAATGGATGATACATAAAGTTAATGTAGAAAATGTCAAGCCTATGAGTCCTTATCATCATCACTGCTTTAATTTAGCTGTGGAGTCAACATTTCAACACAATACTCATTGTCAAACACAACGTCTGCTTTGAGTTTTTAGCTTTATGCTCATTCGCTGTTTTGTTTGTTTTGTTCATCGATGGAAGAGAGAGTTATTTCTCTTCCTGAACTGCTCTCCGTTTCTTCTTCTCCTAACCGGTATTCCTGCAGTTGATTCTTTCTATACAAAATGCAGAATTCTTTATCATTCCTTACTTGGAAAAATAGACCAAAAAATCAAATTTCTGAAATTATTTACGATCTTGATTTATGAAGTACCATATAAGATTTACAGTAGAGATTCATGACATCTTCAAAATGAAGAGGCAGGTTTTTTTTTTTTTTTGTCTGTGTGTTTTCTTATGGATTTCTCCATAAAACTCAGCATAAATCTGAGGAAATCACAGTCTGTTTAAGTGCTTTCATGATCACGTAAGTATTGGGTGGAATAAAATGGGAAAGTGAAAAAATGAACCAAGAGAGTGAAGAGAATTCCTTATAAGACAGTCTTTCAGACAAATAACAGATTATCTGAATCCTGGATAAAATGCTGCCGAGTAGAGATTTACTGTATAAGAAAGTAAGATGGCCACATTTTGAAAATAGAATTTTTTTCAATATAAAGGGAAAATTTTCCAGTTCTATTAAAATCAGAGTAAAAGTGTTCAAAATATTCTATCTGATTTCTTTATATGCTTTTACCATTCCTTTCTTCTTGTGTTCCTCATAAGTTTATGATAGAATCCACTCTGTGGGGTAAACTGGGTTATTGAGATGTTTTCTCCCTGTCACAGAGAGAATGGCTTGCAGCTAGAGCTCACAAATAAATGCCGGTGCTCACAAACAGAAAAATCCCAAAATGCTTGTCATAGAGATCATGATAAAAAGTCTTGCGCTGTCTCTCAGAGATGACTTTCAGCTAATAGAAACAGAAGACTGAAAAAAAAAAGTGGTTTAAATAAAGTAGAAGTTTATTTTTTTCTCACATAAAAGACGCCAAGCAGTAGGCCACCCAAGGATAATTCTATGGCAAGCACACTTACATTAAAAGCTCAGTCTTCTTCTAGCTTCTATTGCACCGTTTCTTGTCCCATCAAATTGTTTTTACACCCCCCAAGAAGGAAAGAGCAAAGGGGAAAAGCAGAAAGAACTTGTCCTCTGGGTTAGCTCCCTTCCAGAGCTTCCTCGAAGGCCTCCTTTAAGGGGCTTGTGCTTCCACAGAGGCTAACGCTTAAACATGGGGTCACCTTCATCTGCACGTGAAGTTGGGAAATATGGTTTTTATTTTTATTTATTTAACTTATTTTTATTTGTTCCAATTACAGTTTGCATTCGATATTATTTTGTATTATTTCAGGCGTACAGCAGAGCGGTTGACAATCACATACTTTACAAACTTGTCCCCCGGTATTTCCAGTACCCACCTGGCAGGACTTATAGTTATTACAGTATTAATGACATTGTTCCCTATGCTGTACTTTCTATCCCCACGACTGTTTTGTAACTGCCAATCTGTACTTCTCAGTCCTTTCACCTTTGTCACTCAGTCCTCCAACACCCCCCTCCCTTCTGGCAACCATCACCCTGTTCTCTGTATCTTAGAGTCTGTTTCTGTTTGGTTGTTTATATTGTTCTTTAGATTTCACATGTAAGTGAAATCATATGGTATTTGTCTGACATATTTCTCTTAGCACAGTATCATCTAGGTCCATTCACGCTGTTGCAAATGATAAGATTTTATTCACTTTTATACCTGAGTAATATTTCATTGTATATATGTACCACAGCTTTTTTGTCCACTCATCTATTGATAGACACTTGGCTTGCTTCCATATCTTGGCTAGCGTAAATAATGCTGCAGTGAACATAGGGGTGCATATATTCTTTTGAATTAGTGTTTTGGGTTTCTTCAGATGTATACCCAGAAGTTAAATCACTGGGTCACAAACCAGTTCCATTTTTAATTTTTTGAAGAAACTCCATGCTGTTTTCCACAGTGGCTGCACCAATCTGCCTTCCCACCAACAGTGCAAGAGGATTCCCTCCTCTTCATATCCTTGCCAACACTTGCTTGTTGGTTTATTGATAACAGCCATTCTGACAATTGTGAGGTGATACGTCATTATGATTCTAACTGGGAACCATAGTTTTTAAGGTAGAACATATCACTTCCAAAACAAAAAATGAGATTTTTGTTTTGTAAAATCTCAGGAGAAAGTAGGAGAGAATGTGTATGTCTTACATACTAACTTTCTTCAATATTTATATTATCCTGCACCCTTATTTTTCTTGGAAACTTTCCTTGATCATGAGGGCTATTGAAAATCTGCTTTCTAAACTACTTAGTCTTATGTAGCTCTAGAGTTCAGCCTTGTTCATAGAAGTGTCAAACGTTCTTCTTTTCAGTTACACTCTAAATCATATTTCATTCACAAACATTTAAGTCACAATACAAAAATATTCACAAGCACCACAAGATTATGTAATAACATATTGACCCCCCCTTTTCCAATCTCTTTTCTTCTGCTCCTGGTTACTTACTATTATATGCCATAAAATATGCCATTGTGTATTGCCATACAGAATAGAATATTATACAACCATAAAAAAGAGGAAATCCTGCCATTTGTGACAATGTGGATGGACTTTGAGGGTATTATGCTAGTGAAATAAGTCAGATAAAGAGAAGTACTGCACAATGCCCTTTATACATGGAATTTTAAAGAACAAAAATGACTTTGTAGATGTGGAGAACAGATTGGTGGTTCCCAGAGGCAGTGGAGGGCATGGTTGAAATTGGTGAAGCTGGTAAAAAACTACTTTTTCTTTCAGTGAGAGCTATAGTCTATAATGCCTATATTGTTTATACATAGTTTAATGGTTATATATCTTGCACAGTTTTAACTTGTTCTCTACCAACCTTAAGGAAAACTAGAAGTCTTTGTACTGTGGTAAAGTCTTTTGAAACAACTTTAAAAGTACTTCATTTTTGTAATATCTCAGGATAACTAGAAATATAGTACAAAATAATAATTAAAAGCTATGTTGAATATCTTCTATAATAAAATGGCTCCATATTTTATCTCTCAATATTCAGACCCTATGTACCTCATGCCTTCTATTATGTGTAAATTTCTCCTTTCATGAGTTTGAAAGTAAGTTTGTCTCTGCATTAACTATGTGTTTAGGAAATGCCTTGCTTTTCGCACTGATGTTCAGTGTTACTATGTTTGTCAGTGACACAGTGTCCTAACACTTTCCCTGATGGAACCCACCCTTTTTACAATGAACTGCAGTCACTTAAGTCATTTTCTTAAAAACTAGCCACTAGAACAGATGGTCCAGATAAGCATGCAGCTCAGCTGCCCGTTCTGTAACAACTGCACTGCTTTTAGTGATTGGGGAATCTTGGCAGCCAGGAAATGTTTATTGTTTTGGAAAGAGGGTGGATCAGGATGGGATTTCACTTTCACTCTTTCCTAAAGGAAAATATTCATCAGACAGATTTCAGGTGACATATCAGAACTGCAGTCTCCATTTGTCAACACTCAAGACATTCAATGATTAAGGCAACCAGGAAAGGTAGCAAGAAAATGAACTGACTCGCAGCCAAGCAAATGCCAATTTGGGTTTGTTTTAAGTGAGCTAGGAGGGATGGTGGGAGGCCAGCGGCAGGGTGGATGAACAGAGGTTGCTTTAAGGGCAAAGAGCAAAGGCCTGTGAAATTCCAAAGAGGCTTGATTGGCATGGTGACACAGATGAAGCGGGAGGTCAGGCTCTCTCAAAGATTGCTTGCCCTGCGTGCCAACCAAGCTGTTCTTTCATTTATACTTCAAAGCCCCTATGTAACATGGAACTTAAGTTACTCCTCAAAAGGGCCCAAGCCATCACCTTAAATACCATCTCCAGCTACGGATAAAACATGTTGGGTTTGTGGGGAGCCAGGTTTTCAGGCAAAGCGCAGTAAACAAGAGTATGGTTGTTATGCAAATCTAAGTCTGTGCCACCTCCTCCTCTGATAAGAGTTTCTAAAGCTTTAGTCATTTCCCTTATAAATGCAAATTGCTGTGACACAAGGGTAACTTCTGCTTGGTTTTCAGAGCTCCTCTAGAGTAAAAATTATTTTTAGAAAATAGCCTTTAATAATCCTTATGTCAAGAGGCACATTTTGGGGTGACAAATTCTGCTCCCCCTCAGTTAGCCTGCTGGAATCAAGTAGTGTAAATGGTCTCATGTATTTGCCTAGATTACCGCATCAAGTGATTACATTTCATTAAAAACTAAAATCCATGTACTTGGAGGATTGGCTATGACAGGTAGAAAATGTTGCATTTGCAAATATAACACAGGATGGAAGGGGGTGAAAGGGGGAAGTGAAGGACATTTGATAAAGATGTTGACATCTCTATCAACAGTACAAAAAGAAAAATTCTTCAAGTTGCTTTTTAGGTGAATTATTATACGACCAAAGTTAGCAAATTAAAAAATGCAAAATTAGCAAATAAAAAATGCAAAATTAGCATTGAAGTAGAAATCTAATCATGTGTAGCAGAAATGCACTTAATCAAGTACATTGCATCAAGTAAATTCTAATGGAATATTCTAGTAAGTTCTTTCCCAAAAAGTGAATTTCATTTTCTGAAACGTATGCATTCCTAAAAATTGGAATACATAGTAAATTTCCATATATTCAGCCACTGTACATTAGTGCATTAGGAAAGCTCATTATTTGAAAGTACACCATCATGATTCCAGCCGAGCTGAAATCAAAGGCATTAAACCCACTTAAAGCGTATCTTACCTTGGCACATACTTCAGATTCTATTTCTTTGGTTCAACAACGTTTATGTCAATTCACAGGTAAAATTGCTGAGAGGGCTACCTGTATGACTTTACATGAAATATTATTTTATTAGGTACATGCGATATTAATTATTTAATTTTGCCATTCAGAACACAGATTAACTTTGAAAAGATGTGTGATTTTTCACAAGACAACAAGACAAAAGCAACCAGTTGTGACAATGTCCCTGAGAGAGTTCTGCTTACTCACTGTATCTTTATACAAAGGCAATAAAAAAAGGTCCATCCTCAATCCTTTCCAATATTGTCAAAACGATGAGGATGATATTCAACAGAAGGTCAGAGAGGCAAGCCGTGGGGCTTTCAACTGTGCTCACTGTGGCACAGAGTAGAGTAGTGGTTCTCATCCTCAGCCACTCATTGTCACATATTGATGCTTCAAGTCAACGTCCCAAGATTCAGACTTACTCCATCTTGGGAGTATAATGGGCATGGAGATTTTGAAAACTCTTAAGTGACTCTAATGCGTGATCACCCTTGAGAATCATTGGTCTAGGTTGATTCCAGTTATTCTTAACCATCTTTGGTCATAGGTGCCCAAGATGCTTGTTAAAAAAATGTGTCCAGTCAGGTGCCCAGTTGATTTGCAGGTGGCCCTTGGGCTACTTTCTGGAAAATGCCAACAACCAAAATACAAGACTCTTGTCCCTACTTATTTGGTAAAGCCCTGAGCTTGTCACCTGGTGACATCCATTCCAGCTATGTGAGAGTTCACTCAGAGTACATAATTCTTAATTTTGGCAGTTCCCAACACTTGTGGAAACAAAAACTTTCACAGAAGCTTCTATACAATCGTGTTGCCACATACTGTGCCAAGGGCAATTCTAAATTCCCATAAGTCAGGCAAGTCTGTGGCCAAGAAAAAAAAGCAGATAGTACTCAGGAAATTCAAGAAGAATTCTTTTGTGGATTCTTTTTTGCTTTAATATACAAAATTTTATTTTAAAAATATATTATGTCTATGACCAGCAATTTCACTCTCAGGTATTTCTCCTAGAGAAATAAAAACATGTGTCCCTTAAGAGACTTGTGCAGAAAAATATTTATTGCAGTTTTAGTCATAATAACCAGATGCTGGAAATAACCTAAATGTCTATCAACAGGTGAAGGGAGAAATAAATTGAAGTACATGCAAACTATGGATGACTGCCTGACCAAAAAAGAAAAAGAAAATTAAAATATGTACAAGCCACAGACAGACAAAACAACATGGATGTATCTCAAAAGCATGTTGAGTGAGGGAAGCATGAGTAAAATGAGAACACATTATATAAATCTGACAGGGGATGCCAGAGTTGGAAAATTTTAGTTTAAGGTAGTTAATAAGCCTAGTAAGCAACACATATGTTAAAGCTTTTGTTTCCGAAACTACAGATAAAGCCCATCCTGGTTCCTGGGAGAGAAAGCCAACCTCCTGGGGCACTGCTAAAGACCACCACCTGGGGACAAGTGGAGGCATCCGGGCCATTGTGTTCCAGGGAGGGACAGACCACCACCGCCCCTGGGAATAGCTAACTTCCCAGGATGAGAATGCTGTAGTTTCTTCCACCTAATTTTCCCTAAATTTCAAAACTCCTCACCACAACTTGTTTATTCCCTGTTATAAAAGGCTGGCTTGGAAAGGAAATGTTGAGATTTTTTTTTAGGGTGTAAACCTGCTGTCTTTTCAGATTGCCAGCCATCTGAATCAAGAGCCCAGAAAGATTCGATCCCTGTTTCTACTTATTGGGTTTCATACGTGACAGGCAGCACAAGGCCCAGTCTTTTATGGTTTCAAATCCATTTATATGGAATTCAGAAATAGATCAAATCAATCTATGGTGACAGAGTTTAGAGCAATGGTGCATTCAAGTAGGAGGATTCAACAAAATGTGGCTAGCAGAAAAGTTCCGGGAAGGTGAGGACACCTTATTTTAGTTGGGAGGTGGTATAACACTCGTATATGGAACTATCAAGGAAATGGACTCAAAAAGCTACCAAAGTAACATAGTGCCCTTAAAAACAGGACTGACTTAAGTGTAGCTAACCCCAAAAGGCTGCAAGAGTTTTCCTTGTAAATGGGAAGTCACGTGTACATCGCTTGCTGTGCGAGTCAGCGTGCTAAGGGAATAGAGGCTTCCTAACAATGCTCAATTAACACTGGCGTGAGGGACTTTCTTAGAATCTGGTTGTAGGCTTCCTCATTTCCAAACTAGGGCTGGGCATATAGAAAGATTAATACCTTTCCTCCCACCTTCTAAGTTCTTCTAGCTGGGTAAATAATCACTAACAGAGACAGATCAACAGGAAGAAATCAGATTTTTTTAGTACAGGCACATGGGAATTCACAGAGGCATGAGAATTCCAAAGACAGCAAGGCAACATCGGGCATGTACGTTGTTTTGGACAAAGGAGGAAAGAAACAGGGAATGGATATTTGATTTCAGAGGTGCGGAATTGTTGAACCCACAGGGTGGGCAAATTCTTGCTAGGGAATCAGAAACAATGGTCAGGGTAGTGGTGGGGGTGAATCTAGCTGCCAGGCCCTTCCGGAAGCCCTGTTTACCATACTTAGTTAGAATTAGGCTAAAACAACATCCTAAGAGCTCCTTCCTGAAGCAGATTTTCTACTTGAATCTCTTGGGAAGGAAAGGTGGAGGGTCAAATGTTCTTTCTGAATCTTATTTCTCAATAAGTAGCTTTAAATCAAAATCCCCAAAATGCAGCTTCTGGGTAGGAAAACTTTGGCTCCCTTCACCATAAAAATAGCAGGGCTTGTAAGTCACATTTCACAGTTATTTTAGAACCTGGGTGCAGTTCTACCAAGGTTCCACCAACTGTATTCGACAGGACCATCTACCCGCACGGTGCCCATCAAAATGAATACAATTCTTGGAATTTGCATACTATAAAATTTCTTATCAAAACTTTTGAAACACCTTTTATTTTGCTCTGAATTTAGTGTGTGTGTGTGTGTGTGTGTGTGTGTGTATACAGGGTCCAGCAGAAGTAACCCCTACTTGAGTGTGGTTGGTAGGGTAATAATATGGGTGTAATAATTTATAGTTTTCATTTGAACACTTCACCTAAAATGTCATATGGCGTGCTTGAGTGTGGTATTGTTATGTTACAGAATTAAATGCTTATGATCTTCTAATAAAAGATTTGGTAATAGAAAGAGGTGTTATTTTTCCCAGACTCTGTGTGTGTATATGTTGTGTGTGTATATGTTGTATGTGTGTATATGTATATTTTTCCACAGAAACATCATGTGGTTTGTCAGGAAGTTCCTTTTTAGAAAAATCAAGGCATAAATTATAAGACTCTATCAGCTTCCTCATTCTTCAATTTCCATTCATAAATATTTATTAAACATATCTCTTGGTATAAATATAATATATTAGGTTACATTTACATATATGTATAGCTATATATTAAAAATACCCCCCACAAAAGATATTCTTGTGTGATGGTGGTGGATTTCCACTGACTAGATCCTATGTGTACAAAGTTGGATATAACAATTTTCATTTTTTTGCAAAAGAAGTATGCTAGCTATTTTCTTCTTAGTGCTATACCTTTCTTGGTTATGGATATATATATATATTACTCATATATAATGGATATATATGCATATATACATATATATAGAGAGATATCTAATACAATTTTATATGTATGTATGGAATTCTAATTCTATGGCATCTAGTTCCTTAAAATCTGTTGCTAAGAGAACATCTAATCTTAATTGAAGTGGCTTTCATTCCTGGGCACCATTCTTTGTCTGCAAGTGTCAGTTACGACTATTTGCACTTGACATAATTTAATGACAGTTTGCCATGACAATGCCCAGGCTATCTTTCTCCCTTGCAGCTATACCAAAGAGAGAAAGAGACAATTGATTAAATCCTGGCCAGGCATCATTTAAGGCATTACTATCCATTTAAAACCATTATGTGGCTTGAAGATTCCTTTAGAAATTACCCTTCAAGTAACAAAGGCTTTCTATCAAAATATTGAGAACATCAGGACTTCAGAATCATCTCAAGTGAAGTCCGAATTTAAGGAATCTCTAAAGAAGTCTCATGATTTTCGAAGCACAGTGGAAAAGTTCCTGGAGAGAGGTGGAGAAAACCTGGAGAATGTAGACCTCCCAGCAATCTGCAAAACTGCTGGAACGTTCTTCTCTCTTGCTCAAGAGAGAACACTTCTAACTAAGCGGGGCACCAGGGACGCAGCTCTGTCAAGTGATGCTTCTAGTCCCGGTTATTCCTGTGTTTGGCATTCTGTGATTGCCTCGTTCCATTTTCTTACTTAAAATTGAAAAACAATTGTAACCACCAGAGGGCGGAAGACATTACATTTCAAAGTGCTAGAAGTCGTATTTCGGGCACTAATTCCACTTCCCCGGGCTGACTTGCAAGGTGAAAATGTGTGGTTATGCAATGCCCCTTTTTGATGTCCCCATGGTGCCTTTTCATGTTGAGTACAGTCCCTTCGTCATATCCCCTGTCTCTCTAGAGCCTCCATCTGCAGTATTATTTCTGCTGCTTGCCAAATAGATCACACCATTTCTTTTACCTTCTATGTTCACGGAATTAAGCTATTCCTTACCCCTTAGTTTGGGTCACCAGGAGTTCAAAGAAAGAGTGGCTTATTCCGAAGATCATTCGTAAGCTGTATCCCTATGCCTTCAGGGTATGGCTCTACCTAAAACATAGAAGCTCGCATTTTTTTAAAGCCACTTGCAGGTGTCCCCGAGCTGACTGAATTCCTTCATGCCTCCCTTTCCTGGTTCCTTACTGATGAACTTCCCCCCCCCCACACCCTAACCCCATTCAGTTCCTATGGCTTCACTCTTTTTAGTTTTTGATTTTGCTTTACCTTTGCTCAGCATTGTGGTGTTAACCTTTTGGACACAGTGACCTAGGTCAGTCTTAGCTGCCCACATTGTGACCAGCTTGGAAGTCCTTATTGAAGTCATCCTGATGCTCCAAAGTTCCTCTCAGTTCTCAGTTCCACATTATCCCCTTAGATCCCTGAACACTGTGCCTAGGAGGTCCATGCCTTATCTAATGCATGATGCCATTGCTACAAGGTGCTGAACTCTCAAAAAAAAAATTGAATGTAGCAGGCAAGTTGCTGGTGGTGGACCATGAACTTGTAACCCTTTGATGCGAAGCAATCATTTCAACAGCATTTACAAATGGCATGCCTAAGTGACCTGTCTTTTTTGAGGGTAATCTCCCTCTAAACAACATTTCTGATTGCTTGCCACATGCCCGTGATACTACACAGAGGGTGGTAGGCATCATCCCCTTATCTCCTGTCATCATGATGAGATTCACTATTCCCATCCTCTCTCTCAAGACAGGATGGCTTCTGCCTCTAACACTTGAATACTTCCGCCTCTATTTCTCAGCACATCATCTTTTGGGAGAAGGATGGTCAGTTGAGGATCTATATGTCACTGCTTCATGACACTTTACAGAGAGATTGTTGTCCAATTTGAGGTGCATTAGAATCACTTAGAGTGATTTGAAGATGTAGACACCTGAGTCTTATTCACTAATCCTGGGAATGTATTCAGGCCTTAGCATTTTTAATAAACATCCAAAAGTAGTTGTGATTTGGTGTGGGGGACACCTTCTGTTGCTGTTACATCTATATCTGCTTTCTTCCCTTTTAACTAGAGCTGCATTAGTTGGTCAAAAGCAGGGAGACCTCTGGGACTCAAAGAAAATGGTCCCTGGTGCCTTCACTTACAACATGGGTTATGATTGGCCTGAACCAATGTATCCGTTAGAATAAGGCAAGCTTCTGTGGCAGATAGACCCCCAAAACTTCATGAATTAACAGCACAAAAATTCATTTCTTGTTCACATAGGCCATGTTCTATTTGGCAATTCATAGATCTCTTGCACTCTACCATCTCTTCTGGTGTTTGAGTACTGAGATCCCAGGAGACACACACACACACACACAGTGAGAAACACAGAGGGAGAGAGACAGACAGATAGACAGACACACACACACACACAGAGAGAGAGAGAGAGAGAGAGAGAGAGAGAGAGAGAGAGAGAGAGAACAGAGAGGAAAGGAAGACTCACTCTTCCCTCTTCCTCATTCCTCATGGAGGAGACAAGATCACAGCCATGCACGTTCTATTGTCAGGATCTAGGTACATGGCTTTATCTAGACTCAAGAGAGACTTGGAAATATGGTCCTTTTCTAGGGAACTTCTTCTTAGCAACCATACTAGATTATGGAAAAAAAAACCAAATTCTCTGATAGGCAGCTGTTCAACTTGGCCATGATTGGTTACCATAATCTTATTCCCCTTTGCCAAGGAATAATTGATGGTAGCCACTGGACAACCCTGCCTCATGAGAGGGAAGAGGACAGCTTCTGGAATGTTTTTTGTCTTCCTCATAAAAGCAATAGACTCATTTAACATGACTTTTAACCTCTTCTTACTTCCTTTTTTCTATTCTCTGGAAGGAAGATGCAATGATTGAGGCATAGCAGTCATCTGGTAAATAGGAGGGAACATGGACAAGCGCCAACATGAAAAAAATACTTAGGGAAAAAAAGGGAATGACCCTGTCTTAGTCGGTTTTGAATGATTACCTCCAGACATATTGTTAGTTAAAGCACATAACTCCATTCTTTTCAAGTTCCTAGTTTTTTAGCCCTGGTTGAATGTGGTTTGCAGATCATAATTTGAAAAACACTGATGCAAGATATGTCAACACAGTCTGAGGCTCAGATGGGAGAAACCATGTGGAAAATGTTACCAGCCTGTTCTTCCAATAAATATACAGCATCTGCCCATGTATGTAGCATAAGTGACCTAAGTGACCTGGAAGGACCATCCGAATGATAACAGGTACAAACCTCAGTTCCTCTTTCTATGCTTTGATTCTCAGTTACTCTGTCCTGTATGCTATCCCTTATTTCATCAATCTACTCTGAAAACCTTGGGTGTGGAAGCTGAATACACTGTCAAGTAACTGCCAGACTCATGGAAATACCATGACATCCTTGGCTTGTTGGGAAGGATTCAGGCATAAAATGTAATGATCATGGGAAAAATATTTGCTTCGCAGAACATACTTGCCAGTCTGTCTACTGAGACAGCTCTGCTCGGGAGGAGAGCACCAAGAGGGGGAATGATGCCCATCTGGAGTGATCATGTATTCAGTTTCCCCAGGATAAGGCATATTTGTACATATTCCCCAGCTCTGTTCATTAGATTCTGACTCCTTCCCAAATTACATGGTCATTCCATTTACATCTTTAGAATATGGCTTACATGTGCAGAGAAGCTTCCAAACTGTATATACTTATGGGAACAATATTCAAAGATTCTACAATCACATACTCTTCAGCTCAAAAAATTCTTTCAATGCCCTGCTCACTGGTGTCTTGCAGTTCTAGGTGTTCTGGAGTAGGATGTCCCATGTCACAGGCTACCAAGCAAATGACCCCAAGTGTATGGTACTCCATATGGGTCCCTGGGTTACTCAAGCTCCATCCATTAGGAAGGCTAAGTGAGTCAGCATAGCCGCACATCTGAAACCCAGTACAGTCGACCTCAGCACTGAGTGGGAAGTCCTGCTGAAGGCTTTACAACGTGGCTCTCTCCCTTCTTCATGTTTTCAGTTAGTCATCTTGCCCCTGACATCCTGATTCGCAGAAAAACCCTAGGATGGCATTAGAGGATTACACAGAGACTTCAGACCACTCGGAGTACCTTCTTATCTGTAGCCCAGTCTGTCTCCAGCTGTGAAGACAAAACTTCAAAAGAAGGATTCACTCAAAAGATACTTATTTCATTGCCTCAGGAAGGCTGGGGGGGGGGTCTAAAACCAGTTATATAAAACTAAATAAGAATTTGTCTTCCTTCTCCTCTATAGGGACAGTTTTAAAATATAATTTGAATCCCGTTGTTTGTCTCTAATGGAGCAAACCTTCCTGATTTCTGTCTATGTTAGTGACTGTCAGGCCCCACTGTCATCGTCTATAGATTTCAGGACCGGCCTGAATGCTACCACCGCTTATGAGAGGAAGCAGAGTGAATCTACATTTGAGTCCAGTTTGCCATTTAGTCAGATGTTTACGGAACCATGGACAGCCACTGAATCTCTTCCAAACTTAATTTTTTCTCTTATAAAATTGAGATGATCCAAGTACTTATCCCTGAGTGTGAAGCATTATGTAAATTTAGTAAATTCCTTAAACTCCATAGAACACAATTATGAAAGAGCCTTTAACACTGTCCAGTGGATCTTCCTTATTTTTTCTTTTTATTTGTCATTGCATTTATCTCTAAGAATAATGTTATAGTTTTAGTTGGTAGAAATTTCCATCAGTTATGAAAAAAAAACCACCAAAAGCAAGTAGACACATGAATGCTGCCCTGTTCCCCTTACGCCAACACACACGTAAATACTGTCAGGCCTAGTCTGTGACTTGTAGTTATAAGGCAAAACTGTAGCCATTCCAACCCTTTTGAGACCAGAATAACTACATTTTTAGCTGGTTTACATTTACACTTCTAGGAAAAATATCATTTCCATAAATGTTTCTGCAGCTAGAAACATGTGGAATCATCATATAACATACCATCTAACCCAGACACTTTTGAGAATAAGTAGCAGAAAAATTACAATGAGACATCATGGTAACCCAGGACTGCCCCAGGTAAACTAAGAACGTGGTCCTCCTAGGTTTAGAGAGATATCAGAATAATACTCGCTTGTAAATGCTAGAAATGTGCCTAACAGCAGCTTAAAAATGTAAGAAAAATTTGTCTGTTTGCTTTCATTTATTAATTTTAAATACATCTACCCTTAAATGTTGCTGTCCATGGCTGGTAACATGGACACATGAGAGTACATCCCCAGGCATCTTCCCAGACCAAAATGGTTGCTTGTGCACCAGCCATCATGTTTACATTGAAAAGAAGAAAGGCCTTGCTTACTTCTGTTAAAGACACATCATAGGAATTGCACATAGCACTTCTGCTTACATCCCATTAGTGAGAACTGATGATACTACCACATGGACATAGAAGGAAGTATTCTCTGGCTATAAAGGAAGGAAAGACAATACAAGTGAAACTCAGCATTTTCTACCACTGTGCCATTTAGCATGAGATATGTGAAAGGGCCAGATGTCTACTCAACATTACACACACAAAAAAATTGTCAGATAAGAAAGTTTAGTCTGATTCTTCATCACTTTTCAATGTTTGCTCCAACATTTGTTGCTACTTTCATGTAGTGAGCACTCATTGATAGTAAGTACTATTGAAATACGGTCCTCTTTGTTCAAGAAGCTTGAAACCCTTGTGACGAGCGAGATTAGCACAGAAAAGTTCAATGAAGAAGACACACGCACACAAGACACAACACATACAGATTGTATCATGTATCGTAAATACTCCAGGGATGAGATTATATAATGTGCCGGGACAAGGTAAGTTTTTGGAAACCCTAGGACTTTATTTGGAACTTACAGAAAATATGCCTTGGTTACAAGGAAAAGAAAAGGGCAGGCAATTCAAAAGGCGGCGATACCATGGGTAGATATAAAAGCAAAATTGAGCCAAATGGTAGAAAATAAGCAACTCTGAGTGCAGGGTACTTGCTAAAGAGAGGTGGAGGTGGAGGGGAAAGGAATACATGGAGAGAGCAGACTTTGATTCGCCTACATGTGCCTGTTGGCGAAGCTTTTGCATATATCTACATAAATCATGCATCCATTGTGCTCATTCTGGGCACCAAAATGGAGAAAAATAATTCATCAACCATCTAAATGCCTGAGAGGATCCCTAATGGTTTTAACCAACGAAACTCTATACCATTATTATGCAAATGACCTTGTGGACAGTAATCTCACACACATTCTTCAAGTAAAACGCTCTGACCTATTTTGGGAGACTTGAGTGTCTTCAAAGAAGTGTTGGGAGGTGAAGGGGAAGCTCAAAGGCATTTCTGCGATCAACCTCAGATTCTTCTATATGTTTGCCAGGCAGCGCATCAGATCAAACACCTTTTGCAGAGAACTTTTCAAGACGTGGTTGGAGCTACTGGTTTTGTAGAGGAAGCACACAGGGATAACTCCCACATGGGAAGATAAGAATAGTTACTGCAATCCTCTCAGTCTTCTTGCTCATCCTGCCAAAATCAGGAAGCTCCAAGAAATAAAGACATTTAAAAACAAATAGATCTCTCTCCCCCTCTCTTTTTTATTCTTTACATCTGAAGTGTAAGTCCCTCCTTCTCTTCACCAAGTAATTGAAATGCCATGCCCATATATGGATTAATCTACTTTGATATTTTTGCACATTAAAATCAGATATAGGAGAACTAAACCCAAATGTTTACAAACTTTGAAGTCATGCTTTTGTCCTGAATAAATATTTGTCTATATTTGTTTTTGATTTCTTCAATTCACAAAAGTTGGTAAGTTCTTTTCTCAATGGATATTTCCTTTCCCAGAAATAACTCTCAGTTTTTTACCACCGAGAAAGGCAAAGTGAAATGTCAATCCTGAGGCATCTCAGGTAAGAGATTATATTTCTCTGCTGATCAAATGAAAGTAGGTAATTTGACACATGGCATTCCACCTGTCATTCTGATCAGCCTGAATTATGGTCTATAGCCTCCTCTTTCCCCCATTTAAAGAGAATTTTATTTAAAAATATTGCAATATTTTAATTTTTATTTTCTTATGTCTTATTCAAGAGGCAATCAGCAATTTGCTTCTAAATGTAAAATTGGTAAAGAACAGACTAATCATATTATTTTAAAGATATTATTTTGACTCCTCTTTTCAAAGATAGTTATTTTGCAATAAAGGTCTTTCATGAAGAGGGATTTGGTGACAGAAATGCTATGCACACAAAGGCAGTAAATCCTTAGCATTTTCTTTTATTTCTTAGGCTAAGATTTTTCACTTTCTTTTATTGAATTCTTACTTAAACCAGCAGTACAGTTTTTCTATCTTAGAAAAAATATATATGTGTTTTAAAAAATATATTTGGATTTTGTTTTCCATAGGGATTCTGAGGCCTTTACTTTAAACAAGCAAAATGAAATAAAAATAATTAACAAATACTAGCCTGCTTTCAAACAAAACGTAAGCGAAATGCTGGGCTGTAACAACCTTCCAAAAAGAGGTTGGTTAAATTCTCAAACTGCCCAGTTACATATGGGGTGTCCTGACGTGGCCATCAGTGCACAGGAGCTTTGCATGTTATTTGACACACACCCACCTCCAGACCCAGCAAAGCAACTTCCACATTATCCTCGGGAGTTATTGAAACAGGCACTATACATCTGACATCTCCTATGGATTTGAAGTCATCTGCATTTTGGATTGAGAAACAGAGATAGAAAGCAGAAAGAATTACAATCATGGGCAGGAAACAGGAGGGGCAGCCTGTGTCTTAGTCTTTAAATGAACATTCTTTATTCTTACTGAGAAATTGGACTTGGAAAGTATTTCTGCTAACTAAAGGGGAAGGTGGGAAGCAGGTCAACAAGAATCTTAGTATTAACTAAACAATACCTACATCGGCTACCATTATGGTGAGGAAATCAATACTCCAGTTAATTCCAAACCCTAGCATTCTGGCTTCCCTTTGTCTTGATTTCTTTCTGAATTTATTTAATTATTGAGAAAATAAGATGATTTACCTGGCCTTGACCACTTGGGAAATGAAGACCCTGATAAAGATAAAAAGTATAAGAGGTTCCTTGGTCTGATGTCAGCAGATGACAATGGTAGGCAAGCCCTCCAAAGAGAAAAATCCAGGTTGGGAGTAGCTTATTAACCTGACATTTTTTTTTCTTAGGTAGAATTCCCAGAACACTGCTTGGTCATGGCAATTTGCCAGTTCAACAGCTATGTTTGCCATCTCACTTCTTTTGAATTTACCATAGTGCGCTCTGTCGGAGCCAATACATAAGGTCATTTGTCACCAATTCTCTTTCATTTCACTGGAAACTACCATCAAAGACAAGTATTACTTGAAAGATATTAAACATCAATTTTATTTAGCCCAAGTTTAGAGTCTTAAAGAAACACGGAGAAGGGTATCAGACTCATTGTGTCCAGCAGTCGGAGATCTGTGTGATGAAGCCTGATGACCGTGATGCGGATGGAGAAGTCCGTTTTTATTTTTTTCTCTAACTGAGATGGTATCAATCTGCTGAGGCATTTTAAGGATGTGAATTGCTTTGCCAATATTTATTTGAGATGCAACTAGAAGCTACAGGTTGATTATGAAGCTGGGAGGAGTAGAAGAGGGACATTTATTGAGCTAAATACATTTGCAGCAACTCAACCCACAAGAGGAAGATAAAAATAAGTGAAAATAAACAATTAGTAATGTGTGTCATTTAGCTCACAAATGAAGTGTATGTTTTCTTGAGCTGAAGAAGAAACATTCTAGAACTAACTATACACATATTAGCTCAGAAAGGCAGTATATTTTTCTAGGACTGAATGGTATGAACATTAAAATAATTGTATAGCAGAAAGACATGATCTTTCAAGCATTCTTTGCTAGAATGCACCCTGAGATGTCTCCTAGGCATGAAATCCTCTTTCAAAAATGCTGGGACTGATAAGACATTAGACATCTCTTTAAAAAAAAATAACAGACTTCTTTCCATTGTTGATGTGCTCTCATGGTTTACATTACTATAATATTATAGCAATTTAACAGAAGACTCCAAAAGTTCCATGGAAATCTAACTTGGCCGAAAAAAAATGGAAGGTGCCCTGAGCAAGGAGAGAGAGGTCAAGAGTGATTGGCTGACATGGACTTCATGTGTTCTGGGAAAATAGAAAGTCATGATTCCTCTATGTCTGGAATTGGAAATTGCTGAAAAAATTACTCTGTAAGAAATAACGTCTGCCTCAGCCTGGCACGTGGCTGTAGAAACCCCAATTATCACCTAGGGAGGAGGTCTTCACCCAGTTATACAGGAAGAAAAAAGAGAAGAGTCTAAGGTAGCGCTCCTGGCAGGATTTAACAAAGCAGCATCTCCTTCAGAGCCTGTGGTGCTCAATGGGACCAAATAACCAATGTAGAGTCCAGGGCCCTTTGGAAGGAGAAGTGGAGGTGGAGGTGAAAACAGCGGGTAAGACGGTACACTCTGATTCCATGGACAAAACGCCCTTCACAAAACCTCAATCCAAGTGGGTCATAGACCTTATTCTGAAGCAAAAAACTGTAAAACTCCCAGAAAATAACACAGGAGCAAATCTAGGGAACTTTGGGTCTGACAATGCTATGTCAGATACACTAAGGACGCAAAACATGAAGAATGTAATTGAGAAGTTGGATTTCATTCAAACTAAAGTCTCCTCTGTGACAGACACTGTCAACATAATTAGAAGACAAGCCACAGAGGAAATCCTTGCAAAAGCCACATCCAATGCAGGATTGTTATTCAAAATATACAAAGAATTCTTAAAGTTCAACAGTAAGAAAACAAGAAAAAAAAAAAACCCTAATTTAAAAAATGAGGGACAGATCCGAACAGACACCTCACCAAAGAAGATGTGCAGATGGCAGGAAGCACATGAAAAGATGCTCTATTTCGTACGTTGTTAGGGCAATGCTGCTGAAAGCCACAACGCCACACCACTGCACACCTGTCAGGGGGGCAAAATCTGGACTGCTGACAACGTCAAATGTTCCTGCAGACGTGGAGCAACGGGAACTCTCACGCATTGCCAGTGGGAGTGCAAATGTTTCAGGCACTTTGGAAAGAGCTTATTGATTCGTTACAAAGCAATCACGCTCTTACTATATCAGAGCATGATCCAGCAGTCCTGCACCTTGAAAGTTACCCGAAGAGCTAAAAACTTATGTGCGCCCAAAAGCCTGCATGTGGATGTTTATAGCAGCTTTGTTCACAATTGTCAAAACTTGGAATCAACCAAGATGACCTGCAGATGGTGAGTGAATGAGTAGACTCTAGTGCATTCAGACAAGGAATGTACAATATTATTTAGTGCTGAAAAGAAGTGAGCTACAAAGCCATGAAATGACATGGAGAAACTTTACGTGCATATTACAAGTGAAGAAAAACCAATCAGAAAAAGGCTATATACTGTATGATTCCAATAATACGGCATTCTGGAAGAGGCGAAACTACAGAGACAGTAAAAAGATCGGTGGTTGCCGGGGTGGGCGTGGTGTAGGGAGCAGAGTAGATGGAGCGCAGAGGATTTTTAGGGCAGTGAAAATACTGGTTACATTATAATGATGAATACATATCATTATACTTTTGTCCAAACCCATAGAACATAGAACACCAAGAATGAAGCCTAAGTTAAACTACAGACGCGGGGTGATCGTGATTATGACGTGTCAGTGCAGGTCCATCCCAGGTGAAAATGTGCCGTTTTGGTAAGGGATGTGCGCAAGAGGGTAAGCGATGTACGCGTGTGGGCAAGGGACACGTGGGAAATCTCTGTGCCTGCTTCTCAATTTTGTTATATACTAAAAATGTCTCTAAAAATGAAGTATTTTTTAAAGATAAAAGGGAGCAAACATTCTCATTAGCAATCCTTGCTTTAGGTCTACAAAAATGATGACTATTTGAGGTCTCCAGCACAGTACATATTTACACATAAACATATAAATTAACATCCTCACTTTCTGACAGCTTAAAAATCTGGTTGAAAAAATAGTCAGCAAATTGTACTATAAGGATTCCAAGCTGTTGACTATGAGAGTTCTTCCTAGTTGGGTGCCATTTTCAAAAAAACAAGTGATAAAACTTTTGTTTTCAGACAGGTTCCAAGGAAATAAATAGCTCTGAGATGACTCCTGGGTTAGTTTATGTTAAAATTCACTGTTTTAAACAATTCTTTCTTTCCTGAGGAGGCAAGTAATAAATATAATTGCAGAGGCTTCCTTTTTTTCTGTTTATTCAATGTAACTTATTTTTATTGAAGTTTTTAAACACCCAAAATTGCCAAACCAGCAATTGCATGTTTTCAAAACTACTTTGAAGGGATGAAATAATTAGAATATACATATTAACTACTAAATATTATAACAACACATTCTTTTTGTTTCCGCTAAAATCAGCACATACAGACCGACACATTTTCATAGACATACAGAGCTCTACGTGAGGCGCTAGCGGCATGTTGCTCAGCCGCAGCCGTACGCTGAGTTATCATCAGATAAAAACTTTCCTGAGCTCACTATCTTTTTTCTAATCGCTTCATGAGGTCTGCTATCCCAACAATTAGGTATTCTAATAAAAGCAATGGAAATGTATGGAGGGTAAGAGGTATTTCAATGATCGTAGATCTTTCAGAAAACTTCAGTAGCTACAATAGCCTGTCTCTCTAAATATATCAATGTCATTCTGCTTTGCCAACAATCTTCATCACACATACCTACTCTTTTCTGGTAATATTCTTTTCCATGTCAGTTCATTCCATATTTGGCAGAAGGATACAAAAACTTGAAAAATAACAACTCCTACTATATGCCCACTAAGCAAGCCTATTACATATATTATCTTGTGCAAGTCTCACCAAAAGAGACAGAGAAGGAGGAGGAAGAAGATGAGGAAGGGGAGGAGGAGGTGGGGGAGGAGGAGGGAAAAGGAGAAGGGGAGGGGGGAGAGGAGGAGAGGAGCAGGGAGGAGGGGGAAGAGGAGGGGAGGAGAGGGGAGGGTAGCCTATTCTAGGCCACCCAGATTTCAAAATGTTAAAATTAGGTGATTCACAGCCACATAACTGTGCTTTGGAGAGAAAGCCAAGGATGCGCTGAACCGCATTCCGCTAGTGCCTCACAAAGACCACACGTTCGAAGTGTTCAGCCGCCTAGGGGCTCTTGGGAGAGGGTAGGCGCATCGGTGAAGAAGTCCACCAGCCATCTCAGCGGAGGAAGAACTAGAGAAAATGGAGAGGTGTTTATACAGGGAAGGTGTGGGAAGGAGTCTGATGAAGTGAATTTCCAGGCAGAAGTTGGAGATGCACAAGCTTTCTTAGGATGTCAGACCGTGGGAATAGCACTAGCTTGGACTGAAAGGGACACAGACAAGGTAAAGTGAAGGAAGACTACCTGACACCAAAATTCTACAGGCTGGAAATAGACTGCTGTGACTGTGAAAATACTTGTCCTCAAATGTGTTATATTTTGAAACACAGAAATAAAGAAAAAAGAAAGAAAGAGAAAGAAAAGCAAGAAAAGAAAAACTCTTAGGGCAGAGCCACAGCATCCAGCTGATGTTGAAACCACAGGTTACTCCCAGGCCTTGAACCCTAAGGGACTTTTGCCTAACTGGGTTCCTGAAATTGCTTGGGGCCGGTGACTACATTTTTCCTTTCACTTTATTCTTTTGGATCAGTAATATCTATAACTACTAACTGGTACGTTATGCCTGACCCTTCATTGTATTTTGAGAACAGATACCTTGTTTTCTAGTCCCGCAGGTGGAGAGGGGTTTTGGCCCAGAGTGGATTATAGCCAGCGCCTCCTCCGCACCTGATTTAGATAATTGAGATAAACAGATCTGAGACTTCTGAGCTGATGAGACTCCTGAGCTGATGAGATTTTGGATTTGAGTTCATGCTGGAACCGGTTGAGACTTTGGGGGATCTTAGGGTGATTACATTTTGCATGTGAGATGAACCTTGATCTTTGGGGTCAGAGGTCATACTGTGCAGTAGGCTGAGTAATGATTCCCTGAAGGTGCCAACTCCCAATCCCTGGAACCAGCGAATATGCTATTTTACAAGATACAAGGGACCTTGTAGATGTGATTAAATTAGGATCCTGAGATTATCCTAGATTATCCAGGTGGCCCCAAGGTGGAAGGTAGGATGGAGAGTCAGCAGGAGAGGAGGTAACGAGATGACTGAAGCAGAGGTTGGCCAGATTTGCTTTGAATATGGACCACAGACCAGAGAATGCAGGTGACCTGAAGAAGTTGAAAGAAGTAACAAATCTCAACAAAGATGAAACAACATAGCTATGCATAATGCTAACACAGAAGACATAGCATTTCTTGTACTTTTTGACTAGAAATGTGAGCACATATGTTGATACTACTAAAAGGAGTCATTTGTAATTTTTAAAATTATAAATCTTCAGTAAAGTTGTTGCTGTTGGTTCGCAGAATTTTTTAAACTGTATTCCATGGAATACTGTTTAAGGAAAGGATTTTTTAATTTTTGTTTGTTTGTTTTTCAATTACAATTGACATTAAGCATTGTATGAGTATTAGTTTCAGGTGTATAGCATAGTTAAACATTATATAGTTAAACATTATGTAACTTATGAAATGATCCCCCTGATAACTCTAGGAACTACATGTCCCATACACAGTTATTACAATATAACTGACTATATTCCCTACACTCTACTTTACATCCCCATGACTATTTTGTAACTTGATAGAAGTACTATCAACAGGGCTCCACAACCATGTAAGTTTGAAGAACTGTGGATGATGGTTCTTTAGCTCTGTCTTCTTAATCCAAATGGGTTTTTCCATAGTCCTGGATGAATGCAGGAAAGCATATCTATCCTTATCATGATTCAGTGATCCAAAGGAAGTTAAGTGTTCATAGACAGAGACCCATATCTAGACTTGAGAAGGCCCCACATACACCTGAGAGCTATCAGAGAGATCAACTTGAGGATGACGATTCAAAGATTTTTAGAGGATGATGTTCCCGCCCATGGGGGAAAACTGAGGAGACCCTGCAGATAGATTTCCTGAAGATAGGAGTGCAAGAAGAAGGAGTGCAACTTCCCTCGTAGATGAAGAGTCACTCAATTGGGTTGGTTGCCAATATTCTTCCTTTCAAGGGGATGGGAGACCTCATAGTCGTAAGTTACCAAATTTGAAAAAGGTCACTTAAAAGGGGTGCTGATGATACGCATTTGAAGTAGGGGGTGATATATGTCTGGGGAAATATTTTAAGCTCTAAAAAGGAGTCCATTGTTTGTGTAGGAGTCTGAAATATCTCTTCTAGTTAAGACTTGAACATTCATTCTCCAAATACTGACATGTAATATTGTCTTAATATAGAGAGGTTATGTAATTTCCTCTTTATCCTCTAACCAGTGAATGATTATAACTCATCATCTTCATTTAAACTCAATACTACCTAGCATTTATTTATCCCTTACCCATTAACTGATACATGTATTAGTGTTTTTAATCCTCACAAAAACTCTATGGGATGGGTACTGTTATCATCATCGTCATTTTAGAGATGAGAAAACTGAGTCCCCAAAAAGTTGGCTTGCCCGAGATCACACAGTCCATATTCCACAGAGTCTGATACAGACTCAGGCAGTCTGGCTCCAGAGCCAGTGCCGTTCAACACCACGCTAGGCTGCCTCTCCTGAACACTTGTTTGTACGTGGTGCCAACCGAAGATGATGCTGGATGTTCAAGGTCCCTGACTCTGACCTTGGGTAAGTTACTTAATCATTCTTACCCTCTGTGTCTGTGACTGTATGATGAGGATAATAGTGTTCCTATACTTATAGCACAGCCTGGAGGGTTGTGGGTACTATACATAAAGTACCTCATCTAGCACTGAGTACATAACACCGCTTCTGGTAGAGATGGTGGTACCACCTCCTTCTCCCAGGACCACCTGCTCAGAGCTTGCCATGATCACACACAGAGACACACAGGAACAGATACATAATTCAGTAGGCATTGGATGACTTATCTGAGGAGGCCAAGACTGAGGTCGAGATGTGTCCCTTGGGCTGTCTATCTGCTGTATGGTGTCAGGAAGAGGCAGAGAGGATCAGCAGCTAAAGCAGCTCACTGATCTCAGGTCTCTTAGGCCACTGAGAGCTCTGTCTTCCCAAGGTCTATGCCAGAGGGAGGGACAGATGGGCAGCAGGGTTGTTAGGTGTATCTTTGAACCTATAAATCTATGGGTATGACTGCATGAGTAAGCATCTTCTTGGGATAGCTCATTTGTATTTTAAATGCCCATAGAAACATTTTAGAAATGGTTTGAGACTATAATTATAAACAGCAAGAAAAATAATTGTGATAACAACATTCCCAAAGCCTTTAGATAATCTTTGTGCTTTGGAAATGATTTTGGAGTGCTTTATAGTATTCTGTGGAAAAATAGATATTTTTAAAAAGTGCTTTAGTTAAATAACTAGGCCATTATAGCAATCCTGCATCTTAGCACTTTACAATGACTAGGTTAATATGTTCATGAAACATGTGTATGAAAAAAAAATCCAGATGTAGAATATTCATGTGTTTAGCAACATCCAGACAATCTGCTAAATTTGGCCTTTGTTTTATGGCTTAAATGTCACAAATTTAAATGCCACTTCTTTCATACAAACTTATTTCTAGAAATTGTTTTTAACTAGATGAGTTAAGAATTTGGCAAACTAAATATACTCACATCCCCAAGCCACTAATTCCAGCATTTAAAACTGTGTTTTAATTATTTTAAAGAAGAAAAACTAATGGGCATATTTTATTACTCCTCTTGACTGAATTCCTTAATAGACATTTTGTTGACTGTTAATGGAGGGAAATGAAAAATCTTATTTAATAATTATGTTTGGTAAAATATACAATATGACCTCTTTAGCTGTATCAGCCAATGAAAATTATTGAATTCACTTTATTGCACCAAAGACAAAATTAAACCTTGAGAAGAGATTCAAAGGAAGCTGAATACATAGAATTCTGTAGTGAGCTGTAGTTCTTACACTGTAATGTTTATAAGGATAATTTGCAGAGCTTGTTTAAAATGGAAATTATTGCCCTGACTGGTGTGGCTCAGTGGATTGAACACTGGCCTGTGAACCAAAGGGTTGCCGTTCAACTCTCAGTCAGGGCACAGGCCTGGGTTGCGGGCCACGTCCCCAGTAGGGGACATGCAAAAAGCAAATACACATTGATGTTTCTCTTCTCCTCTTCCTCCCTCCCTTCCCTTCTATCTAAATATAAATAAATAAAATCTTTTAAAAAATAAATTCTTTTAAATAAATAACTAAATAAAATGGAAATTATTGGATCCTGGCTCCCAGAAATGTAGACTTATTAGGTCTTGGAAAAAGGCCAGCAATCCACATTTCCAGTAACATTCTCTAGATGATTCTGATGCAGGTGATCCTCAATCAACTACTGTCAACTCTAAACTTAGATGCATTTGTGCACAGTGGTTTTCAGCATTTGCAGTGCATCGGAGTCATCTGGGAAGATTAAAAAACGCAAATGCTTGGCTACCGCTGCCAGACTGTCAATGCCAAGTTATATGGGAGAAACGCTCACCTAGGATGTGCCAACACTGCTCCAGTCTCCCCCATTCGATCTCTTGTTCACCTCTCGCTGAATTTACTCCCAAAGCTGGATTAGATAAGATCTTTGCCTGAAAATTTAAACTCACTCTCATTTCATGCAAAGTACATGCACTCTTTGCCAATTTTTCTCAGTGTGAAGCATGGTCCAACTGTGTCAGCACTACCTGGGTAGCTTCTTAAAATGCTCATCCCCGGAGATTTTGATTCAGTAGGTTTTTTCTTTTTAGCTTGATTCCTCCACGCCCAAACCTCCTCTCCCCCAGAGCTTTCTATCTATGAGTCCGATTCAGTAGGTTTTAGATAAAGCCCAGTCCACACTGATAAATGTCCCTTAGATGGTGAGGATCCAAGTGGATCATTATCTATACCAAGAAATACTGATTTTCAAGAACCTAAAAAATGCCTCCCTCACTTCTGTTAACATCTACAGTAATAATAAACTGATGAGTTTCTCAGGTGGCCAATTCTGCTTTTGAAAGTTCTAGTTTGAAAATTCTTCCTTAAACTATGCTAAGCTTTAGGCCAAGCCACAGCTTGCTTTGTGCTCGCTGGTATTGGGTATCCTTGCTTCTAGGCCCTCTTGGTGGACAGAGCTAAGGACTATAAGTATGTACATACATACACAGATACATCTCTATTTATCCAGCTATTTGGATCTATAGTAAAAACACCTAGTGCATGCTGATTCCGATCCTATACCACAGAGTTTATTCTAGAGTCTAGCCTTCCCTGTGTCCTCAGTAAAATTTGATGACAGTAAAAAAAATCATTCTCATTTTCCACAATATATTTACTAGTTTGTTCAATCCTAGAATACATGTAAAGTAGTTTCAGAATTGCTAACTCTTACTGCTATGAAAAACCAACCTACTTATTAGAGTACAGTATTTATAGTTCTATATATCCTTAACTTGAGATTATGCAGTCAAAATAATATATTCAAGAATAACTTGGCTAAGTTATCACCCTTGCATCTGCTTTCATTGCGACTGCATTATGTTATTCATGTAACGAACAGCTGGCTTCATTTGTTTCTGATTTTTATTTAATTTCTGAGCCCCTTCCCATCCTCGTTAAATATACCTACATATGTATGAATAAAAGTACATATTTTCCTTTTAAAAAATCATACAAAATCTTTCTTAAAATCTAAAAGGAGGAAGAAGAGGGGAAAGAGGAGAAGGCGGAAGACTTAAGAAATTATGTTTTCCCCTAGAGACTCTAGAAGGGATGCAGCTCTACAGACACCTTGATTTTAGCCCATGAAACCCAGTTAGGACTTCTGACCTCCAGAAATATAAGATAATATGTTTGTATTAAGCCACTAAGTTTATGGTAATTTGTCCTAGTAATAATAGGAAACTAACATAGTATCATAATAATAACTTATTATTGTGCCTTTTATTATAGACATTTTGCAATGTGACAGGTATCTTTCTTATATACAATATTTGGGGCAATTTCTTAGACAGTGAATGTCAAGTAGAAGGGGAATACTTCATCATGAAGAAAGGCCCTCATTCGTTCATTGCCTGGTGTATTATGTTGCAATGAAGTGAAATATTTATCAAGTGACCCCAAGTGGTCTTTTTAATGATTCACTATTTACAACAGTTAAAAAAAAATCTTGATCTATACCAGTTCAAACTTCTTGATAATATCATTTTGCCTCTAGCAGTCCCTTCGGCCCTTGGAATTTGCAGCTCTAATCTCTAGAGACTTAAGTCACTACAGTAGCAGAATTGCTAGCATGATTTCTAAAATGTGAAATGGTAATTGATTTTTGCCAGGAGATTTTTATTTAGCTTAACAAAATTGATAAAAATATACTAAAAATAAATGTTTGAAGAAAATTGGTTATGAGTTTTTTTAGTTGGTTTGAATTTTGGGGCCCTATGGTTTAAACATTCTTTTCCATGCTTTTTAGATGGCATTTCCCTGCCATTACATATTTTAAGCACAACCCACAGTATATGTAAATTCTTTTATTTTTACACTACATAAACTTACTATACTATGCATATTGAGTATCATATACGAAAACCATTTTTAAAGAAAAACAGCACAAAAATGAAAATGAACCTCTTTCATATTTTCTTCTCACACCCCACTGGTTTATTTTCTATACCTGCAGAGGTGTATCACCCAATTCGGAGACTGCAGATTGTAAGGCTTGGATGGTAGAGGTGAGCAAACCTATGTAGGGGCCAGGTCCTTCTCTTCTAACCACTGTAATCTCTGACAAATTGGATTGGTTGGTTGAGTGAATTAATTCACTTAAAGGGCCTCAAATACTCAGCACTATTCCTGGACATAGAAACAGTTTAACCAATATTAAGGTAGTACAATAGTTGTGGTTATTATTAAACTATTTAGCTAAAAACATATTAGCGTTTTTGTTCATGTTTCTTTTGGTTTTCAGCCTTGCCTGGAGAAAAAAAGTGACTTCATGTTATGTAAAGCACTGTCGTTCTTGGAAAATGAATATGAGCTGTCATTCTTGGGAAATGTGTGTATTTTTTTTTATCTCCAGTCTATCTCCACTACAATGATGATCTCAGAGATCTTGACGTTGTTCTGGTCACTCCGCCTTCCACCAGCATTTGTGATTTTACTGTTTGCACTTGCTGATTTCATAATGTGTATTGTGTATATGTGTTTTTTCCATGACAGATTTCTGGAAAACAGAAACCATTTTTTTATTCTATATACATTCAGTTGCATCCCTTACATAAACTAAAAAATAAATGCTTTCTCAGTCAAATTTCTTCTTATTGATGCAAGAGCATGCCCTAAAATGAAAGGATTCTGCTGGTTCCTGGAGAGGCATAGCTTCTAATTTATGAGGAACAAGCCTATAGGAAGGGAAAAGCATTCTCATGGGTTTCTACTCCATCCCCCATACCTCTTACATTCTTCTCATCAAGCATGATCAATACACCCACCTTTTATTTATAGATGTGGTATTTCTTTATTTTTGTTTAATTAACACATCTATAGTAGTCTGCAATTTATTAAGTACGTTTCCATTTGAGGGTGGATTTGCATAAGTCCACTGAATGGCGGCGGAAGGATTTAGTGGGAAGAGAGATTGTTGACCTCCTCCACTCCAGCATCTGAAATTTTTAATCCTTCATGATTTAAAACAACCACTTCCTCCTTTAGCCCCTCCTCCTCCCCCCATGCACCTACATCTACTCAGAGCAGTCAAGTGTAAAATTAGAAGGGAAAGAAATAATACAAGCATGGAAAATATGAGATAACATTTCTAAAAATAATTCCTGAAATAGAAACAAGTCGCTTTGAAACCAATAAGAGGGCGTTAAGTCCTCCTCTCCAGTCTGCATTTCTCAATTGTTCTTCACAGGTTAGTAGCGGACTAGGGCCTCACATTTCTCAACAACTTTCCTATGCCACTTAATTCTGATTTTATAAGATTGCCCAACATGAGATACAAGTTTCTTTTTATATCCCAGATAAGTATGTGTTCCCCACTACACTTCCTTTATTGCTTATTTCTTCCTCTTACTGTCACTGTGTGCTTCTGCCCATGATGAGGGGCCAGCCTTCAGTTAGGTTGTGAAATCTGTGAAGTGTTCTTCAGGCTTCTCCAGCTTCTGGCCCTTCTCCACTGCAAGCCGATGAGATGTCACGTAGCAGAGTGGTGCTGCCCATTCTCTGTATCTTCTGACAATCAAAATGAGGACAGGTTGGAGAGTAGTGACAGGAAAAGAAAATTTAGATTAAAATGAGGAAAACTTGTTGAATAACAAAAGCTGCCCAAGAATAAGAAGACTAACTTGGGGAAGGACACAAAACAGTTTATGAGCAACAACCAGAAGGATGGCTGGAGGCAGTTTATGCAAAACATGTGAGTTGGAACCTAGGAAGTTAAAAAATGAGATTGTACGGTGGGGGGCGGGGGAGAAACTTTTCTCTATCCCTTAAGGTTCTTTTTAGGCTGGTCTAATAGTTAAACCTGCATGAGACAGATTGGCAGCAGAAAATACTGATTACTTACATGATTTAATTACATACGTACGTATGGGAATCCCACATACATGAGAGAGTCAGACAGAAAGAGAAAATTCTGACATAAGAATGAAATAAGGTGGTCTGGGGCTTCAGAGAGGAGGAAGGTCATTCATTGATGAAAAAAAAAGAGCAGATATTCAGTAATTAGTATTTTGAAATGCTGTATGGATAGATCAAAAAGATCATCCCTGATATTCTGTTATTATGGGCAATACCCCTAATTTAAGTTCTTCTAGGTAGTTAAGGGGGACAGAAGTTTCTCATGAACTCACATAACCTTGGTTGCTTTTAGTTCAAAATAATCCACATACCATAGAGGCACATCTTGGGGTGATTCATTCTGAACCCCTACAGTAATGCTTTCTCATTGTCATAAGTAAAATAAATCAAAGGTATAGAAAGAAGAACAAAAGATAAATTTTTCTTTTCCTGTCCCCTGAAATCCCAAAGTAAATAATTTAGTGTGTTCCATCCCATCCTTTTTGTATGCTATTTTCCATAGCCCCATTATAGCCATTCTCACCTTATTACAGCAACTAGAGGGTTCATGCTCCCTTCCCATGGGTCCCCACTCCATGCAGAGAGACAGGTCAAGTCCCCAGATGAGCTCACCTCCCCGCTCCATCCCTGGCCTCTCATCCTCACTTCATCCATGAGCCACACTGTTTTCCACGATCTTCCTCAACCCCCTCAAGGATCCCTCCATCCGTGAGGCCTCCCCAAAGTGTCTGTTCTCTCTGCCTCTATTACTCTCATCTTTGATATCATGTAACTAAGTCCTTCATCTTCTTTATGTTTTTGCTCACATATCATTGTCTCAATATTTTTGGTTTGCCTGTCCTTGTTGCTCGGCCTAGTTCTATGAAGGGATCTGGGAAGATTCATACCCTCCACCACTGCTGTAGCACTCTTCCCAGAAACCTATACTGCATGTTTGCTTTTGATTCAACAAATGGATAGCAGTTACGCCAGTGCAACTTATGTCCTTAAACCCTCTCTCACGGCAGAGCCTTTTAAAATTCATGTTAAACTTTGAGACTATAATTGAATCTTTCACTTGAGAGATCTCACCTCCTCTCAAGCCACCATTTCTCCATCCCAGAAACCCCTTAGGGTGTGCCTCTCTCTAGTCTGACTGGTTCTGAATTTTGCCCAACTCTACTCTTCTTCTTATCAAAACGTTTTTTCATTCTGTGAAAACTTTTTCCAAAAGGTAGATTCACTAAAAAAAAAAAAAAAAGCTGTAACACTATGGTATTTTCTTAGTAATCCAAAGGAATGCATTTCCAATGGTGGGATTCAGACATCAAAAGTAAGCATTTTGCTTGCATCTTGTAAGACATTTTTCTGTACCTTGCAGCCAAGGAATAGAGACCTGGTCTTAGAGATTATTTCTTCTTTCATTATAGTCCAGGGAAATTCAGAAAGCTTGGAATCCATCATGATTTCTAAAGTAAAAATTTTTTATCGCTTAAAGTACATGTCACATCTCTGTAGGAAAGGTCAACAAGAAAAGTGGCTTTCCAGCCCATACCTCTGTGGAAGTAGGTACTTTTTCATCCAGTCCTTGAAAGCAAGAAAGCAGAGTGTAAAAACAGTGTGCTCCTGACAACTGCAATGACTGCAGAGAATAACACAGATAAGTGCAGCTGCCCCTGTGCCATGAGCTGGTGCACCAGTTGGAATTAAATGAGGAAATCTTGATATGGATTCAATCTACCTAGAATTATACATACAGCTGGATTCTTTGTCTGTTGTCTCTCACAGTTCTTAAATTTTAATTTAAAGAGGGCAGCGTTTTCTTCAGTCTCTACCATCTTCTTACTATTCTTCCTGATAATGTTGCAAATGGACCAATGAAATGGCACATCTAATAATATTGCATTAAAATCGGTGGTGTTTCTAGGAGATACAATTCAGAATTATGGGTGGGTGTGGTTAGAGAAGCTGGAATTTATAGGCTTTTAAAATTTAAGCAATAATATTTAAGATTACTTTTCCAATAAAACATGATTTCCTAATATCCGCTGTCCATATTATTTTAAAAATGCATCAGTTGTCCAATACGATTGTTAAATGTTCCTGGTGTGTTAGTTCGAAGTGAAAGTGTGCTGGTTTCAGAGTCACAGGATTCCCTAAGCATTCTCTCAATATTTATTTCACTAATACAATATGTGTTGACGTCAATACCTTTTCCTTGCTTCCTCCTTAATTCACTCCATGATGGTATCAAGCAGTTTCCTGAATGAAAGAGCGACTCATAAATATTTTATTGTGGCCGAATCATTATGTCGAGTGCTTCCTGATCTTCTCTTTGAACTGGTTATTTTTTGTTTGTTTTTTAATGGAACATGGTGTGGTCAGACTGTGTGGAATGAATGACATTTCGGATGTTGACATTAGCTGTGCTATTTGGAATACTTTACCTTTCAGTTTAATCATGCTTCGCCTTTTATTTTTTTGTACAGGTTGCACTAGAGTATATTACTTCTAATATATTGCAAATATTTACTTTTTATGCTATACTTACTATTTCATAATATTTAATAATATTACAACTATTAATAGTAGGCAGTATTAATATCATTTTCACTGTGTATCTACCTTAATGTCTGTTGAGTGGACAATTATCTATTTTACAAGTAGCTAAAGACTTCTATCTCCAGGGATGCAGTCACATTCCAAAAATTTTCAAATTCAGTATTTAGGGAAAAAAAGGTTAAAAACTGTTACAATATATTGTAATATTCTCAATGAATTAATTGTTCAGTATCATAAATATATTAACTTGAATTTTTAAAAAGTCAGTTTGCAGTGATTTATAACGTAAGAAGAAGAGACGACTTAAAATGCAAATATTAAATACTAGTCGGTATTTGTACAAAATTAATGCTACATTAGAGGCCAACATGAAAGTCCAAGCAGCCAAAGTGGATTAAAAATACTTGCCAAATATTGATAATAGTACAGTTAACAGCAAAATTCCAAAATGAGTCACATTTTTTGAAGCAATATAATAAGAAAAATTGAGAGCTTTACTTGAAAAATGGTATAATCTTGAGATCACAGCACTGAATTTTACAATAAACTTTGTTTCAACAATGTACACGTACCCAAGAAGTAAATTGGATTTCTCTGAGTTTTCTAGTTTTAACTTTATTGATATAAACATTCAAACTTGATAATTAAATCAATACAATGCCAGAAACTCTGTTGGTAACTATAGGTAAATTAGTGATGTCCTGTTTAACAGGAAACTGGGTTTTTACTGTTCAAAAGCAAATCTTAAGCCCTTAGCGGTCCCCCTCTCAGGGATTCTGAGATATCAGTCCTCAGCAGAGTTGAAAGCAAAAGCCCATCTGCAATTCACAAAGCTCTGGAGCCCACAGAGCAACTTTAGAGGTTCTTTAAATAACAAGTGTTAAATCCTGCCTTCAAAATACTGGCAAGAATTGATGAAAAACAAATCCAAACTCTGGTGTGCTTGTCCCCCAGGTTTCTCTGCTTGCTCTTTCAGGTTCATTCTCTGCCTGGTTTCCACCCAAGGAGTTGAACCGCAGAACTGCAAAGCCCCGCAGATCTCTCCTTCTGGCTCTTGGCTGTGCTCCCAGTGTGTTCCCAGCAGACGAACAGAGTGAATACATTGCCCTTTGCCACTTTCCTGCTGACCTGTCACTCTTAAACCCAAGTGGCTGCAGGGTGACCCTGTCAGCATTAACAGCTCTTTCTGCGTTCTCTACACAGTCTCCTCTCTCCTCTGCAGGCGTAGCGTGTTTATAGCTGGTCTTCCTGCTGCTGTGAGCCTCTGGGCGCTAGGCCATCCCCTTATGGTTCTGTCAGTCCTTCCTTTACATCAGCAAATACTTCTTCCGTTGAATCCTCTTCAATGAATCCTTTGAGGTAGTTGGGTATGTTATATCTGTTCCCTCCTAGAACCCCGCCTGACACACTTGGTCTGGTCTCCCCATTGCCACCACTATACAATTGGTCACTTTACTCAGCACCTTCATATCTGCAGCATGTCACCACCAAAACAATAGAAAACAACTACTCGGGAATGCTTAATACATGCTAAAAATATCTGCTAGGTATTTTATCTGCATTAACTCAAAGCAGTTAATGTTTTGAGTTAATGCTTTGAGTTATAGACTCAAAGCAGTCCTATGAGGCACCTACAATTTTTATTTCCATTTTACAGATGATGTAAGTAACTTGTGAAATCTCTCAGCCAGTAAATTGGGAAGCAAGCTTCAATCCAAGAATATTAAGTATAGAAAGTCTACTTTTAACTATACGACCTTCTCTCTTTCTCTAGGCAGCTGCCTAAATGGCTAGCATGGGTAACAAAAGTTTAAAACTAAAACTTAAACTGTCTGGATCTAAATACTCCCTTTACCTGGTCTGAGTATTAGGTTCCTACCTTGTATATCTATATATCCATAAATATAATATTGCATCCAAAATAGTAAAATTGACTGATAAAGCACCGCTATCATGCATGAGCTGTGTTATCTATAGGTAGTTAGCAACTAGGAAGCACAGAGTGACTGGTTAGAGTTCGGAGATACGTACTATTGGACAGAGAGGATGCTGTGGAAAATGAGCATTTCTCACATTAACACTGGCAGCAGCAAGAAGAGTCAGACTTGGGACATGTAGTTAAAACCCCCAAGTTTTTGCAGGGGTGGCGTGGAAAAGGGAGGACAGACCAAGAGAGGGTCCATCAGTAGCTGTTCAGCGTTTGATCGCTTGGCCTTGGAGATGCCCATCACCTGTTTCACATGCTTGGCTACATACTTTCTAATTCAAGTTTCTGTTTTGTTTTCCCAAATACTATTCACAACAATATTTGTAAGTTTAATGAAATGCCAAAGCACTTTATTCCCTAAAGCAATGGCTCTGTGAGGTTTGGATTATCGTCATCAACAGTAATTTTTAGCCTAAGTAATTTAGAAGATGTAACCAAACTATCCACTCTTTGGGTTAGATCAGTATTATTTTTTTAAAAAGAGTGCCTTACAATTCTCTATTTTTTATGTAAACTTTTCTTATTCATTTTATTTTTTCATGAACTTTTCTATTTATTTTCTTTCCCTAATTCACTACTTGGACCTCTTTGAGATTTGCCTCCTCCAAACTCCATCTGATGTTAGCTTCAGGAATCAGGGCTACCACCAGCTGAACTTGACACAGTGACCAGGGTAAGCAGGCCGAGAACACCTGGCGGTTGTGTGTTCCGAGGCGAGTAATGCTATCCCCTTTTTGTGCTCCTAGCCTTTCATGCTCTCCTCTTTTACCAGGAAACAATGCTTCTCATTCAATTTTAAAAGTCAACAGATTAAAATGGAGTCACACAAAAGCAAAGCTGTGCTATTGTCTAGTACTGACTAAGCTTTATGATGCCTTTGTACCCCATGGACAAGAGAGTATTTAGAGTTTGGTGGGAAATGTGCCTGTCCCAATACGATTTCCATATGTGGGCAATAGGTGTCACCCCCCATCCCAGCCAGCACTTCTCTTTAAAATAAATATAAGCATAATATATTTAAGGATTTTGTCCTACTTTTACTATTAAAACAAAAACCAAATTGCTGCCAAGGTAGTCAGAAAACAGTGCGACATCTGTTCTTACCAATTAAGCCGACTTCTCAATCACCTGGAAAGAAAATCACTGACAATCATTTTCAAGACATGATGTCAAAAGTGTTCAAATGAATAAAAACCTAGGAGTCTCTAGTGTGGAAGGGAGCGGAAGGGAGCAGCAACAATAAACGTGGGGAATTATAAGGAGACAATCTGGTCTTTGGCATCATGTTTCACCTTTGTCCTTCCACAAGGTTGTCACCCAAGGTGATTTGGGGTGCTCCACAGAGTTGCTTGTCTGATTTAATAGTTAAATGTTTATATTAATGAGTTTTAGAAAATATTTAAATAACATTAAACGTTATTCCATTATAGTAAGGTTGCAATAAATAATCATGTGACAAAGAACTGCATTCCTATTACATAAAGAGTTTCACTTTAGACAAAATGTCATAAATGTCATTAAACCTTTAACAAAGGCAAACACATGATTGTATATACCCAACTGAAATTGGAGTCATAGTTCTATCCTAACCATTAGACATACCTCGCCACATAATTTTAAGCCAAAGCAAACTTACTGTATTATGGGGTCATATATTCATATTCTCTCAAGTAATTACCTGCCTCATAGCCTCAACTGCATTCTCTTGCTTGGTGTTCATTTATACTCAGTGATTTGTATATTAAAAGGGATTTATTCTAAGAAAAAAACAATGCTTTCTTAAAAACAAATAAACAACAACAACAACAAAACAGTGTATAAGGCAAGGGGACACTACCTTGAGGAGATATCTTCGCTCCCATGCTCCTTGCTGCATTACTTACAACATCCAAGATATGGAATCAACCTAAGTGTCAATGATGAATGAACAGGTGAATAAAGAAAGAGATTGGTGTGTGTGTGTGCGTGTGTGTGTATGGTTATATATGGCATTTCACTATATATACATACACATATATGGTATGAAATATGAAGTACATCCAGAAAGTATCTAGCCATGTAATATGAAAAATAAAGACATTTATTGAAGAAGATATGAGGTATAAGAAACATTGTACATAGGACAATGATGCCTTAGTCCCCTTCAAAGTAGGCACCTTGGGACCTCACACAATTCTCCCAATCACCATCATCTATCCCATTGTATTTTCCTAAATCTAATTGATGGTCTGAAATCTCTTCCTTCTCAAAGGTGGTTTTAGTTTTGGGAAAAGCCAGAAGTCTCAGAGGATGAAATCTGGGCTGTAGTAGGGCTGAGTTACAGGGGTGGTTTGATGTTTCACCAAAAAAATTCTTCATGAGATGTGATGCATGAGCGGGCGTGCTGTCGTGATGAAGCGGTCAATCACCAGCTGCCGATAGCTGCAGCCCTCTGAATCATCCGAACAGTTTCTGTGGGGGAATGTTCAATCTTCACACAAAATTTGATGCAGATTTGTTGCTCTACTTGTTCAGTCATTTTATATGTGACAGCCACGCAGTACACATTCTCACTCAACAGCATCTACTGCCCCCACTGACTAGTACAGTGAAGTCATCATTGTTCACGCATGTGCATTCCAGTCCACTCTCCTTGGCTGCCAGGTTATATCAATGCCATGCAAACTGTTCTCATTATATTAACAATGGCTGGACTTTTTCTGGACAGACCTCTTATTATTGAGTCTTAAAAAAGGAGACTGCCCCTGGAGATGATGTGGAGGAAGCTAGAGGACATCATACTCAATGAAATAAGCCCAACAGAGTGACATAGAATAAAAAAGACTAGGGATCTAACATACAACATGATGACTGTAATCAATAATACTGCGCTGAATACTAGGAATTTGCTAAGAGAGTGAATTTCAGGTGCTCTCACCATGCACTCACACACACAGGTATCTGTGAGGGGATAGATATACTAATTAGTTTGACATAGTAATCATTTCATTATGTATATATCAAAACATCATTTCATATAGTTTAAGTATATACATTTTAATTTTAAAAACCAGGTTATAAAAACATTTTATTTTTTTGGAGTCCACATATTTCCATCAGTTGTAACCAATGTACCACCCTGGTGGGCGATACAGCTTACAGGAAAGCCTGTATATGTGCAGAGACAGGGAGGCCAATGGAAAGTTCCTCTCAGTTTTCCTGTGGACTTAAAACTGCTGCTCTAAAAAATAAAGTCCCTTAAAATAAAATTCCTGATGGAATGTTTGACTTCCAGTCTTGCCATTGTATGGCAAGCAGTCTTGCTTGCGTGGAAGCAGCTCGTCCACAGTGGCCTGGTTTATTTCAGAAGTCCTGTCCTTTTTTATCTGTCCACCAAAGCATTAGACTTCAGTTTTACTGAAATAAAATGAAATGAAATGTAGAGGACGTGCTGAAAGAGACCACCTATAAGTGTCTCTTCATTCTTCGAAGAAATAAAGATGCTCTTTGAGGGGGAAAAGGCTGGTGAAATTCTAGGATTCAGGTCATGGAAGATACTGGAAATTTTAGATGTTGATGGAATCCTGAGAGAAAGAACTAGATGGCAGCTAACCAAGAGAAAAGGGAAAGGGGGAGCCTGTAACTAGTCTTTGTCCCAAATACTTCCAGGGGCCACCCCTTCCTCACCCACCCTCATGTAGAAAAATGAGGAGAAATACAGACTAATGGGCACTCATTGAAGCTTCTTGTGCTGGAAATCTACAGTGGAAATGTTATATAACAGTAATATTTTTATGTTATGACTTGTCTTTTCATTTCTTAAAGAAGCAAACACATTTTACTGAATACTCTTTCCCTGGAATCTTTGAGTTTGTGCCCTGGTCCTGGAAACAAGTAGCATGGAAAATGTTTAAAGTGAAAAAGAAAAAATCTAAGCAAACATTTAACCAAACTTTGATTTTCACATCTGACCCAGATAGTTCCATTTATGTGGAACACACTTAAACCCTAAATTCTAAATGATTTTGTATTATTTTGGGGTCTGAGGGGAGTCCAGTTTTCATTGTCTATAGTAAATGACATTAGGAAAAGTCCCGAGAATTAGAACGTGCCTATATTTATTTTGAAAAGGTACTTACACATCCAGAACGACTGCAGGCTTCCCTTACCTTAGATTGTAAAAATCACATCAGGTTTCCCTTATTTTAGGTTGTAAAAGACAGAAAGAGACTTTACACGTTTTCATTTGCGATCCGCTGCGACCTGAGCCTTACAAAGGCAAACACAATCATGCCCTAGCTTTTGTGTTTCTTCCTTTCAACAACCGTTGATGTTTCTAACTTTAAAATTTCCCAACATATCCATAAAACGCACTCTCTCCCGCATGAGTCATGTTATTGCTGCGATTCAGGAAGTTTATTATAGGACCAGCTCAATTTATAAGATGAAATGATAGGCTACTTTAAACAGTTATAGTTAGAACAGACGGGCACGTGTTTATCGTAGGTAAACAGTAGTCTCAAAACATACGTGAACGATATTGGAGGGGAGCAGTCGTTCTGAGAACTATAAAGACGGACAAGGAAGCAAATTCTCTTTTCAGCCATTGTTTGGACAGTGATTTTTCAACTCCTTCAGAACATCAGACACTGAATGCTGAGAAGAGATTGAGGGCATAACAAGAAAGCATTGGATTTGGAACCGATCTTGGCCTTTTTTCACACTGATGAGGTAACCGTCCTCTGCTTTTAAAAAGATGGATGTGTGAAAATCAGCTGCTGAAAACAATGCCTGTCGCCAGGATTTCCCCTGTGTTCCCCTGCTTATCTAGCGAATCCTCCCACGCTTTTGTCTCTTTGATTCTCTCATTTCTACACCCCCCTTCCACTTAGGATATTTGTTATATCATGACTCCATTTCATGAATTTATTATTGGTGTTCACCTTGCTATATCTTTCTTGAACTTCAAGAGATATTCAGTTAGTACTTCAGCTGCCTGAGATCCTTAATTGGACACCTGTTTGTGTGCAAATGAATAAAAGAGGGGGTTATATTGAATCCTGGGACACAGCAAGAAATTGTGTTTGGATGACCATGTGGTATGAGATTTCTGGAAAGGGCAGGGGTTGCTACTGAGGGTGTCCTTGTGAGTGACCTGCGGAAGTGCTGAGAGAGCAAACTCTACTCCGTCCTGAGGATTTCTGGGAACACAACATGGGAAGTTCATTTGGTTTTTATTCTACAGATATAAAAAAATGTGACAAAACCAAAGAATTATTATGTGGGCCCTTTAATAGTTATGAGGATTAAATGCATGGTTTGCTGATTTCAACAACACTTTTTTATTTGTTTTCTTTTTCCTCCAATTTTACTACTTTTTGTTGGCCTTTCCACCTCTATACCCCACCATCCAGATTAGATGACCTAAGAAAATAAATGGGAAAATGTTATGGGAGAAGAATTATGTTACTGTTAAGTTTGTACTCAAATTTGCTATTAGAGTCTTTGAGAATTTGAGGGCTGTGGGATTTGAATTCTCATGAATGTTCCAAATCTTACCAAAGTTTTTCACCAGTTAAACACAACAGGGACTGATTGGATCGTGGCATTGAAAGGGATGCAGGGAAAACAAGAACTTTGCTTCCTGGTGCTTTTCACAGGACCCTTCTCCCCACCAACTTCCCAAACTCATTGATCTTATCAACTTGACTCTTCAGTCCTGGATTCCACATCCAATTTCTGTGTCTACCATCATTCCTTCCCAATTTGGAAACGTATCCCTTGGCTTGTGGGCCTCATGGCAGAGCTACACTTACCCTTGCTGATGCTTTATTGTATCAGCTTTTTGTACACTTCAAGACCATTTTATCCATAAGTAAGGAATACATACTATAATAAGTGAATAATATTAATACAGCGAAACTAGGTCCTCAGTGTGAATTTTAGGAGATATAGTTAGGTTTGAAGGGTGGGACCCTAATGACCCTCTAATTTACAGAATGACCTCCTCCCTGGGTCCTGTCCAATTTAAATCAATTTTTGTTCTTAACTAGCTGAGTAATAGATGTTGTATGTTAGCTACCTACTACATGATTTGATGTCCCCAAAGGCCCAGAATGTGACTGCATTTGGAAACAGGGCTTTCAAAGAGATAATTAAGGTAAAATGGGGTCACAAAGATGGACCTAATCCAATATGACTGGTGTCCACAAGTAGAAGAGATTAGGTCACAGGCTCGCACAGAGGAAAGATCACTGAAGATGCAGGGAGAAGACGGCCGTGGACAAGCCAAGGAGAGGGGACCTGGAAGAAACAACCCTGACAGCACCTTAGTCTTGAACTTCTGGCCTCCAGAGCCATGAAAAAATAAATGTCTGTTGTTTAAGCCACCTAATCTGGCACTTTGTATGGCAGCCCTAGAAAACTAAGGTAGTTTTTATTTCTAAATCTATGCATATTTACTTCGCAGTGTTACAGTAGTTTTCAAAACTGGATATTTTACAGCATTGCATTTTACTGTGCTCTTTTTTGAGATATGGTTGACACACAATATTATTTTAGTTTTAGGTGAACAACATGATGGTTAAATTAAATAATTGTACTTGACATCAAATATCATATTAGTTTCAGGTGGACAGCAGAGCAATCACACATTTATACACCTTATGAGGTGCTTACCGCAGTGGTCTAGTACCCTTCTGTCACATGCGTTGTTATTATGATATTACAGACTGTGTCCCGTATGTTGTATATCACACCCCTGACTGCTTATAGCTGGAGGTCTGTATTCCTTAATCCCCTTCACCTTTTTTAAAGTGACAGCCACATCTTATTTATGTTCTCAGAATCCTGGTATCTTTCTCCTAGCACTGCAATAACAAAAGAATGATTTACGTGTTATTTTCTCTGACACTCAAATATATATTTATTCTTCTTAACACATCACAAGACCTGATATTCTGCTGATATTTATATTGCAATTGCATTGAGTCTATAGATCAAATGAGGTCCAATGAACATTACTAGAGTTTTGATATTTCCTATCAATGAAAATATTTTTAGGTCCAGTTCAGTATCTACTGATAAATTTTACAAATTTCTCTATAAGGGTCGTTTGTAAGATCTGTGTCTACACATCTGTTGCTTTGCTGAATTGTATCTTTTGTGAAATTTCCCATCATTTATCTCTGATATATAAAAGTAGGATTGATTTCTGTTTGATTGTATATCCAATAAAACTGATCAAGTCTCTTCTCATATTTTTCCTACACTACATTTTTTTTGTAGGCAAAGACAGCATCTATTAATGTGGCAGCTTTATTTTATTCTTTCCATTTTTATACCATTTATACTATTTTTTCTTAAATGCCTTAGGTAAGTGCCTTAGTTAGAACCCCAAATAGAATGTTGAATAAAAATGGTAATGCTGCACATTCTTGTTTTGTTACATATTAAAATGAAAATGTTTTAAATGTCTTGTTAGTAAGCTTTTTACACTTATTGATTTGTTATGCACTTTATCATGCTTAAGACCAAACCTCAATTCCTATTTGAGATCAGTTCAAAAATATTTTTCTAATGCAAATTGGTCACTTATTATTAGGATAAACCCCAGTTGGTATTTTTTAAAGGATTTTATTTATTTATTTTTAGAGAGAGGAGAAAGGAGGGAGAAAGAGAGGGAGAGAAACATCAATGTGTGGTTGCCTCTTGTGCACCCTCCACAGGGGATGTGGTCCACAACTCGGGAATGTGCCCTGACTGGGAATCAAAACAGTGACCCTTTGGTTCGCAGGCCAGCACTCAATCCACTGAGCCACACTAGCCAGGGCCCCAGTTTGTGTTGATGTAGTAGCCTTTTCATTTGATACTATATTATGTATGCTAATATTTTAAGTGTTGAATTTTAATTTTATATATATATGAATGATTGACCTAACTGCTATATATATATGTTTCTCCTTTAATTTTATTTACTGTATGATTTAATGCAAAATGGTCTGTATTTTGTGATTAAAATCTCTTAATATATTTCTTTATGAGATCTGTGTTTGATGTAATGCTTATAAAAACCCCCAAAGCCAGGATTGCACATTAAAATATGTGCTCTTTAAATACTTCAGTGGATTCATATTTCTTCTCAAGATATGCATTCGTATTATGCCTGTCATTTAGTTGTTGATAAGACATGATTATCGGATACCCTCTCTGTTCCCATCAAGTGCATTCTGTATGATTATTTATCCCTATATATAGCTGGGTGTGTTAGGTACCTACTCATAATAAATTATCTAAAAACATAGGGACTTAAAACAACTACAAAATTTCACTTCCATTATTCAGGAATTTGGGCACAGCTTAACTCAGTGGTGCTGGCGTGGACTCTCCATCAAGGTCACAGCCAATGTGTCCCCAGAGCTGCTGTCACCTGAAGGCTCAACTAAGGCTGGAGGGTGCACTTCCAAGATGGCACACTCAGCGTGCTGATGCTTGGCAGGAAGCCTTTGTTCCTTGTCACATGGGCTTGTCTTTTCTTATTGTGCAGAAAAGCTATTGCTTTTTCAATCATTTTAGTGTTTGCAATAGCATAATACCTGAACCTCTTGGGTTTTCAAAATAGACAACTCTTCTGCAAATTATGATCATTTTATCACCACCATTTCCTTTTTAACCTTTGATTAAAGGTTAAGTTCCAATAAATTGATCTGCATTTTAAGGAACAGTGTTAAGTATAAATTCTTACCCCCAGAGTATTTTTTCAGTTCAGTCATTAATAGGGAAGGACTATGACAGAAAACACTTACTTAATGGCTGCACTTATTTCTCACCAGGCCCTTCCCTAAGTACTTTGCATGTGTTATCATCCCTAACCTAACTTTGTGTGGTGAACACTCCCAGTTTTGCGATGAGAAAATGGAGACTCAGGGGAGTATGGTAAGGTGCGAAGGGCACAGCTAAAAGGAGCAGAGGCAAGAGTGCAAACCTCAGGCCTCTGATTTCTTTCTTTCTTTTCTTATCCACCCCCAAGGCATCTGATTTCTTACTCGATTCCCTTAACTATTTATCTATGTCATTTCTCTAATGCCTATCTACGTGGCACCTGAAATCTTAAGAAAGGCACACAATTCTAGAAATAGGACTGAGTAGCTGTGGTAGAAAGAAGTGAGAACTGAGCTCCTGCTTCTTGGTAGAGTTTATCCCTATCTCCCAGATGGGTGTCTTAGATCAGAAACTAAAGCTGGAGGGAGCCCAGCTAGCCGCACTCAGTAGCTTACAGATGAGGAAAGATAAGACATCCACAGACAGGCACACCACCTCTTCCAACATTACCCAGGTATCTAGGAGAAGCAACCGGACTATTCAAAGGTGATGGAGTAAAATAAGGTGAAATTATAACTCACGTTTTTCTATGGATGTCTCTTCCCATATTCACAGTGATAAATGACCAACAGGCACAGATGACAGAAGTGGAATGATGTGGATCCATGTTTCCTGAGGGACTGAAGTCTAAACCTTGAGTTCTTAGCCTGGGCAGCACAAACACTCTTAAAACATTTTAAAATGACAGCATACTCTATTTGTGTAGAAAGGATTGGTTGTTTTCGAAGTCTGTCAATGTTTCTTTTATTGTAATCACAGATACAAAACAAAACCCAGTAAAACAAACACAAAACCTTAAATGCATCTGAAAAAAGGCCTGGATTTATTTAGATTTTTTTCAGACAGAACTAAGCCTGATGTTCTGGTTTTCAGTGGGGTTCATGGTGTTGGTTGTTTTCCTTGACTTTCTTTTTTTCTTCATTTTTCATCTTTTAAAAAATTGTTGTTGTTTTTATTGTTCTCTTTTTTCTTTGGTGAGGAGGGGGCGTTTCGGCAATCCTACTGGCAGGAACATGTCGTTCTTTCCTAAACACATGGAAATTCTTATTTGCACTAACTTTTTCTTTCCATGGAAGACTCTTTGGAAACATAGCATCTCATTTGGAATGGTAGCAAGTGGTGAAAATCCATTTTTAGCATTTGCCTATCATTGTTGCAAGGCCAGTATAGTGCTCTGGAAAGATGGCATTAGCCATGTCCCCCCAAAGCACGCCATATTCTTTAAAATAGCTCTGCATTAACGAATCTCAGGTTACTAATTTACTCTTACAAGATGGAAAGGGTTAATGATTGCACCCTTTTCTTTGAGAGTCTTTCCAATTCAATTTCCAGGTCCCCAAAATTGGTCCTTAACAAACCATACACTGCAAAGGCTACTGGTCTTTCCTAACCTATTTCCCCTCATTACTCTAATTTGGATAATAAATTTAGCTAGAAGCTTATCGCTAATCTCACTAGAAACAAATGGAAAATGGTCAAATGACGCACAGTTTTGAACTCCTTGGTGCATAAATCAGATTGAGTGTGCCAATTGATTGGAATATTTTGACCTTTTCCCCTTTAAAAAGTATATTAGGGAAAAATAGGTTTGGATGACATTCTATGTTTAAAATATTCTGCATTAACAATTTAGACAACTTCTTTGGTAAGGAGAACGGAAAGTTGGCGTGGAACACCAACACATATACGGCAAACTGTGGTGAAGCATCCAAAGTCTATTTTACACACTGCCCACATATGGACGTGCAGTGTGTTATACAGTTTTATGAAATGCCCAACATTAGAGGAAGTGTGTGTGTGTTTTTTTAAGTGACAAGTAATAAGTCATTCTTTGCATATATTATGAAAAAGAACATTAGAAACTGGATACTGTTGTTCTTGTGTGTGTGACAGTCTGTTGGATCTGTATAGAACTGCAGTAAATATTCAGTACATTTTAGTTCAGTACAGAATATTTAGTTCAGTACATTTTAGTTCACTTCCAAATGAACAAAGTAAACCACAGAATTAAAAAAAAAAAAACATTCACTGCAAAATTTGAATTGTGTAGGCAATTGATCCTCTCTTTTAAATGTAAAATGTTTTCTTTTGAATTGCATTGTTTAGAATTTCCAAATATGTGTATGTAGTGTATGTGAGGTTTAATTAATATCTCCATATTTTCAAAAGAAGTAGAGACTTATGTTTGGTTTGGAAAAAATCTTTTAAGCAACAAATAATGTGAGACGCCATCTCTTAAATCAATTAGTTACAGGTGCATGTGTCTGGCTGCATGTTCATGTGCGTGTTTAATCAGTTTGAAACTCAGTTTGTTGGTGTGTCAAATCCTTGGAAATATTCACTCTGTTTTGATTACAGTCTACTTGTAATATATTTTGTTTAATATCCAGTTGAGTATGTGATGAAGACTCTCTTTTTACGGACCAGTTATAGACTCTTGGTGTAAGGATTACTTTTCGTAGAGAGTGAAACAGAGAAAAACAAATAGTTCCAATATTTTATTCATACATATTTTTCACTTTCCAGTGAAATAATAATAATTTGTCTCATTAATAGGCCTTGCCCTTAGGACTGTAGCTATTATTCCTACTCTAAATAAGCAGTCTGTTACACAGCCTTGATGAAGTACCAAGTACGAGAGACATGTGGGGGGTTGTGAATGGAGGCACCATGGAAATACCTCACTATTTTTATGCTTCTATGTCTAAGCATGATGATATTCAAGAACATTGTAAGTGGCCCTCCTTGTGTTAACATTACCAGCAACAGAAAATCATTATTCTAGTAAGTGGTGCCAGGTTTATACAGAATTGGGGGGGAGGCATAGGTTCATTTTTTTAAATTGTATTGTCCATGAAAAAACTTCCAACCTCCTAACATAGCATCAATAACTTAGAAAAGTCAAGTGGTAACCTGTCTTTTGTCTTTACAATATTTTATTTTCTTTTCCAGAGTGATTTCACAAAAATCAGTTACTTTGTACTAGCCTTCTTAGATAAATAATGTAGGTTTTATAAACATCCCAGATAGATGTTGTAATTAGATAAAAGCATAAAGTAAAGCAGTGTGACTATGGCTGCTGATCCTTCTGACACTGGGATGGTGACAGGAAGGGTATTATCTTGTGTCTTCAGGGAAGAAAACTGAGGCTGCAGGTACATTCAGGTTGCCCGGAAATATGTAGCTGAGTCAGGACATAGCCTACTAAGGACCAGCCTAAATCCCCTTTCCCTCGGGTTTACCGAATTCCATTCCATACTTCATGTACTTTTGTGCAGTGTGTATATTAATCAAAGACAAATTGGATTTTTGCTCGGACTCTTTCAGCTTCTCAATATGCCTAAGCGTCTCCAAGAAAAGTAATTACCATGAAATGTTTTCAAAGTTTTTGGATTCTAAAATCTTTCTTTTTCTTCTTTTTCTTTTTGTTGTCCTCCTAAAATCTTCTGGGGCTGCTGTTTAGCAAAATGGTTTGGAAAGCATCGTATCTACCTTTGTAAGTAAAAATAGAACAAAAATTTCCCTCTATTGTGCTAAAGTTTTGGAAAAGTAATTCCTGATGTGCTGAAAGCAAAGAATGAAGGCTGGAAGGTACTGTTCCCATTATTTCTTTGCAATGGTTTTCTGAGAAACCATAAAGGTCCCTTGGAGATACCTCCAGCCTACCAGACCTGGTTCTAGAGCCCAGAGCAGCTATTCTTTGTGAGAGATGATGATGATGATGATGATGATGATGATGATGATGATGAGCCAGCTTTTGTATTAGTTTCCCAGTGATGTCATTGCAAATTATCATAAATACGGTGGCTTAAAACAACAGAAACATCTTCACTCATAGTCTCAGAGTCTAGAAGTCTGAATTCAAGGTGTTTGCAGGTCCACCCTCCCTCTAAAGGATCCAGGGAAGAATTCTTTCCTGCCTCTTCCTCACTTCAGGTAGGTCTTGGCAATCCTTGGTGTTCTTTGGCTTGTAAATGCATCACTCCATTTTCTGCCTCCATCTACATGTGGTTTCCTGTATCTGAGTCCACTATTCTCCTACTAAGACCACCAGTCACTGGATTGAGGGCCCACTCTTATCTAGTGTGAAATCCCCTGAATTTAATTACATCTGCTAAGATCCTATTTTCAAATAAGGTCACATTCTAAAGTTCCTCTCAGACACGAAAATTTGGGATGGGGCACTGTCTAACTCAAACAGCTTCCTAAAAAGCTGTATATCATCAGGAAAGGTGCAGCTACTAAAAATAAAGTTTGAAAGTTTTAGGTTTGGAAAAAGGAACGTGGGTGACTTCTACTATCATGCAGCAAAATGTAAACAGGGAAGATTCATTTCATTGCATGAAAACATGGAAGGGATGCTGTTGAATATAATTTATTGAATACAATATTTTGCATGAAAATGTATAGAGGAATGTAAATGCATACTAAGATTTACAGTGCTCCAATAAGACTTTCCACTCTTGCCCTCAAATGGCAAATTAACAGTGACTTTGTGTTCCTTGTGGTGCTTAAAAGTTGAAGATTGTCTATAGATAACATTCCAGCAAGCATTGTGTTATTAGCCATCTTGGTAAAAGTTACTAATAAAAATGCTTATCAGAAGAGCATAATTCATTTACACACATCTGTATAGATAATGGAAGAGGTTGTTGTTAGACAGTCATTTAGGATACAGAAAAACCATCTAGATAAACCTTATGGAAACCTTACAGAATTCTCTTAATTTTATGGAAGCACAATCGTCTTTATTTTTAGGTAGTTATTATTAAGCTTATTTTATTAGTATTGTATAGGAGCAATACATACAAATGTATGTAGTTAACAATAGACAAATAGTTAAAAGTAAAGGGGATCAAATGGATGGTGATGATTTGACTTTGGGTAGTGGGTGCACAGTGCAATATACACATCATGTGTCATAGTACGTTTCTATGACACATGATCATTAGAAAAGTCATTAGAAAAGTCATTAGAAATGCCAATTCATTAGAAATGGCATTCTAATGAATTAAAATTTAAAAATAATAGAAATAAATAAAAGTGAGGGTTTGTAAAATGAAGAAATATCCCTTCTCTCCCACCTCCTTCCCAGCCATTTTCCCAGCTTCTCATTCTTTTCTACAGAAGCAACCACTATTTAAAATAATTTTTTTTTCTGTTTAAAATCTCTTGGTGATTGTCCTAAGACTTTAGGTGATATGATTTTATTTCATGATTTTGTGGAATTTTAATTTTAACATTTGGGTAATTTAATAATCTCTTCCAAATGGCAAGATAATTTAAAGACTACCCAACTTCACTGAAGAAAAGCCAATTCCAAACAAAATAAGCTATACATCAACATTTCAAATGAGACAAAATCCATTTTAAAAGATACTTTTCTAATGTGAGGAGAAACAAATCAACCTTATTTTTAGCCACCCAAGCAGTTAAAACTAAGGATAAGCTTTGACTCATACATTAAATGTTGTTTATAAACTTTCTAGATGAGCTTATGTATGAGGTTTGTTTGAAAGAAAGAAAACAGAATCAATCTTTTTTAAAAATACAATATAAGTACCATTCTCAGATTCTGTTTGACTTCCAGAACCTAGATAATAATTACACTGTGGCAGAATATAAGTGCTATCAATCTCAACTCTATTTCAAGTTTAAACGTTCAGCCAAATATGACAAATCATTAATGTAATTGCTTTACAAGCCTTAACCTTTTCACTTCGGGATGAAATGAAAAAGGAGGGTGTCTTTAATTTTGTTTTATGTACACTACGAAGAAAATAGAAATCTTCCATCTCAAATGATTCTGACATTTTGACAATGTTTAAGGCGAGGATTTTCAAATGCATGATTGGAGTCATTTCCAGTAAACAAGGGTTTATACATGTTCAAATGGCTGTGAGATCACGAAATTCTCTTGGTCCCTCAGATTTTCTTTGTATTGTGATGACAGGTACAAAGCTTCCCACTGTGCCTAGAGAATTTAAATAACTGAGTTTCTCTAAATTTCTAGATCTTTTTTCTTTTTCACTCTAACCTCAGTGGAAGCTTTCTAGTCATTCCAACTTTTTTATTGGATCTGCCTGGTGGAAAAGTTTCACATCTTGAGAATGTCTAGTCTGGGGGAAACTAGAAGGCAAAGAAAGATAAATCAGGACAGGTTGCTACTGGTATCTTGGGTGAAGGAAGAGTCTTAAATTTAAAAACAACAGCAGCAACAACAATTCAATATGGCAGAACATAAAAGTTTAAAACCAATATTCAGATAACACTTTTTGGTTAGATTTATTCTCTCCTCCAATAATATACTTGTTGTTGTAAAGCTATGTTCTTTGTCATAGTTTAATTTCTTCCCATAGTTTCTATGATTTAATCTAATTATGAAGAGTTGTATGTCAGAAAACAAATGTCCAGGTCTTGGAAACAGGTAGCTGGGAAAATCCACTTGAGGCCAATTCAGTGGAGGGCTGAGCATTGTCTAGAAGCCCCCTAGGGACTGTCATTCTAGAGGGTTGTGAGTCTTTCATTGATTTGTCATTAATTAGGTTATTTGACAGCTTTGTTAAATAGTGAAAAACTGGGGGCAATGCAAATGTTTCCCTTTATGCAATGCAAATTATATTTGTCTCATTAAGACTATATATTTCTGTAAGTCAAATTCTTACTTGAATCCCTTTTAACATCTTATGGGTTTCCTCATTAATTAATGAGCTGGATTAAAGCTTCACAATGTGTTCCCTATATGTAAGTCCGATTTTTGTAAACACACTTCAACAGTTGTCAGTTATGTAAGCTCAGTGTCTCTCGAAGGTTAGACATTGTTTGGTAAGCAGTCACTTCCATGACATGTTAAGTCATACAAATTGGAATTTCTCACTTACAGATGGGCATTGCTTATCAGTAAGTCTTTATATCAAGTCTTCAGAGAAAATGCAAAACAAGAGGAAAATGCCCTCTTAACATAGAGCTAAACTTTTAAATGTCATCTCTTTCATTTGTCTCTGCCCCAGGTAAAGGTCTCTGTTTTATATACCACTCCAGGGCCCCTGCTGAGACACACAACACTGTAAGGGTGTGGAAGTCAACAGGAAAAAGCCAGCACCCTGATCTTGGATCAACACACTCTGTTGCTGAGGACACCAAGTCCCCAAGTCCCATCATGCCACCTCCTCACACCTGACAGTGCTGCCTGCCCTGGCCAGCATGCATGGTATGTACACCCAGGTCAAGTTCCTAGAGCTGACAACCTCCCTCTCCTTGAAGGCCGGGTGGGGACGTCCTGTTTTCCACTGGTACAATTATCTGTCTGCCCTCTTTGTTCCCTCCATTGGCCTGGAGGATGGTATAGCCCACACAGAAACACTTAACTAAATTCAGCCAGCCAGCTTTAAATGCCAGCCTGTTCTTACTAAATGCTGAAATACCTCTAATGAGTACAGCTGTCCTCACATGGCATTAGATTCATGTCAGGCACCTAGTAAACTCAAGTGGAATAAAGGTGGTTTCACTTGTCCCACCAATTCATCAGGGGGCAAGGAGCCTCCCTGAAACTGAGAATTGCAAGAATCCGAGCACCCCCCAGGGAGCCTGCAGTTGCATTAACCTGCTCAAGCTTCCGAGCAGACACGTGAGTTGCGGATCAGCTCTATTGCTATTTTGAGTTTCCACGTTGTAAGCCACAATACCTATAAACAACTAAATTCTTCAAAAAGACGGAAGAAGAGGGACAGGAAATCAATGCAGTGGTAGAGAAAGTAGGACATACAGGCATCGAGTGAGGATGAAAACACAGACAACTCAAGAGCACATTTGACCTCTGCTAAATGAGTGATGGGTAGAAGCAGATGTGCCCAGAGACTTACTGAATGAACAAAGACAAAGTTATAGACATAACTTTGCTCTAGGAGCATTTGTCCTGCTGGAGGCCTGCACTTCGGAAAGTCTTTGGTGACTATTAACAAATACACTTAAATGGCACACAAACAACGTGACACGCAGAAGTAAAGGCTGCGAAACAGTCTGAGAGCAGTTTCATGTTTTGGTTCCTGGGCCCCCTTTTCCTTCTCTGGGTTTGGATAGTTTTCCTTTCAGCCAAGGGATGAAAAAGAATAGCAGGCAAGGTTCCAGTTTTCTCTGCAAAATGCAGGACACCCCCATTACTACTATTCATTGCAATATACTTTATTTCTTTTTCAAGAGAACTGTTGGATTAGGAAACGTACAGGCTCATGAACCAAAGACAGAATTCTGGCCACCATTTGGACCTCACAGGATATTTTTGGAAAATAAATCCTGGAATGGTGAACGGAAAAAGGACAACCTAAGAGCGAGGCCCACCGCTGAAAAGCAATACACAGGCACATTTGATGCTGAAGTCCCAGCACAGGTCTGTAAACTTGGAAAAATAGGTTTCCTTTTTTTCCTTATTCAGTGTCAATCATGTGTAAAACATCAGAAATTAATTTCCCTTTTTATTTTCCAATTTCTCTGAAATTATAAAAAAAGAACCGAATGAAATAACAACAGTCCTGCTATCTGGCAGAGGATAAAACATGCCTTGGAAAGACATAAGCTCTTTCTGAAATGCCAACATTAAAACAATACCTAGACTAAGACCGAGACACAATCACTCAGATAAACAATTTCATAGATCTGATTGCCCTCTGGTTCATCATTTTCTTGGGTTGTCCTTGTAAAGTGATGATAAATACAAAATCACGTCAGCTTTGCAAGCAAATAAGATTTCTTAGAAATAAGTTAAAAATAAAGTTGTTGAATGTGCTGGCACTTGATTTGGCATAAACAATACCTCTTATTTCACATTTCAATACATTTATCACGGAGTACCCATTGGTTCTATTGTCACTTCATTGAAGTCAACTTTTAGACATGTCTTCCATCCAACTATCTTAAGATTTCTCATGCACCAGTGCAGATTTTGAAGGCTTTAATTGGATTTGGACAGAAATGTAAAGTTTCAACCTCATCACTGTCATGATTACAATTGCTTTCTTTAAAAAGTGAAGAGTATACCAGTATAAAAAGAATATTCACGAAATAATTCTGAGGATTAAAGTCACTGCTTTGGGTCCCACTGAGGATATTTCTTCTTTGGGATGCTGGCTCTAAAGGTGTATTATTTGCTCATGTTATTAATCTGTTTACTTCTTTTATATACACTTTTATCAACAGGGAGGCTCATTTCCAGTGACCTCTTTGCCCACTCATAAAACAACTCCTGTCCATTGCTTTCAACATGAGAGGCAATAGGAATAAATAAATAGAAAGGGATGTGTTGTAGGACTCAAAGCCCAGTTCCGTCCTTTAACAACTGTCCCTGATCCATAGTTTGCTCATCCATGAAATCTGGATATTAAGACTGACTTTGCCTGAGATGTTTCAAGGGCTTGAAATAGTGCAGGTAGGTCTTTAGGAAATATTACCTACAATTAGACAACACCTCGTTGGTTTTGTCACACAATTGACCGATTAGGTAGAAACTACAGCTCCATTTGTCTCTGTCATAATTATGTCTGGTCTAGGGCTGTCTGCATAAAATAATGCATGAGGTCACCAAACACTATTTTCTTACAGATTTATGGATACACCCCTCTACTCACAGGTCCCTTTGACCGCTGCTAGAAGAAAGGTCAGTCTCATTTTAGTAAATAATAAAAATAATATAATCTAGAATAATTCCTGATTTCCCCAGTCTGTCATTCTCCAAGAGAGATAAAAAGAGTTACCAAACTGGTAATATTGTTAACAAATCACAGGGGTGGAGAAAACCCAACACTCTTCAGAAGATAGTTTCTAAACAGTGGAATTACTTTTATTAGTTTCAACCTGAAATAGAAGTTCTGCATTTTTCTAGGAAAAGTGTTTGTGTAGACAATAGTCAACCCATTTGTTAAGGGGACAGTTTGCATAAGCTTAATGAAAAATTATGTTGTGTGCCTGAATCTTCAAGTAGAAAATGAGGCAAAGGAATCATTTACATCTAAACCTAAAATGCACATGAGCAAACTTCTTCGAAGAACTACAGATATCTCATGTAATATCATTTAATGCATTTTGTATCCTATTTTGCATGGTTCTTAAAAAATAAACACATTGACATCTGCTCGGCCATGATAAATACTTCTAGAATCATTACAAAGAGATATCAACTTCTTTTTCCTAAATTTAATCAATAAGAACTTGGTATCAGATGTTGCTCACATCAAACATAATTAATTTATCCTTCAATGCTTTAGATAAAAATGAACTACTGCAGATACTTGCCTCACTAATTCATGTTGCTCTGAAGTTTTCATAGCCATGTACTTTGCCATTTTAAAGCAAGTCCTTTATATCTAAGATAAGGTTCTTGAAATTCTTAGACCTGATGTAGCTTATCAAAATTCCCCCAAACTAAGATTTTAGTGCTTGGGATTAGAAGCAGCCTAATTATAGGGAGATGTCTGTGAATTCTTTAAGTAAAATGTGTTCCTTTGTAAACAGAAGAGGTGAATTATTTCATTGGGTAAATGAAAAGTTTCTCTGAAGAACATATTGCAAAAAAAAAAAATACCATAAATGGCTTGACCTAGTCACTTTGCTTAACATATACATTTTAAATAAAGAGTAATTTGAAAGCCTGAAGCAGACATTCTATTTAACTGTCTTTCAAATATGGGCCAGAAAAAGAAAAATCAAAGGATGATTGTACAATAGATAAATGAAAAACATGCATAAGAGAAAGTTAACAAAAAAAGAGTGAGTTCATGACAGCATAAAATTATTTAAACATGCCTTTCAGAGTTTCTGGATGTATGCGTGGCACAAACGGGAAGTGCTTCCATTTGAAATATCCCTTCTGGTTCTCAGTTGCAGGGGCCTGTTCTGTATGGGATTCTTATCTTGTGTACAGATTTCCCTGTCCTCTCTCAGATCACATGGCACTGTGTATTACTGTGACTAACTCTCCTACTGTGTGTACCCAGTCCAGAGGACAAAGCTCCTAACCCCCACTTTGAGCCCAATTCTCTCTGTTGTCTTGGATTTAACATTAAGGCTCTTTGGCTTAAGTCCCTGACTTTAAAATGGAAATAAATCATGTATCCACAAGACCCAGGGGTTATTCAAAGGAAAAGGATACTCTTTAGTCCTGAAGACCTGGACCATCACAGAGAATGCAGTCCCCTGTCACTGTTTCAAAGGTTTCTTTTCTCTACCCATTTTGTTTTTCCTTCCTAACATTAGGATATGGTTCTCATTTTTCCTGTGGGTATTACTGTTTTATGATATAAGATATTTTCCCTTCTGAATTCTGTACTATTACTGTTTTATGATATAAGATTTTCCCCTTCTGAATTCTGTACCATTCCTCCCTTTCTATGAGATTCAAATTACAATTGCTCTCCTTGACTGCTGAGAACACATTTTTATAGTCCTTAGCAGACACAAAGACGTCCTCCCAGATTCTTTGTATAGACTACACTCCCCAGTAAGGCACTTTTGGACAGTGAATGGAAGGACTCCTCGATGTGACTCTAAAGGCAGAAAGGAAATTCACCAGGACGGGGAAAAAAATGAACCACCCGAGACAAGATAAATGCATGCAATAAATATGATATTGTACCACAGGGAATGACAGACACTTTGCCTAATGGCTACAGAACATAGTCAACCATAAAAATAACAACGTAAAATGATGCCCTACTCCCCCAATAACCACCCACCCAAATGTTGCTATAAACCCAGCAGTGCCGCCGGAACGGATGGACAGACGACAATTCCATGATGCAGGGACCACCAACCAGGCTCAGAGAGATAGGATTTAATTGTCATTTTCTGGTTTATCTTTTAAAAGCAGCTCACATAGGAATGTAATTGTGAGTGAACTAGAAACTGATTTCGATTTCCAAAAGGAACTTAAACAGCACATAATTTATAAACTCCTGTAAGGGGATATGTATACTACTACTAAGACTCAAACTGGCCGTCATAAAGGATTATTATAAAACTCTGGAAGAATTATTAAGGCTGTGACTAAGGAACAATAAAATTCATGTACCTGAAGTATAATCACCTCTTTTTTAGAAAGCTATTTTCAAACAATATGTATATGTAAATTTTTAAACTCTTAAAATTATAAAATATAACTGATTGTACATAAAATATAAAATAGCATTGTGTTAAAGAACACCCATGTTACTTACAGCAGCATCAAGAAACAGAACGTACTGACATCCCAGAAGCTCCCACGTGTCTGTTCCCGATCACAGACGGCCCCTCTCCCCAAGCGGCAACCATTTCCCTGAGGTCTCCATAGGTTTACTGAGGCCTAATTGACTAATATATTAAAAGTCTACAACTTGATAAATTTTGCCATATGCCAGTAAATGTTGTAAAGCAATGACGATAATCAAGACAATGGATATATACATTAGCCCCCCAAGTTTTCTTGTGCTTTTTTATAATTCCTCTTCCTACCTCTTCTTTCCCATCCTCAACCCCCGGTACCCAATCATCTCCTTTCAGTCTCTATATTTTAGTTTGAATTTCTTAGATTTTTTTTCCATAAATGGAATTGTACAGTTGTACTCTTTTTTGTCTTTCTGCCTTGAGTAAGCACAATGGTTTCAGGATTCACCCATGTTGCAGTATTTGCTAATAGCTAATGATTTTACACTGCTGGGTGGTGTTCCAGTGTGTATGTGTGTGATGGGCGCATTTTTGCCAGTGTGGGGTCACCACACAGGTGCACAAACCTGCTGTGAACATTCGTATGTGTTTTCAAGTGAACGCATGCTTTCCCTTGGGCAAACACCACAGAGTGGAATGGCTGAATTATATGGGAGATTTAGTCCTAAATGTTTAGATAATGGTGAAATGTTTTTTCCAAAGTGGTTTTTATCTGTTCACATTCCCACCTGCCATGTGTGAGAGCTTCAGTTATTCCACATCCTTGTCAAAACTTTTTTATGGTCAGTCTTTGAATTTTAGCAATTATATTAGGTGTGGAATCATATTCAACTGTGTTTTTAAATTTTATTTTTAAGTGACTAATATTGTTGAGCAAGCTTACATGTACTTATCTGCTATCTGTATATTTTCTTTAGTAAAGTGACTGTTAAATACATTCCCTATTTTTAAAAATCAGTAGCATCCTTTCTTAATTTTGAGTTTTAAATATTCTTTATATACTATGAATACAAATTCTTAATCAATAAAGGAGGCAAAAAATTCTTAATCAATTTACAGTAGTGAGTACATAAAACACAAGAGTTTATTCCTCTTATTACTTTTACTAATTATTGTATTTATTATTTTCATTAACCTACTTCTGCCCCATGTGATTTGCAAATACCTTCTGCTAATCTATGGTCACTTCATTCCCTTGACAATGTCTTATGAAGAACATATATTTTTAATTTTGGTAAAGTACAATTTACATTGTTTTTATGATTCATGCTTTTGGTGTTGAGCCTATGGAATTTTTATACAGCCAAAAATAACAAAAATTCTCTCCTAAGTATTCTTTAAGAAATGTTATAGCTTACATTTTATATTTAGTTCTAGGATCCATTTTCTGTTAATTTTTGTATATATTATAAACATGAATCAAAATGTCTTTTTTTTCCGGTATGAGTACCCAATTATTCCTAAACATTTATAAGAACTGTAAATATCCCTCTCTCAATAATTTCTAAAACAGGTGGAGAGAAAATCAGTAAAATTATGGAGGACATATGGATGATATATTTTAATCAAAATAAAAGAGTCTATGGTGATAGAGAATTGTTGTATGTGTGTGTTTTTTTAAACATTTTAGAAGCAAGAAAAAGAATAGATTGGGAAATTTTATTATTTGTTTCCTTTCCAACAACTCTGGGCCCTATGGAAATCTCTTTTCCTCCCTGGTGTAATGCCTAGAAAATTATTCTCTTTCAATATCCTGTGTCCCATTGCCTATCATCAGCAAGATAATGGCTGTGGATTCTTGGAAACAATCAAATGTGATGTTTCACTATGACACTGACTTCTGGTGGGAGACTTCCATCAGCTGTTGACAATATTTCTGTCAATGCATTCAGAATATTTGAGAAAAATGTGAAAAATTTTCCCAATCAATAAAAATAAAATTTGCCTGTATATTCAGAATGAGTGTTATGGGTTAACACATTTACCTGGGAGCAAATGGTGTCTTAGGGGGAATTCAGATTTCTGAGTTATTTATGATCATGCAAGGTGTCAATCATGATATTAGCAAATTGCCTTTGAAAGAATATCACCAGTACTTATATTAAGCTTACACACATCAGGAGCTGTAAATTTTGTGTTTCAAATACTTAATCTAGAAAGCAGTGAAGTTAAAACTGAAGACAGTGTGCAAGGAAGAAGCGTAGTAGAAAATGAGGCTACTACCCAGACCTAAAATTCTTTAACCAGATACAGCTGAATTGTTATGTTATTTTCCCCAGTTTGAAATTACATGCTGTTAATGTCAGAGAAAACTACAGATTGTTGGGAAATAAAACTGAAGCCAGAGTTGTCACATGCACAAGCTTAAGGAAATAACATGAGCGCTTTGAAGAGGTAGATCTCTGAGTTTTATCCTGTTCCATATGTAGGAAATGCTTGTGAGATATTCACCTTGAAAGCAGTAAGAATATACACTATAATCCATGTTGGATGTTCTTTCCTATCCAATTAACACTTCTTCCATATCTTGTTACTATGAAAGCTTCATAGCTAGGTCACAAGATGTACCCTTGGGACATCTTGATTTTAAAAGATTATTGTTAGCTCCTGTGAAACACAACCCACCTTTTATGGCCTCACTGATGTTACCCTGTAACTGAGCTAGAGCAGCAATGGCTTGAATTTACCTAATCAACAAACATCAAAGGGCTTTAGCGTATTTCCACCCTTCGTGATTGACTGCAATAAAAACCATACTCTAACAGATTCATTTCTTAAAAACACAAAAAGTGAAAGATCTTCTCCAACACAGCAACCATTTAAATACAGTATTGTTTGTTTGTATGTACTGGCTTAAACACGTTATGCTAAGGAAGTACACTCCATAAGAAAACATTTTAGAAATAATTAGATGTAGAGAAACTGGTCTGCTCCAAACAGAATGTCACTGAGTGAGAGTCGACTATTCTGCTTGAAAAAGACTAAAATAGAATGTTAATAATTAAAGGAACTAAAACTAAGATAAGAGGCGTGTTACCGACTGAGATTGTATTCACACAGTTCTCACCCAGAATCCTCACTTCCGGACCCAGGCTTTTACTCTTGCCCGCAGACACGGCTGAGCTAAGTCCTCCCTCTGGATTGCCCCGGGTTGGGGAGGGCGTACACCTCCGCCTTGTGAACGACCCTTGTCCAGAAACTTGCCTATGAGTCAGGTCTGGATCACTTGCCTTGTCTCCGGGTTTGAAGAACCACTCCAGCTGTCGAGTTTCCTGTGGGATTGGCTGAAGCCCTGGTAGCCCCTGCATCGCCATTCACACTCTCCCTCTAGTCTTGCTCCCATTGGTGCTTTCAGATAATGGTCTCAATAGCTCTCCCCGGTAAACCTTTTGTTTACACATCTCCATCTAGGAGTCTGCTTGTAGGGGAGCCTGACCTACCATATGTGGGTTACAGAAAACGAGTAGCACTTCCTCATAGGCTTGACTCACTTTCCATTCCAAGGTTACCAAAAGCATTTTTGTCAACCTTCATTTTAATTAGTACGCACAAATTCTACTTGTAATCATTTTACACTTGCAATCAGGTTTTCATTTGCTTCCGAGAATCATGAGGAATTTTATGAGCACAAGACAATACCAGGAGAATCATTTGATCACCTTGGATACAGTCAAATGAGAAAGTTGAAAAATTAGCCCCATTTCCTGTTAGGTAGCTTTGGTGTTTGTCTAGTTACAGAATAATTGTTTCATAATTGAGCCACACTCTAACCACTTAGTAGGGCTTTTCATCTGTTTTCTAATCTTCTATAAACCTAAGTTGCATATAATAATAAACTCCAAATAATACAGAAATGCTACCAACTTTATGAGGGCCAACTTTCTCATAATTTTCTAGAAATTAGGAGAAAACTATCTATCAATATATTTGAGTTAGAGAAATGATCGAGAGAAAAGGAAGTGCATCTTAATTTTCGAAGTTCAATTTTAGTTGGTTTCCATTAGCACCGCCAACAACATACGTGGCAACATTAAATCATCCAAGCATCCTGGTAGTATTTTCCATGAAATCAATAACATTTTAAACATTTCGAACCACCGAAAAAAATGATGTGCCTCAGCCACTGACACGAGTTCTGTGGGAAGGCAGCCACATCTACTCGTGGTTACATTACAGCATCCGAGAGCCGAAGCACCCATCGTAGGAGACACGCCAGTTAAACACAGCGGTGTAGGGGATCGAACCCGCACTGGCTCACAAGAACCGACTGTGAGCATCTCTTCCCAACATCACAGTCAGTGATAGCATGTTGACAACTTACCACTGGCCCCTGGGGTAGAATGTACACCTAGGAAATCTGTAAACACTACAAATCTAGGGTTTGTTTATGTTTTTCCAGTTGCTAAACTCTTTCTGGAGCACCACATTAGTCGATCAGATGATGGGTTTGAAGTCAAAATAATGAAAAATACATAATTTATAAATTTGAACTAAATAGCGAGAGATAAGGAATTTTCCATTGAAGTCTTACTTGATTTTTATAGTTGAGAAAAAGAACTATGTATGCATCACATTGTTGCACATGATATATTATTATAACACATGCTATAAATCATAATGAACATATCATAGCTAAGGACATTTTTGATTATCTTAATTAAAACTTCAAAGGGTATTTTTTTCTGGGTCAGATATTATGAGTTTTCCCTAAAGATGAAAAATGAGGAATAGAAGTATGAGGTTTTGTAAGGATTTAAGCAGAAAAAAAGGAAGTTTCTTTTCTTTCTGCTTTTATTTGTAATTAGCCCATCTTTCAGGAGTTTATGCTTTAATGGAGGCAACTTTGAACAAGCAGAGTAAAAGGAAATCAAAGCAGTGATTCTAATACATTTGATATAAGAGAATCACAGGACTAGTAACATTGTTTTAAAAATATCTTTTAGAAAATTTTGCAAAATATCTTTTATGTATTTTTCACAATCATCTTTATGTATTTCTTCAGTCCTAGAGTATCAGACATAAAAAATTATAATTTGGCTGTGCACTTGACATGTAAACATCATATGGTTTTGAAAATATCTTTGATTTAGATCTCTGTTATGACATAACATAAAAATGACTTAAATTTTGCATTGGCATTGACTCGCAAATCAGGAAGTAATAGTGAAGAGAAAATATGTCTTTTCTGCCCTTACAATAAGTCACAATACCCAGCAAACAAATGACTGTAGAATAGTCGAGCATGAAAAGAACATCTAAAAAACTCTATTCTAATCTAACTTTAACTATTGAAGAAGAAATGATAAAGTGACAGCATAAATCACATCACTGTCCTTATTAATGAATTTACAAGTTATTTTGACCAGTAGAGGCCCTGGCATTGTGATGAGTGAAGGGGTACGAAGATGGTCATGTGGCTTTCACTTCCAGCCTCACTGAGCCATCTGCCTCGGTGCCCATTTCAGAGAGAAATTCATGTACTTAGGTTCAGACAACGTTTGTTTTGCTTCTCTGAGAATTTCTTCCTGTCTTGTTTCTTCTTTTTTTCTTGATGTTGGATATTTTAGGTTGAAATTGATTTGGAGGTTTCTGAATCATTTTACTCTCATTTTTTAAGTTTTGTTATATTTTATGAAGAGTTCCTCAACTTTATCTTTCAACTCTTCCTTTTATCAAATATCCTGTTTTTAATATCCTGTTTTCAATTTCTAAAAGTGATATCTTGTTCTCTGTCCTTGCATTTTCAAGGAACTGTATATTGATTTAAGGACATAGTGGGTTTTTTTGTTTTGTTTGTTTTTTTTTTACTTTATAAGTATATGAATTCTAGTTTTCTTTCTTCCTTTGCTTTCTTTTTTTGTCTGGTACTCAGATTCCCTCTCTTTTCTCTGATTTCACCTTTATTTTTTAAAATATCTTATTTATTTATTTTTAGAGAGAGAGGAAGGGAGGAAGAAAGAGAGGGAGAGAAACATCAGTGTATGGTTGCTTCTTGGGTGCCACCTACTGGGGGCCTGGCCTACAACCCAGCATGTGCCCTGAGTGGGAATCAAACCAGCGACCCTTTGATTCTCAGGTTAGCACTCAATCACTGAGCCACACCAGCCAGGGCTGATTTTACCTGCAATTTAATTGTTTGGCACCTTTCTTTATGCTAGAAATTCTTATTCAAAATTCTAGTCATCTTCAAATGGCTGTTTACCTTTAAAAATGAAACTCTGGAAAAGCCTTTGTAACTCTGTACCATATGTGTAATGCACAAGATGCATGCATGCTAGTCGATGGGTTTGCATGTGGGGTGATGTGGCTGTGGCTGTTCTTTTAGTTAGAGGACGCTCAATGCAAGTAAATCACTCCTCTCAAAGATGTGGCACATGTATACAATGGAATACGATTCAGCCATAAGAAAAGATAATACTGCCATTTGCAACAACACAGAAGGATCTTGAGAATATCATGCCAAGTGAAATAAGTCAGGCAGAAAAAAGAATAAGAACCATAGGATTTCACTCATATGTGGGATATGAAACTGAAAGCAATAAATGAACAAACAAAAACTCATAGACACAGACAACGGTATGCTGGTTACCAGAGGAAAGGGCGCTGGAGGGTGCAGTAAAGGGTTAAGAAGTTCAAATATATGGTGTTGAAAGAAGATTTAATTTTGGGTGGTGGCCACACAATGTAATATACAGATGATGTGTTATCTCTCTCTCTCTCTCTCTCTCTCTCTCTCTCTTTTTGGTGGAGATGCCAGGGATTGAACCCGGGGCTGATGTGTTATCTCTTATATAATCTTATTAACCAATGTCACCCCAATAAATTTAATTTAAAAAATCACACAGTTCAGTCTTTACAGAGCAGAAGTCTTTAATTTTCTGTTTCTTGAGATGGGGTTATATGTCTGGTTGCTCACATTCTAGGAGGAAGCTATGCATAGGAGTTTGGGAGCCTGCATTGTTTTTTGAAGCTGCATACATAACAAATTACCATAAATTCAGGGGCTTGAAACCATACTCATGTGTTGTCTCTCCATTTCTGCAAATCAGAGGAGCTGGCATGGCATCTCAGGGTCTTCTGCACCAGGTTCTCTGCTCGCTGGCTGAAATCCAAGGCTGTGGCCTTATCAGAGGCTCAAATGAGTATTAATCTGCTTCCAGGATCCCTCAGATAGTTGGAAAAATTCACTTCCTTATAGTTTCAGAGCTGAGGCTTCTGTTTTTAGAGGCTGCCTTCTGCTAAGATGAGTCTTGTGTAATGTAACCATCATGGAAGTAACATCCCATTATATCTCTGGATTCCTAGAAGCAACTCAGAGGTCCTGCACACGCTGCGAGGGTGTCAACACTGGAAGATAAGAACACTGTTGGAGGGGGGATACCTTGGGCTGTGTCCACCACAGAGTGCATGGCTGTGTACTGATTTTCTATTTTTGAATTTATGCTCCACCTCTGTATCTCTAGAGCACAAGACCCATGGGCTGCATCCAGCCTTCCACCTTGTTTTATCCAGCCGAGCACCTTGTTTCTACCCAGAAGCAGTGCCGAGCTCTCGCTTAACTGTTAAGGAGTAGTTACATTTATACAGTCCTAAAATCACATTTGGCCCTTTGAAAGCAACTGCGAGGCTGATGTGGCCCCCGATGAAAATGAGTTTGACTCTCCTGTTCTAGAGCCCCTCAGATTTGGTTTCTTCAAATAAGAAATGTCATCTTCTTGGTCAGCGGAGAGTGGAGCAGGAGGAGAGTGAGAGGCCAGCACCTGATTCTGCAGGCTGCACTCATCCAAACACGCTGTGTACAAAGTTCAGCCACTTTCTGTGTACACTGTGTGACCGCCTACCCCACCCCTGGGCAGTACCTGCTGTCTCTAGAGCCCAACTCTTAAGATATGTTTATATTCGGTTGGCACACTTTATTAGACTATCATCAGACTCTTCGGCTGCAAATTCCCACTCTCTGCTGAGACAGTTCATCTCCTGTGACTTCAGTTTTTTCAAAGTCTTTTGAAATTTTTGAGTTGCCTTTGAGTCCTCTCCAATTCTCTTTGTGGATTGTTCCTTCTTTTTTATGCTGTTTTATTGTTATTTTAGTGAGGCATGGGGAAGGTGAAGAAATAAAGGTTTGGGGCCATCTGCCATACCTGTTTAACTGGCCATTTCTCCTTAAAATGATGAATTTTGCTTTTTTTTCATGTACCACTGCTCTCTCTGCAGCCATATTACCCCAGAGAAGGACAAGACCAAGACAGTTTTTCTATTTTCCCACATGACAGGGAGCATCTTTTAAGATTTCTTGCCTTATCGAATATAGAAGGAAAATAGAAGACAAGGCTTAACTAATAAGCCTTATACTTAACTATTCAACTATGTCCATAGTTAGGTGCAACAGTTCTTAGGGCCAGGAATAGCCATGCTCAGAGCAGGAGGTATCATCCTCAGGGGAGTTTGTGGGGGAGCCTCAAAGCTTGCAAGGCCCATGTCCATGCTGGAAAGCTCACCTTTTAGCCAGAGAGGTAGTGGTCCTCTGGCCTCCTATAGCCCACTCATTAGTTAGTACATCTGAGGATGGACCTTGACACATCGCAGAAGGAACGCTATACATAGTAAACATAATTCACGGGACGGCATCAGTGTGGTGCTGTGACATCTGAGTCCCGTTCTTTTCTAAGCCTGTTGTCACCCAGTGTAAGAGGAACAGGAGGCTAACACCGCTTTTCATTGCATCTCGGGTGTCTGCTCCAAATCACTGATGACCCAGTGGCCTACCTCACACTCACACAACTTTCCTACAAACAGCAGTATAATGTCAGAGAGGGAAGACAAAAATCAAACAAGAGTGAAGAAGGTTGTACAGACCCAGCTCTGGTAAGTACAACCAACTTCAAGTTCTAGAAAGTCTGCTCCACGGGTTCCTGAACCCAAATCAACTGGCAAGGACTGGCTTTGCATAACGAAAGTCTCGTGGAGCTCACTGTTCCACAAGAAAGAAGTCAGCTGCCCTGAAGTGAATTCTAGTTCCATCCCTTGGGATGGAGATAGTGCTTCCACTTTTAATATGGTAGTATTTTCTAGTCCCTAGCATTTAGAAGTTTTTAATCTATGGGGGCCCATTCTCATTGTTTGTCTTAGGAGTTATTCTAATAGATGTCACACATGGAAGAATACGTGTAAATGTGTGCGCTCAAAAAAGTTTTGAAGCGTTAGTTAGAAACAGATTTTAACTATCATGGCTGATTATCTGTCTCACGACCAGTGTCCACATGTTTCAGATGGGGACAAATGAAAGAACTCAACAACGGGAGTTGGCCTCTCCCCACCCGATGCTCCTCTGAGTCGGTCTTCTAACCCATCACTAGTATTCCTGACTATCCCAAATAATTGGATGTTCATTAAGAAATAGGGCTAAATGGAACACAATTCTTCTTTTGTAACTAACAATCAGAAGGACTGTATATCATTCTCTAAATGCCCCAGGCGGGCAATGGCATAAGACTCTTCCGGTGCCCTCTTTCTAGACCTTTTTTATGCACCTGTGGCGGAATCTCAGACTGAAATAAGCAGTCCAACCCCACATTGTCTTCTCCATCAAATTGATAATGTTCTGTTTTCTATTTGCTATAAGCTACAACTCAGGATTTTAGAATATGCTTAAAAAAAAAAAAAAACCTTTCCCTGTTCTTACTCAACAATTTAGAAACTCTCAAATTATTTTTCCCCTATAGAGGGATATCAGCTTCATACGGTGATTGCTAACCTTAGTTTTTGAAAAAAAAAATGCAAATCTTAGCATTTCTTTAATCTGTTATGTCTTTTAAGGGTAAGCTGTTGAAACGTAGAAAGGAAAAAAAAAATAAGGCCTGCACCCAATGATTATTTGGAAAAAAGAATGACCTCAAATATTTGAACTTAAATGCATGAAAGGAAATACATCATATATTTTCCCCCCTATGGGTGATGACAGGACTTAAAATGCAAAATGCTATGCTTGCCTGGAAAAGCTACCTATTAAAAAAATTAGATTTTAAGTGATCTCCTGGGTACTACTATGTTACTCAGGACTGTCGACACAGAGGAATGAGGCATTCCAGTTACTGAAATGTTGAGAAATGGCCCACCCAGTGCCAAGTGCGTGTCCCCTACCGCGAGCCATTTCTCCTTGGCCTGTACGCCGGCCCAGTTATGGAGCAACAGTCACTCTTGTGCCAAATATGGGGAGCCAGGATGCCAGGCCAGACACGGCCCTCGATGCTCTCCCCTGCACTCATTCAAGAGAAGGAACATGGAATTGCGAGCTGTGATAAGATAATACTTCACTCACTCTTGTAAAAGTGTCTAACAAAAGTCTTCAGATTTTTCCAGCAACATTTGGATAGTGATATGTACTATTTGGTCTGTGCCAGACTGAAAGTTACAAAGCCTTATTCTTGGCAATGACTACAAACAATTTCCATTTTACTACGAAAATGAAAAGAACACACAAAGTTGCAGTCTTCTTCTCTGGGGTGTTTCCAATGTGTTATCCTCGAGTAAATATGTTCTCCTATGGAATCATTCTTACAGATGAATCACAAACCATGTAAAAGGACAATGAAAATTGTTATTTTAGGACATGAAACCCTCTTCTTTATTTTGACTGATCATAGAAAATCATTTACTATGGAAAATTTAGAAAGCAGAGGATAGGAAAGAAAATGATATAATGCCACCTATAATTCCTATATCCAGAATTAGAAGTAATGTCATCATTTCTGGGCATTTACTTCCAGATATGTATGTACATGTACATATTCATTGTGTCTTTGCTTGTGTGTGCTTACTTATCACAAATGTGTGATCATACTGTGTAAATTGATATCTAGGTTCTCACTGAAAATGACCATTTTTAAGGTATCCAAAGTCAGAGATGCAGACACAAAATGCTTTTTCAGAAAACATGTCTTTGTAAGCAGAGTGACGATTAACTGTAAGCAGTGCCATCACAGAATGGCATCTGAGAGGGTTTACACACTCTCTATATCTTGAAACAATTGTAGCCAGAGGAGTATTATTTGATTTAATCTCTGAATATTCTGACTTTCATTTATCTGCTTTTGTAAGAGAAAAATTCAGTAAGCTTAGCCTTATTTTTTTTCCCTACCATCTGGATGTTTTATCTGGTTTTCTTTTGAAAGAAGTGGGAACCTCATTTTAGTATAAATTCTTTGGATTCACTTTTTATATTTTTTGCCTAATTTGTGTTTTCTGTTTAGAACTGTTTTACCCAGGTTAATTATTTAGTATTTTAATTCAAAGTCACTCTCAATGTGTGTTTTTGTAATTTCTTGTTAATTTTACTTTCTTAAATTAATTTAAGTACATTTATTAGTCAGGGGTCACTGTAGGTATAGATTTGTTTTTCTGAATCCTGGCTACCACATTTGCTGCACTAGAAAGTCACTGGAGTTGTATCTGGGTCAGGTACCTTCCATTTATTTCTCCAGATCTGCTCTGCCTACCCCCTCCCTGTGGTCTGTGCCCTGGGAAGCTGGTCTTTGGGGGTCCAGACATTGGGAAGCCTCTGCAGGAGCTCAGGAGGGGGTGAAGGCAAGGCCAGGTTCCTCATCCCAGGCTCTCTCACTCTGAAGCTCCTCCCTCTGTCTCTTTCCTCCACTTACGATGTGTCCTGTGCTTTACTCAGATCTCTGCCTGCTGGCCTCCCAGGAACCTCTGCTTCTTTCCTTTGTCCCCCTTGGGAATAGACTGAGGCTTACAAATTTTAGCAAAACAAAACAAAAAAAAGGCAAAGGAAGCACACACATACTAAAACATTTATAACATGTTTGTTATTTATCTAAAATTCTGATTTCACCAGGAACCTTGTATTTTTGTCTGATGACCCAAGGAGTGATATATTATTAGCTTGCTGCTCTCTCCTGTTGTTCATCTTTGTGGTTTCCCTACCATACCCACGTTATAATGAGATCCTTTATAAATAATCCTCCTGTTTAGCCCGGGAGCACGTGTTGTCACGAGCGCATGTTGGTGATATAGTCTTTCCTATAAGTCAGCTGGGCAAATGCTCGGCTAGCTGCCTGCTGAGCAGCCCGGCACCAAGGAACAGACAAGAGTCCCACACGGGAACTCTGCCGTTCACTCAGCTTTTACTGAACGCAGGTTCACTCAGAGTAGAGCATCAACATACATTAATGTACTACTCACACTCTAACAATTTAAGAGAAATAACACACACACACACACACACACACACACACACACACACACACACACACACAGAGCAATCAATGGGGAATAACAAACCCGGATCCCAGAGTCTCAGTCTGCAGTTTGGGAGACAGCACGGTGGGCAAGGGAGTTGTCAGCGTCTTGCAAGGAAGGATCTCCAGAGCCAGGTGGGCAGCAGGGTAGACAAAGTCCCCAGCCCAGCAGGGCAGAGCCGGTGGCGGCTGATGCCGAGGGAGATCAGAGTGACGCAGAGCAGCCCTCTGGTGTGTGGAGATGGGCTGTCTCAGCAGTGGTCTGGAGCCTGCCTCAGGAACCTATACCTTGAGAGTAGTGTATTCCAGCCTTCTAGCCATTTTCTTTTCTTTTTTTTTTTTAAATTATATTTTATCGATTATGCTATTACAGTTGTCCCATTTCTCCCCCATCATTCCCCTCCACCCTGCACACCCCCTCCCACCCACATTCCCCCCTTTAGTTCATGTCCATGTGTCGTAAGTTCTTTAGCTTCTACATTTCCCACACTATTCTTGCCCTCCCCCTGCCTGTTTTCTACCCACTGTCTATGCTACTTATTCTTCTGGGCATTTTCAATAAATGTCTTTTTACCCCTAAAACCAAGTGTGGAATTTCCCCAGGAGCCCGTCTATGGGTGGTCTCGCTCTGCGGACATGGCTGTTCTGATCACATGTGCAGATATATTGGGGGTGTCTCCTCGCCAGGTGTGTCTAGTGTAACTTAGGTAGTTTCCCTCTTAAACCAAAGCGTCCTGGCTGACTGGCAGCCATCTTGGTTGACCTGAGTGACTCCACTTTGTTTTATATACTTGACGCTGTCTTGATCGAACCAGTGCCATTTTATTAGTCCTGCTCTCCACACATGTGACCCAAATCATTCATAGCTCTCTCTTTCCATTTAGGTTGGATCATGTATTAGAGGATCACCCTAAGCATCATGGGAGGAAAGCTAAGAAACGCATACGTTTTATTTGTGGTATATTCATTGTATAGCTGTGTGTCCTTCAGCAAGGTAACTAGTCTCTGAAACCCATAGTTAACTTATGAATAATGTGATCATGATCAGGTGAACTCCTTGGATTTTTGTGCAAAGTTTATCAGGATCTTGTGGTTCAGTTTCCTCATTTACAAAACAAAGGTAATAACGGAACCTATGAGAATTAAATGACTTAGTATCGGTAGAGCACACAGAGGAAGTTAGTAGCTACTATCTACGTAAAAATAATGTTACTCAATTGCCAAATCTGAATGTGAGAAGCTCTTTCTTGTGGATTTAGGGATACAATAACCATATGATTTATCATCCAAACCAGGAACTTAAAAAATTCTTTATTATCATATAATTTACATACATCAAAATGCACCCACTTTATGTATAAGTCCAGTGAGTTTTTACAAATTTGTGCATTTGTGCAATGGAATCAGGGCCCCTATCAACATAAAGATTATCTCCGTCATTCTGAATCGCCCCCTTATGCCACTTTACAGTCAGTTTCTACCCACAATTAGCCCAAAGCAGTTCCAGGCTGCCTTCTGTCATTGTAGAATTAGTTTGCAAAGCATTTGTGGAATACAGCTGATTTTGTAAATAGTCCCAGATGGACCTGTAGTCAAGAAAAAAGTTCAGTTTCACCAAGAGGAACATAAGAGTTCTTAATTTTCTTTCCACTATCAGGTATTCACCATTGCCAAAAATACATTTTATAAATAGGCAAAAACATAAGGATACTTGAACTTTTGTTTTTATCTTATTTGTAGTCTCATTTAACACTTAGTAGTGATATAACACATTGTTATAAAATGCTCTGCAGAGAACATATTATCTCTTTTCTTCTCAATAAGTGGGATTTTGAAATTCAGTTTAGTAATTTTGATTATTACACCAGACGATGGTGGGGAGACAAGGCAAGTTCATCTTGCCTTCATCTAAGTTCAGAGAATGTACGTTGTCTTCCATACAATTCTCAGCCTTAGAAGTCACACTCCCGCAAAAAGCACCCTAATATAGAAAGCAACACCTTTATTACATAAGGGAAAGAAAAGGTTACTTTCTTATAGAGAGGATTCCTAAACCTTGGTCCTATTTATGTTTTGACCAGATAATTCCTTACGGGGGGCCAGAGGTTGGCATCCTGAGCAAGTCAGGACATTTAGCAGCACGCTGACCTCTACCCACTAGATGTCAGTAGCAACCCCACCCAGTCTTGCCAATCAAAATACTCTCCAGACACTGCCACATGTCCCCCAAGGAGCAAAATCACCCCTTTAGAAAATCAACTCTGAATAATAGGGTACTGGGATGTATAGTAAATATTATTCTCCTGTAGGATAGCAATAAACTAGCAGTTTACCTACAAGATTCTTCTGCAGCTTAAATTGGTTTCTTAAACATTAACATTATACATTGACATCCTTCACATACTAACATACTAACGTCACACTCATTGATATGATGTCAATATGTGCTGGGGATGATAGGTAAAGCAGGAATCATGGGACTGATTACGGTTACTTTTTTAATTAAAGCAGGATGCAATGGACAGATTTACTACCTCTCCTCAGACTAATTAGGGAAAGCTTCCAAGGGGCGGAAGACTTTTTTTCTTCTTTTGAAGCAATAACATGCAATAAAACCATCATAGGTTATATTAAATTTTGATTTGTGTGTGAACCAGCTAGTGTGCCAGAAACATCCAAATCATTAAACCATGTGGTTCTGCTTCCTCCGCAGAGGAGCAAGCAGTCAGAGCAAATTTTCCAGGAATCAGCTCAGTACGTACAAAGGTAACTGATCCAGGAGTGGCTGAGCACAGCACAGGGAGAAACAAACAAATGCACAAGCCATGGAAACTTCTCTAGTAAGGAAGCCCTCCTTTAGGTCACACAGCATGTCTCAGCGGTTTGGATTTAGTGAATTGCTCAGAATGCTGCTGCTGGCTTCTTATCAGTAGAGATCAGAGATAACCTTTTACTACAACAAAGAAACAATCAAGATGGTTCACACGCCCTGAAATGCACACTTGCGATTGTAAGATAAATTTCCAGTTTAAATCCTCTAATTCGTTCATTTCCGTTTCTCTTCAGACGCTCAGAATCCAGATTTTTTTCAGCCTCAGGACCCTTTTCACTCTTCTGCTTGGTAACTCAGGTATTCTGAGATGCCACAATGAAAAGCTTACCTACAGTTTCTCAAGAGAATGGGCAAGGTGGCTGAGAAACATACTTTACCCATTTACTCTGCTGACTACGTGTGCTCGCCCTGAGCTCTTTGCAAATAAGGATTTACTCATCTTACAGGTATGCTGTTGCTATAGTCGCCATCTGCAGTCACCTGGAGAGCACAGGTGTCCGCACCATTGCCTTAATAGAGTAGCCTTGCAAACTCTTTTCAGCAAAGGATATAATTCTTAAATTCACACTCTCCTCATTATGTACTGAATATTTGTGACTTCGGATGTAATAAAAGCTATTACTTTAAAAGATAAAAAAGTAAGTCCTTTTCAGTTTAAGTCTTCATCATTTTCTTAACTTGCCACTTGGGAAAGAGTCAGTTTTTCTGAATTGATTTTTCTTTAAATTCCTGATAATATTATATTTATAACAATAATTTTAAAAGCACTTCAAAATCCCATCTCCAGACACACCACACACACACACACACACACACACACACACTTCAGTTTAATAGCCTATCTTCCCTGCTCAGTGTTTTTTCCGATTTATATTACTTTTCAAAATTAAACTCAAAGATTAAAGGACAAGAGGTATGCATTCATGGAGCTAGTAATTATTCACTATTTCAAGAAGAATGAAGAGCATTGGATTTCCTCTTAAGAGCACATGTAGTCTTAGAAAGAATGCACTTACATCAAATATTATGAGCCCAAATTTCCAAAGACTACAAACTCATTTTTGCATTATTTCAATTTATAAGTTGTCAGGATTAAGACACATTTTTTCTTGAAATATGGAATTTTATACTAATGTTTTTCTTGCTAGGACAGTTTCTATTTATAGATCGGCAATAGGGACCCCACCTTGCCATTGGGAGCAGAATGCTCCTTTAGATAAACATCTACAATTTTAGTAAGTTCAGATGGGAAAAATATGTATTTCAAGTGATCATTCCTATTCACAACTTCTTTGAACAGACCTACAAAGTGGGATTTGCTGCAGCCTAGAAACACTATCTTTGGGGAGGGAGAGAAAGAAAGCGTATGTATCTGTGGTGTGGGGGGGTGGTCTAGGGGAAAGTCTCAGGTTGGGAAGCTCGAGGAAATTTGAATCAGGTTTATGAGTATATGAATTGAATATATTTTCAATATTATTTGAGAAAGCTGTCCTCATGTAATAAAGGATATCCTTAGCTGTGCTGTTCACCGAACAATGCTAACACCTCGGGAGTGGGAGCCATGTTGATGTGCACAATAGCAAAGGAGTGTTCTTGAAATCAAGAGTATGATCCAAGTGGTTAAAAATGCTAAGAGTTGAAATGCGCACTCCAGTCTAACATGCTGTGAGTTCTCCATTGGAGAGGAATGAGCTTTTCATTTCAGATGGTTCTAAAAATGAAGTTTCCCCTCTTCCTTTTTTTTTGGGGGGGGGGCATGCTTTATTTCTTTTTACTTTAATGATCTCTTTTTTAATGCAAGGAATGATAATGGATTATGAAGAAACAAGGGAAAGATCAAATGAAGGGAGAGAAAAAGAAAGCAGAAATCCTACATGTTTAATCTTTGTTCAGTAGAATTAGGAGAATTTTAAGACCTGATTAAAAGTGGACTGAATCTATAAAACCAACACATAAATGTTTTTGAAACCTGCTCAAGTGATGACAGGGGACAGGTGAGGCTGTTATTACAATATTAGTATATCAAGGAGGCGTTTTTTTATTAGACCAAATTAGATAAACCAGACCTAAGTTGGAAATTACAATAGATTAAATATATCTACCATATCTGTTCATCTATCAATAGACACTTAGGTTGCTTCCATATCTTGGCTATCATAAACAATGCTGCAATGACCGTAGGAGTACATGTATCTTTTGGAATTAGTGTTTTGGATTTCTTCTGATAAATGCCCAGAAATGGAATTGCTGGGTGATATGGTGGTTCTATTTTTAATTTTTTAAGGAACCTCCATACTGTTTTCCACAGTGGCTGCACCAGTCTGCACTCCCACCCACAGTGCACAAGGGTTCCCTTCTCTCCACAACCTCTCCAACACTTGTTGTTTGTTGAATTATTGATAGTAGCCATTCTGACGGGTAATATCACTGATTACCTGGTGATTAATTTGTATGTCCCTGGTAACTAATGACATTGAACATCTTTTTATTTGTCTATTGGTCATCTGTATTTCCTTTTTGGAGAAATATCTGTTCAGGTCATCTCTCATTTTTTTTTATTGGATTGGTTTCATTTTTTGGTGTTAAGTGTTGTGTTTCTTGCAGATTTTTAGATTTTATCCTTTCATCAGATGTATCATTGGCAAATAACTTCTTCCATTCAGTAGGTTATCCTTTTGTTTTATTGATGATGGTTTCCTTCACTGTGCAAAATATCTTTAGTTTGATGTAGTCCCATTTTAGTTTGATGTAGAGGAAAATAAATATGGCTAATATTCCATTTCATATATATGTATATATATACACATATATATACACATGTGTGTGTATGGACAGCCATAAAAAGGACTGAAATCTGAACTATTTGCAACTGCATGGATGGGCCTAGAGGGTATTATGCTCAGTGAAATAAGTCAGACAGAGCAAGACAAATACCATACAATTTCACTTATATGTGGAATCTAAAAAACAAAACAAATGAAAAGACAAAAATGTAACAAACTCATATATACAGAGAACAAATTAATGGTCACCAGGTGGGAGGGGGATTGGGGAAATGGGTGAAAAGGTGAAAGGGATTAAAAAGTACTAATAATTGCCAGTTATAAAAATAGCCATGGGAGTGTAAAGTACAGCATAGGTAATATAGTCAATAACATTATAATAATTATGTATGATGCCACTTGGGTACTAGACTTGCCAGGGTGATCACTTCACAAGGTATAGAAATGTCTAATCACTATTTTGTATACCTGAAACTAACATAATAGGGTATGTCAAATGCAATTGAAACATAAAAACAAAATAAAAATATCTACCATATAGGAAACATTCATTAATAAAATCTTTATCTCTCCCAGTACCTCCAAACCAAAGCGCAGACTGTACATGGTAGCTCAGGTATGGGAAGACACAGCCACTGGCTTGAGGAAAATGCTGTGATACCCTGGTACAGGCCTTTATGGATCACAGGGATTGCAAATCACAGAAAAGAGGTAGCAGGAAAATCTTGGAAAGTGGCAGGCAAAAAGGGAAGAAGAAAATAAAACAGCAAAGAAATTCATAGGAATTCTAAGAAAGCTCTGTTCTGTTTAAGAAGATATTAAAGTAGAATTTAGTACTTGGCTTATGTCGTAACCTGTTCACGATAAGAGGAAATCTTTTTAAAATTAAATCTTCGAAGCTTAGACCTTGCAGATGTGGAAAAAAAAATGTAACAGGAAGATATTTTAAATACCCTATTCCCTCTTGGCTAAACTTATACACTTGTAGCCAATAAAACAAAAAAGAAAGAAAAAAAAATCTTGTCATGTTATGACTTAGGGTGAAAGATTTATCCCAGTGTTCTGTCTCCCAACAAGTGGTTCCTCCTGGTATAACACATTTTGTAGGATGATGGTGCATGCACACACTGAGAATGGAAGCCTGTGGCTTACTGACGAATGTTCATGCCAATTTGGACTTTATGATACCACACGCGTTACTGTGCAAATGGCAATAGTATTCTACTCATGTAAAGATCTTCCACCCTGGTCCTCTGGAACAGAAATTTGTCCCAGTTAAATGGACTGACTTAGCTAACTGTTAAGACATAGAATCTTTGAATTCCATGTTAGCTCTCATTAATAACTTGAAAATTGAATTCAAAATAACCTCACTTTTGAAGTAGAAAAAATATTTTAAAGAGGACCTATATTAGTTTCCACTACGTAGTACCAACTACAAACAGTGGAAAAAATAGGTTATGGACTTGAATTTAAATTAACTCTTTTTATATGCAAGTAACTAGTCAAGAGAGTCCAATCCTAGGTAGGCCAGGACTTAGAACAAGGGAAATTACTCTTCTGGAAAATGTAACACCTGGGAAATCGATCCTTTTAAATAAAAGACATTTTACAGGAAGGGTGGAAACATGACCAACAACATGGCGATTCCACTTGGAGAGAAGTCTTTCTACAAACTCCGAGAGCAGGACATTTCAGGGAGCACTGGTCAGGGGGAAAAGAATTCACAATTCTTCATGCTAAGTAGGCATAAGCCAGTTACTATTAAAATAATGTATTCCCAAAGCAATTTGGGGTTTGATATTCCAATTAAATCAAAACTTTCTCAAGATCGCCTATACATATATACATTATTTAAAATTTTGACTCTAAAATGGGTTAATATGATTCAAGAAGTATTTAGCAATCACTAACTGTGCAATGTGTTAATAAAACTCATATGTTATTTATAACTTTCATTTCTCAAAATTGCCATCACATCACTGTATTTCATTTTCATTGATAAACCCAGATTTAGCCAGATTAAGATAGTTAATTACATTCTACACTTGTCTGTGTTAGGTAGGAATTTGGGGGTATCAATATTCAAATCAACTTTAGTTAGTTTAAGTAGACGAGGAGGAATTTGTTAGGAATACAGCAGTGTCTCAAGGTATGGGGACTAGAAAGCACACAATAATGGAACCAAGAAATGAAAACCTTAAGGAACCCAGGTCAAGATGTTTGGACTAACTATGGACATATCCTTCACTCTGACCTTTCCATAGATTGGCATCTTTACTGATAGCGAATTGGGGTGAGATGGTCATGCCCAACCCGGAGACCTTCCATCTCTCCTCCAGAGAACAGCACAGGCTGATGGGACTCTCTTAGCCACAATTTCAAACTTCAGGGAAAGAGATTTGATTGCCTCCACTTCTCCCAAGTGCTTACCCTCATTCATTCAACTATGTTCAGATTTGGCTGCTAGGGACACATTCCAATGGGTGATGTGGGCAGGAGAAAAATTCATCCTACGCTGAGCAAACATCACCAAGAGTACTTCTGAACCTCGACAAGTTTTTAACTTGTCGAGATTCAGTGGAGATGGAAATATGATTTGAAAAAGAAATAGGAATGAAGTCAGATTTTCAACTGTAAATAATATCTTGTTCATTCATTCTCTTGAGTATTTATTTAGATTACTTTTACTTTTTTAAATTTTATTTTTCAATTACAGTTTAAATTCAACATTATTTCATGTTAATTTCAGGTGTACAGTGTATCCTAATACATATGCTAATGTGATAAGTTTTATTGTTGAAAGTCTTTTTATTGATAGTACTCTGCAACAAAAATGTGTATTTATTTATTTTTAAAATGATTTTATTGTTGTTCAATTACAGTTGTCTGCATTTTCTCCCCATGCCTTCCCCCCACACCCCATCCAGACCCACCTTTCTCCCTTGCCTCCCCCCTCCCCCTTGGTTTTGTCCATGTGTCCTTTATAATAGTTCCAGAAAACCCTTCTCCCCACTGTCCCCTACCCCCACCCCTTCAGCTATTGTTAGATTCTTCTTAATTTCAATGACTCTGGTTACATTTTGTTTGCTTTTTTCTTTGGGTGGTGAGCAACAAATACCATATGATGTCACCTTTAACTGGAACATAATCAACATAATCAAAAATGTGTATTTAAAAATGACTTTTAAAAATTCCTTATGACCTTAAGACTCTGAGTATAGAAATAAAGTTTCTTCTGGGTTGACATAAAAAAAAGTCCAAGCATTATTCATGGTCATATAAATGTTTAACATTAAGATGTATTAAGAGTAATTAAATTCTTTTTTCAATTCAAAAATAACTTCAGCATTTATACCATTGATTAAAATCCCACACTTGGTAGCACAGTTCATTTTAATGTATGTTCTTTCCACTATATCCTCAACATCAAGATCAACCTTGAAAAATAAAAGAAATACACATAATTATACCTGATCTTAGATTAATTATTGCTTCTGCTTTCTTTTCTCTAAAGGTCTGATATTTTAATATTGTAGAAATTGACTTATTATACAAGGAAATTTTAGCGACTTTCCCCTCCCTTTCTCCCTCCTTTGTGTGCATATGTATGTGTTATGTGGTTAGAGAGGGGGAATATAGCTGTACTGACAGAGATTTATTATTGAAATAATATTTGTCATGGCATTAGTAGCAGGTGACCAGGTAGGTTTGTTCTTATTACCACTATATAATTCAATTTCCTTTGGATTTTAATATGAATCTGGACTTTCTATCCTCCAAATGTTTTTTTAAAACATAAGTTTGGATAGCTTGCTACTTCTGAAAAAATGAAAAAGAAAACTCTTTGGCAGAAAACTCAAATTTCCAAATCCTAAAAATGCAATCCTGAAGCTCCCTGCTGAAGACAAGATTTTTAAAAGGATTTTAGAGTATTCAGTAAATCCTCTTTGCTTTCTAAAACGATTCCATATTTCTTGCAGAAATGCTGCCTTCTATGCATACTGAGGTTTTAAGAAACAGAGAATGAATACAGTTTTAAAATATCCAGATCGTGAAAGACAATTGAGAAGGATCATTCTGTCAATTAGCAAGCACTTCTGAAATGACACAGCAGACAGGAGATTATTCGTTTGGAAAGTCAGTCAAATCCACCTCTTTCCCTAGGGTCCCAGGGTGTTGAGAGAATTTTATGGAGGAAGCAGGAAACAGCCATGGTTAAAACTGCGGGTTTTATGTCTTTCACTCTTGGGTGTGGAGCTGCCAAAATGAAACAATTAATAAGACGGAGACTGTGTGAGGTTAAAATGTGCAAAGCCGTGCTCCTTCTTTGGATGAGTCTGCCTTAGGCTGCTTTTCTGCATCATTGTGCCCCCAGAATGCTAAGGCTAAATGAGTTAAGCCTTTGGTTTTTTTGGCTTAACTCTTGGCTGCAGTTATAATTGAGCTAAGCAAATAGAAGAATCCAGCATAGGTCTGGCCAGTAGCTTATTTTCCCCAGGCCTATTCTGCTCCTCAGATGTAAATTGAACACATTTAAGATACTCTCGATGTTTCTAGGTAGATGGGATACAACAACCGAGTACATGAAGAAGGGAAATTGTTCTAAGTAAAGTAATAGATCTTGAGATGCTCTAGGATTTAAGAACAGGATCAGAAGATAGACATAACATGTAGATAGAAATTATCGATAGAGATGATAAAGACAGAGACAGTGTTAGATATAGATACAGATGATAGAGGTATATAGAGATATACACAGATATGGATCTATCTATATGAATGTATACATATAAACACACACATACATAATAGGTCAGTGCAGAAGTTCACACCATCATAAAATGATCACTAATGTGACACTAGAAACAAGTGAGTTCCCAAATTCAATAGAGATGAACAAGTTTAGCTGCCTGGAATCTTAAAGCATCTTCCTGAAAACCATACCCAACAACCAGTGGAACAAACACACCAGTTAACCCTGGTATAATTAGGTAGACAGAAAATAACAACGTTGAATTTATAAGCTAGTTAAAGAAGACATGAGCACAATTCAGACAAATGTGAGATGGATATAGTCTTAGCATTTTAGGAGCAAAGGAAATTTTTTTCCCATTAAACCACCTCATCATTGAAAAGGAGGGAAACCACGATTCAGAAAAGTGGATTTAACTTAAACAAGGTCATACAGCTGGTGAAGAACAGAGCAAAATTTGTATTCTGTTTTCACTCCAGTTCCAGTGTCCTCCAGAAACCTGCAGAACCAGGCTGGTCTTTGATGCCTGGTACTCTCTGCAGTAAGAGAGGCAGCACTTCAAGGAGAAAGAGTATCATATGTCTTAGTACAAGATTTGGTCGGCATGGGAGAAAGCAGATTCAGTATCAAACTTACAGTGAAAGTTCTCAAACGCACCAGAGTCAGGGCATACACACAAAACAAGATATGTGCTAGCAAGATCAAGGAAAAGGGTATTTTAGTTAGATTATAATATTTTTACATGATTTTCTTTACTTTCTAGTTATGATCAGTACTTAAAATTCAAATAGTAATCTAGTAATTGGTGTGGTTGAATAAGTTAATTCAAAGAAAAATATCAAGAGTGCTGTAATGATATCAATGCAGATGACTGACCAAAAGAAAAAAATGGGGAAAAAAAGAAGGAAATAGCTTCTACTAGAATAAGTAGGTTTGGAATTTATCCCAGAAAAACTAACATGCATTTTATCCTCTTCATTCCTTCTTCCTTGTAACACTTAGAAAATGCTGCAAAAAATATATGTATACAATAGTTATCTAAAGATAACTATTGGGAATACAGCCTAAGAAAACTACCAAAAGTGCATTTGCAAACATAAATCAATGTAAGGCTTGTGAAAACACAAGAAAAGTGCTGAATTCTTGGGCATCAAACCAGAAGGGTGTTGGTTGCTTTTGAAGCTATTTCTCCATTGTGTCCCTTAAATTAGCAATAATGCCAAATACACACTTACAAACACCAGTGTCTTATGTATATCAGTAATGAAACCATGCAGTGGCATAGAGAACGTGCTTATGAAACACAAAGACAGGAAGTAGCAAAATAAAGAAAACTAGCATGAACTAATACAAAATAATGTTAAATCCAAACCGTAGTTGAAAAAGAAAATTAAAAAAGAAAAAAAAACAATGAGAAATAAAACTAGCATCCACTAGCACATCTTATAACCCAGGCCTTTGGTCTTTACAAAACCCAGCTATGGTTTTTGTTTTTCAGAGGAGGTATTTTTCCCAGAGTTCATACAGCAGGAAGTTGTAACACCAAAATTCAAAGATAGGTTCATTTCAGTGTAAGTGCAAGGTGTTTTTATTACACTCCACTGTGATGGATTTTGTGGATCACTTCTCTATCTATCTATCTATCTATTTATCTATTTTTTCAGACTTGGAATGATGAAGAAATATTTTGAAAAGGACTTATTTTATACACTCTAGATAAACTTACCGTTAACAAGATATTTTTCCCAGCATGACAGGATTAGGAAGCTAACAAATCTTCTGACAAAATGCACCCATGAAGCTGGGCAACACTACTGAAAATAACCATTTCTGATGGCTAAAAATCTGAAATCAAATGTTGTAAGCCAATGTGAGTAGCTTTTACTCAGGTATACTACTAGACTTTGTGTAAAAACAGCATGAGCCTGAGCTGTTCCTGCCCAGAGCCATCCCCTGGGGCTCTGTCCAAGACAATTGAACCAGGGAGGGACAGGCTGTGAAGACAAACAGCAGCAGCCTCAGGGCACATGGGATTTAGAGCATTTTCATTCACATGGGGTGATGGTTCATTTTATGTGTCAGCAGGATGCGTTGATTTTACATGTTACAGTATGCCCAAATAGCTGGTTAAACATCATTTTCGGGTATATCTGAGAGGATGTTTCAGGAAGATACTGTTGTAGCATTTGAATCCAGACACTGAGTATAGCATATTGACCTCCCCAAAGTACTTGGGCATCTTCCAACCTGTTAGAACAAAAAGGCAGAGAAGGAGGGATTCTCTGTCAGATTGAGCGGGGCATCAGTGTCTTCCTGCCCCCAGACTAGGGTTTAGCCCATTATTAAGACTGATTCTCAGGCCTTTGGACTCAGATTGGATCTAATCACTGGCTGTCCTGGGTCTCAGCTGTCTTGCAGACAGCTGACTGTGGGACTCCTCAGCCTCCACAATTATGTAAGCCAATTCCTTAAATTGAATACATCATCTTTTATAAGATATACAAAATCATTTCATTGAAATATCCACAGATGATATGTATAAATAATCCGATTTTCCCCCAAATCTGGGTAACTGATATCCTTAGGAAACTATCAACAGATTTCATTTTGGGTATGGGAGAAAGGAACAAACAGATCTGATTATTTAGTAATTATGTGGAATAAGAATTAATTTTTTATGCATTCATATGACTATGGAACATTGATATTCTTTAAATATTTTTCAGCTGTGTAAGATTTTCCCCATTTTGTGGGTATTGGACTGATATTTTTGCTTAAGACACTGATGTCCTTGCTCAAGGGAAATGTGGGAGATACCATGACATGAGGGTACCAGCTGGGACAGTGGACACATGTCACTGCGTTTCCAGCCAAGACTAGAAACCCTTCCCCAACGGGCTGTCTGTGGAAGAGTCTTTCCCCCAATTTTCTTCTGATGAAGGAAGGCAGCCCTGGTGAAACTCGCAATTAAACTTCACATTACCCACTCAAGATGAGATTGAATTTTATTTGGATCCTTTTTTAAAATTAATATGTGACAGTGGCCAATTCAATGTGTTGTATTCAGGAACTTAGGAATTGCTAATGCTTAAGTACCATCACCTAATTCCAGTCCACAGGCCATGAGTCATTCGAATGGGAAATCACGTGCAGAAATATGCTTGTCACTCCTGACATGAAGAATACTAGTAGAAGCTGATGAAGTTAGGACTGAAGAGAAAGAACGATGCATGATGCTTTGACATCTCCAGACAGACTCATAATGGTCTACACGCAGATTCAGGAAGAATGAGAGTGAAGGTGCACTGGAGAAACCTGAGTTTGCTAAAGAGATCAGTTTCTCTGATATTCTCAGTAATAGTTGTTTTTTTCTCTACACCACCATACACTCAAATATTTCAGTATAAACAATGATATGTGTGTATATGAGTTAACGCTCATCTATACTTTAAGGGCCTTAATTGGCATTTGAATAATACTCATCATAATATATACTAGGTGATTTAAATAACAATATTCAAGGAGAATATTTATGATATTTGATTTCATTTCACATGATAATTTAAAAATTTTTCTCCAACTCACAGCAAAAGCAAATGAACTGTGTCTTCATATACTATAACTATATAGTACATTTTAAGACATTTATATTGTAAATAAAATACTACATATCATCAATTTCATATAATAGATATACACAACATAATTCTGTTACCTTACATTTTTGAATACTTATATATTTATTCAATGATAGGTAATATTCTTAGCCAGCTTATACCACACAGTTTTCTAGAAATAACCATGAAAGTATATGATGCATTACTTTATCTCTTGGCTATTCCAGAACTAAATGTCCCAAGCAAATGCAGTCTTAAAAAGTGCTGTAAAAGCATAGTAAGTGTTTGACATGGATTGGTTGAATGATTGGCGTGTTGTTACTATAAATATTAGTATCTTTCAGAAGAATCTAACCAACTCTTGAATATTGGGACTCTAAACTCTAAAGCAGATCCTTAAAAAGGTGTGTTGTTGGCACAAAAGAGGTTGAGGTCGGAAGAGGACGGCCAAGCGGTGTGTGGCACAGAGCTCTGCAAGCCGGAGATAACCCGCAGAGGTGGAGCGGCTCAGAGCCGAGCTTCCAGAACCTGATTGTATCGATCCTTCCTCAGAAAGCAACATCTCGGCGGTTTCCAAGTAAGCAAATCAGAGCTTTTGTGGTTATCCTGTGCTTATAAACAACGAGAAATATTAAACTGGACATTTAATGCTCTTAAAATATACTCTTCATCATCAAAGTTAAAACACAGGGCAGGAGTCCAAATACAATGATTTCAATTCTTTAATTCATTCTGCCAAGATATTAAAAAAAAAATCTTAAGTAGCATAAAGAACTAATAACCAGACACAAATTGTTTTAAATAACTCCTTGTTTTCCCAATTTCTGTGTTTTGATCTTTTGAGAAGCAGTAAAAGATCTCAATCCTTTGCCCGAGAAAACCTTTCTCGTCCCTAATGTCCTTTCGGCAGTGACACTGAGCATCACCTGTGAGAGAGACAGTTGTAGGGCTTGCTTTCATTGCTCAGAGTGACTGTGCTCACCTCCGTGAAGGCCTGGAGTAGGCGCGGGCAGAGCTCATGGGACATCACGTTCTTCCCGAAAAGGCTTCAATTAAATGCTGGGGGTGTAAAAGCAATTGCCTTATTCCTTTCTGCATGGAACATAATGCTGTACTTGTAAAATTACCATTTTCAGACTCCTAAGAATGGATTTAATACCACTGTGCCTTCATGCATCTGTCTTAAACATCTCCAATTTCCAGATATTTCTGAGGAACACAGAGTCTGGGGGAAGACAAACTCAGTACGTGTCTTTAGGCACAAGCCCATTTCATGCAATATTGGGAGGTAGATAGAAAGAGCTTGGGAAATCAATATGGTTGGTTTGAATATGGACTGACCAAGTATACGAGGCTGACCAACTGTCCTGGTTTACCAGGGTTTGAGAGTCCGGGGAAATTTTGAGCAAACCAGGGCAAGCTGCCCCCCGCCCCCATCTGTACCACTTCTTTGGGCAAATCAACTCACCTGTCTGAATAGCAACTATTTTCTCATTTATTACACGGGGATGGAGTATACTTTGTTTGTCCTAGGGTGATTTTGAGGCTTCTATGAGATAAAATATTTATTTACTAAGTGCTGTGTGTCAGATCTTATGCTAAGTGTTTTAGGTACTTGATGTTACTTAATCCTTAGAGTTAAATAAAGTAGTTAAGTGCATCTTGGTTCTCTCCATCTGCATTTGAATTCTAGCTGCCCAGCTCATTTGAGGTATGACCCTGGGCATGTCCTCTAACCTCTGACACATATTTCTCAAGAGTTTCTGCTTCACAGAGTAGCTGTGAGGACAGTGTCTAGAACAGAGTAAGTAGACATGGCCTCTACCTTTTGTGGAGCTTACTTTCTCATGAGGGAAGTAAGCCAAAAAATAAAAAGTAAATGGACGATTTGGGAATGTGACAAGCACCTTGAAAATACGTCTTGTGATGGAAAACCACTTCTAAAGGTGAGGTTGAGGGTACTTTATAGTGATTGAGAGATCCCATCTGAGGAGATATTTGGGCTGAATTTGAAGATGATTAAAGAACCAGCCACAGGAAGAGCTAGCAGAACATTCTCTGCTGATGAAATGGTAGTGCAAAGTCCTGAGGCAAAGATAATCTCACTGGAGGAGGCATGGAAGGAAACTGACAAGGCTGGAGTATCAGTCAAAGGAAGCAATGTCAGGGCAGCTGGGGGTATATGGTTTGGCGAACAACAGAAGCCCTGGCATTTAATGATACAAATCATAAGCTTTGTCCCAGGTCTGGTTCTCTTTTGATCTTTCCCAGACGGTAAAAGGACTTTTACAAAACCTTTGTAGCCAAGTGTCAGCAAAATCTACTAAAAAAATGACTCAGAACATATCTACAGACATAGACGTAACTTAGAAAACTTACACATTCAGCATCCCCTGCAGATCCGGAGAGGCCAGGGGATGGAGTGAGTGATGGGGGTGAAGGAGCCACGAGAACCCACAATTCTCTCACTTAAATATGTCTGGTTTTTTTTTTTTTCCTTTTAACCAGACACAATAAGCACTGGCTACTTTTGAGGGGATGAGAATAAACTGACTTTTTGTTTTGCTTTCTTAGAACTGATTCTGATTTTATAAACTACAAATTTAATGTTCCAGGAGTCAGTTTTCCTAAAGGAAATCTCATTCTATTGCTATTCTATGTTGCCGAAAGAAAGTATTTTCAATGAAAAGGGAGCAATGTGAGCTCTTTCATTGTGCATATATGTGTTCATGGGATAATTTGAAATAATTAGCCCTCCCCTTAAAAATCTCCATCAACCACTTTTTAGGCTGCCTGCCAGTCTACTGCCAGCAATTCATTTGTCTTAGGCTGACACTGGATTCTCTGTGGAAATGCGCATGATACTAGGCTGACACCTAAATTCTATTTTTGGTTTTTATTTTAGTGAGCTAGTCTTTGATGACACTATAACAACTGATGCTAGGTTTTGAAGAAGTTGAAAGCAGAATGAGAAGCATCTTAGATGGTTTAGATAAAGAGTCACATGAAACATGTTTCAGGAAATGAAGCTAGAGCATGAAGGCGGACGATGCTTAAAATGAGGGCAGATTATGGGAGATTAGAGGACATGTAGGCACCATTTATTAGAGTTGAGATATTCCCTTATCGTGCACTAGTTCCATACATATTTGAGTCCATTTCTGAGCTCCCTGTCCTATTCTGCTAGTCTGCTTCTCTGTTCAGGTACCAATCCCACAACTTTTAATGATGAAACCTTTTTGTATGCCTAATTGCAGTTAATTCTCTCGGTCACATTTTGTTCTGTTTTGTGTATTTTTTCCTGGATCATTTTGCATGTTTGTTTATCTAAATAAATTTCATTATCATTGTATCTAAGTCCATAAATAGCTTATTTAATATTTTTATTGAGATTATGTAGAATTCACAAATGAATTCAGGAAGTTCTGACATCCTTGCAATTGTTCAAACTTTCTAAGAACAGGGAATGAAGACAAGGGTTTAATCTCCAAAATATATAAAGAACTTCACCAAAAATGGGCAAAAGACTTGAATAGACACTTCTCCAAGGAGGACATACAGAGGATCCAGGGACACATGAAAAGATGCTCAATATCACTAGTTATCAGAGAGATGCAAATTAAAACCACAATGAGATACCACTTCACACCAGTCAGAATAGCCATCATAAACAAAGCAACAAACAACAAGTGTTGGAGAGGTTGTGGAGAAAAGGGAACCCTAGTGCACTGTTGGTGGGACTGCAGACTGGTACAACCACTATGGAAAGCAGTATGGAATTTTCTAAGAAAACTAAAAATGGACCTACCTTTTGACCCAACAATTCCACTGCTAGGATTATATCCTAGGAACCCTGAAACACCAATCCAAAAGAACCTATGCACCCCAATGTTCATAGCAGCACTATTAACAATAGCCAAGTGTTGGAAGCAACCTAGGTGCCCATCAGTAAATGAATGGATCAAGAAACTATGGTACATTTACACAATGGAATTCTATGCAGCAGAAAGAAAGAAGGAGCTCCTACCCTTCGCAACAGCATGGATGGAACTGGAGAGCATTATGCTAAGCAAAATAAGCCAGGAGGTGAAAGACAAATACCATATGATCTCACCTTTAACAGGAACCTAATCAACAGAACAAACAAACAAGCATAATATAAACAAAGACACTGAAATTGAGAACAAGAGAGGAGAGGGATAGGAATATCCAGGGAAAAGGGGAAGGGATTACAGCAACAAGTATGAAAGACACATGGACAAAAGCTGGGGGGGATGGAAATAGGAGGGAGCTGGGGAGGGCTGGGGTGGTGGGCTGGGATGGGAGTAGAAGACAGAAAACTGTACAAGAACAACAATTAAAATTAAAAAATTAAAAAATTAAAAAGAAAAAAAAGAAAAAAGAACAGGGAATGACTATCTTTCCATTTATTTAAGTCTACTTCTCTATCTTTCAGTAATGGTTAAAATTTCTTCTCATGTAGGTCTTGCATATTTTTTGTTTCATTTATTCTAAGTAGTTAACTTCATTGATTCAATTTTATTGTATAATCTTCTCAATGTATAAATATTGTCCATATCGTTACAGGTATACATAGTAATCATTTAGACAGTTTTGCAGTATGTCCCTGAGATTATGTGCTTCTAATATGAAGAATTTCACTTCCTTTGATTATTCCTATCATATATCAGGCTGCATTTATTCTAATCTTTAGGATCATTTCCCAGAAATGCATTATTATTTCTTTAAATGCATTTTCAAATGTATTTCTTAAATGGTTGAATCAATTTATAGTGGCAACAGAATTAAATAACTGCCAGCTTCATAACATCCTTTTTTTTTAGTGTTAATCAGGAATAAATTTTAAATTTTGTGTATTTTAGAGGGGCAAAATATCATTTTTTGTTAATTTTGAGTGCTTTCAACATCTCAAATCACTTATCATATTTATGAATTTTACCTGGTCTAGTTTGAATTATTTGTTTATTAATTGTCTAGTTTTCATAAATGTTTTATTACACTCAGTATAATTTTGAAAGACCAGCAAATATGCTCAATTTACCTATTATCTTTGTGCTAAAACTCTGATATTCTTCCAAATATAAAAGCAGTACCTTCATTCAAAATAAATGCTCTTAGATACATGATTTATATTATAAATATAAGATTCTACTTTCAAACGAAAATATAGACTTCTTTCTCAACTCTTATCAACAGCAAATGTCCAGCTTTATCTTTGGGTTACCTCTTTCCTACTCCTACTAGAAACTTGTTCATATAAATAATCTTGTTTATATTAGTAAGATGAACTATTTTGCTTTATTCCAAACGTCAGTTCCCTCTCCAGCCAACTGCCAGTATATTAGAGATAAACAGTGTTTACTCATATATCATCCTGAGTGAAATCGAAACCATAGCTAGAATGTAAACACCCTGAATATGCTGTGAATCACATACCTGACTTCTTCATGAAATCCTCGTAAGTTTTGAAATGTCCTGTTTCTTCTTTACTGCTGAGCATGTCATGCTACTTGTAGGCCAGCCTGCCTGTTCCTTAGTCCAGTGCTCCTCAAGCCTATGAAAATAAATTGTGCCTATCTTTACGATAGAGTTAACACAGTTTTATCTACATGCCGAAAGGAAACTGTTCAGAACATCTTTGCTGCACATTCCTATCAGGAAAAATGATCTCTTTTTGAAAATCATGGTATTTCTGAACTGAACAATATGTATTTTTTTAATCCCAAAGAACTGAAAATGTCATCTGTTCAAAGTGCTATTTTTCACTCAACCACACTGTTAAACCAAGATTTTTCTGTTGTCCACACAGTTGTGTGTGTTTGTTGAAACGTGTGTGTGTGTGTGTGTGTGTGTGAGAGAGAGAGAGAGAGAGAGAGAGAGAGAGAGAGAGAGGGCTCACTCACAGGAAACCCTGCAATTCACACAGTTGGAACAATACTTGGAAACAGTCATACACACAATACCTTGTGTAGTTGCCAACCAATCTCCTTAAAGAACACTTTCCCATGCATCTTACCAATGAAGGCTAAGAGTTTTAAGCTATGTACAAAGTAAATAAACACAATTATCAAAGCACCTCTCTGAGATTCTAGTACTGTATTCTTTTTAATTTTATAATATGTTTACTAATTTTAGAGCAGAAGGGAGAGAAAGAGAAGAGAAATATCGATTGGTTGCCTCCCATACACACCCCAACTGGGGATCAAACCCACACCCTCAGTGTGGACCGTGACTGGGAATCAAACCCCCAAGATCTAGGTGTACAGCACAACATGCCCACCAGCTGCGCCCGCCAGGGCTACTATGGATTCTGTGCATTATCACTAATGTGTCGCCAAATGGCTGGGCTATTAGTGCCACACTGTCCACATGTGTAGGTCTTTTCTCTTCAGCAATGGGTTTCTTGTTATTTATTTCACTTCACCTTAATAAAACCACCTACATTCCTCTATAACTTGATTAGGGAAAAATTATTAATGCATAGACAGCTCAGGGAAAATTATTAATGCATTCACTCATTTCCATATCTGAGGCGGCATTTGTCCATTTAATCATGACAAAATTCATTCATTCATTCTTTTTGTTAATTTATTTTTTATTTATATCATGCCTTATATACAATTGATTTAAAGTGACTGGAAATATGAATTATTTGACTCATGCCTCTTAAACTTTAATGTACAGATGAATAACCAGGGGAATCTTGTTAAATGCTAATTATGTCTAAACGGTTCTGGATGTAGCCTGAGATGTGGTATTTCTAACAAGATCCCAGAGGCCACTGTAGCTGGCCCACTGAGAGGACTTTGAGTAGCAAGGCCTGGATGGCCCTTCTGCTTCTTGAGGAGACTTTGGAAAGAGATATAACACAGTAAACATTAAGGGATTGAGAGTAGCTTCCCAAACTCCCATTTGTATTCCAGGGAGGGGGGCTTGGGAAGTGCATACACAGGTTACAAGGGTATATCGTGCTACTGTATAATAACATTTTATATTCAACTCTATTTTCAAGAAGGAAGGGGCCTTTCTCAACTGAAGATGCTCATCCATCCCGCTCATCTTCAGGGTATGGATGAGCAATGGTCCAATGGAGATCACAGTCCTGGAACACTCACCCACTGCACCAATTTCAGAAACAGGCAAGGATTAAGAATTTCCTGTGGTTAATGAGAATGACCCTGAAGCCAGAACCTATGCTCCCCAAAGCATGTGAGGCACACACCTGCAATGTCCCAGAGCCATTTCCTTTGTCATCCAGCTGCTTAAAGAAGTGATTCTAAAGTCAACTGGATGCACCTGTCATTCTTTTCCAGTAAATGGGGGCAATTCTCATTATAGAGAATGGGCTCAGTGAATTTCACATAATCCATTATTCTATCCACATATTTGGAAAGTCAGAACCTACCTGAGCATGAATCAAACTCAGGCTCAGCCATAAGAAGACTACAGATTGCTGTCCAGATTTTACCTGAGACTTGTTTTTGTAGCAGCACAGACATGCCCATTCATTTGTGTCTTGTCTATTGCTACTTGCACTCTACTATGGCAGTGTATTTGAGACAGAGAGTATATGGTCTGAAAAGCTGAAAATATTTACCATCTGGTCTTTACCAGAAAAGTTTTAACTGTTACACATGCACACACACACCCCAAACATGGTGGGTGGGGAAGAGAGAGAGAGGAAGAGAGAGAGAGAGAGAGAGAGAGAGAGAGAGAGAGAGAGAGAGAGAGAGAGAGAGAGAGAGATTCCTAATAAATACAAATCTTGTGGATCTTTTCCTCATTGTATGTATAACAGACCTACTTTCAAGGACTCGTCCAAAGCATAAAAGATGAGACACCGAGGGTGCATAAAAGGAAGCCCTTTGACACTGAAAAGAGTATATCCATTTTTAAGATAAAAATAGCATTGCCTGTGTACTAAAAGATTATTCATACAGGTTCAGCAATCAAATTCACTAATAACAAGTAAAGGTACAGATATAACTGATGTAAAGCATAAGTCCCAGGACTTACGCTTTAATAAATATAATACAGGAAATAAGACAAAATTCTCAGTGTCTCTAACCCACTCTCCTTCCCTGTTCCCACCTACCCAGCACCTAAAAAGTGATCTTGACTCATATCTTGAAGGTGTCTGGGAACAAATACAGGAAGGGTAATAACAACAAACAACAGGAGAATAGGAAACATAATCGAGGTGCACTTAACCTGATGGGAACATGAATGAGGATTGTGTCCTTTCTGTTGTGTGATTGTTCGTGTCCTTCAGGGTATCCTGAAAACATAACCAGGGAAACTCCATGCCAAAGAGGGCAGAGAATCCCACGGGGTCAGAAAAGAGTAGCATTGCTTTGCAGAGGTGGAGCAATAAAGCAGGAATGAGAAATGAAAACAATATGGTCGAGAAATAAGAATTCCATAGGTCTCTGGTCATCATCAGGATCTTGTTCTTGCAGGTCTCTGCTCACTGTCAAATCGCAGTTGGTTGTGCACTCAGCGCTACGTCGATCTTCTGCTTTGGTGTTGTTAGTCACGCTATTTCATACCTCAGACTAGAGCTGATCTGTGATGTTAGCATCACTCAAGACAAGTTTGCTGACTAAATTAATCATTTCTCAGCTGCACAGTAATCTAAGCTTTCCTTTTCTCCTTCCTTCCCAAGAGCAATGTATTTTATTTTGTTGTCATTGCTTTTAAAACCTGATAAAAACTCTACGTGTGAAGATTTAGAATATCTTTCAAGACATTTTATGACCTGCTTGTATCCAAAAGCACTCAAGTATGAAGACCAGTGTGGCATGGTGTTCTGAAAAGGGGATGCAAAAGATGGCATGATGTACAAATCTGTTGTTTAGTCTGCTGAGAACATCCTGCCCAGATTCAACTGTCTTCTTATGAGAATGCTCCAAAATATTGATTAATCAAGGCCCCCATCAGCCAATCTCTTCTCAAACTTTGGTCAAATGACAGAGCAAGCTCCTCCCACCTGGGTTCAACTTTGCCCAGTTTTAAAGTCATAGCAAAAAAGATATCACATGTCTCAGAGCACCTCCTGAGCAGAATTGGTCATTCCGCTGACTGGCATCAGTCTACCTGGCATCTACCCAGTGTCCCTTTGATCATTAGTGATCCCTATGAGTCCACAGGCTTCTGCATTCCCAGCTTTCTGGCTTAGGCCACAAGATGGATATTTTCCCTGGTTTTCCTGAAATTATTCAGATCTTCATTGGCATGCTAGCCATGATTTGATCTCAAGCTTGCCCACCACCCTTTCTAAGTAGCTGGATTCTGCTCATTATGCTTCTAAATGCAACTTTTCTTTGGAAAATAAATTACTGGATTATCGAGAACACAATAATACCGTCAGGTAATTTTTCTCCTCTAGGTTCCTACTGCTATTTCTCACATCTGTAATTCACACCTTCAGTTTTGAAGACTGGCTCGATCCAATCCTAATTCTACTATTGTCTCCAAACCTATGTATGAGACTCTCCTCTCAGCTCCATATAAAGGGCAGCCCTGCTGGGTTATGAAGTCTCTTAGCTCTTGACTAATGAAGCGATTTCATCACACTGACAACTTGCCTTGTTTTCCTGGAGTCTCCTAACTTATAAGTCGGGTTGTATTACAGACTGAAAGTGAAAATGAGATATTTCTGCCCTGAAGAATATTACCCCAAAGAATCTCTATCAGTGAGGATTCTTAGTGAAAAGCCATAGAACCTGACTATAGAAAACTTAAGAAAATTGATGGATTTCAGGGCTACAGGGTAGCTTATAGCCTCGATAGCCCACTACACAAATGGTAGACAACCAATGAAGGTAAGAAAAATTTGTATTACTCAAGATGGAAAGAAGCATAGCCAAGACTATATCACAAGAACATTCTCATTAAGTGGCTAGTTGGTACCATACCTCTGGTGCTTCCACAAGCAAACGCTTGGCCTCAGCACATCTGGGCTCCTGATGCTGCTGCCTTCCCCACAGCCCCACTCATTCTCACTGACACTGTGAGGGAGGACCAGGCATTTGCCTGGGTGGACCGAGTCATCTCCATGAGGTAAAGAAGGGAAAGGCAATCTTTACTCTGATGTAGCACTGAGGAGTCAAACACAGCATCTAAGGATTGAAAATGGGCAGACAAAAAGAGCTGGAGGGGCTCTTGGGGATATATGACCCAGTCTGCCAGGGGAAGATTAAGTCAAAATTGATTCTGTTCTGTAAATTTCTTTAAAACATGTTGCTCTTTCACCGTGTGGCCTCTGAGAAAGAAGATGCTGAGAAGGGCTCCTGGTGGCTAATTGCGCTCAAATTTAAAAGCAGAGCCTAGGAGCCCAGCATTTTTATGTAGGGGCCTTGCACACAAACTGCATTTCAGGGAGAAGCCTGCCCTGAACTGCCTGCTTGCACTGTGTTCCTGCTGTGTGAGTCCTTAGATGGGAATTCCTGGAATTTCACCAATAGGACTGAGGCTTTCCCCCATCCAATCAGAGTTGCATAGCACTGTATGCATCAGCATCTTCACTGACCAATCAAGGCAGCTCCATTCTGAACAATGTAACCTTGAGGACTTGAAGATACTTACATGAGGATGGTCCATTCAGGGATCAAGGGACTTGTGTCTGTATAAGTCAGCTCCCCACTGGCTCAGAGAGAGCACTTGCCTTTTCCACCAAAGACTGATGACCATGTTTCCCCACCTGGAGCTGAAACACAGAGAATAAAGCACCAAGCAGAACAGAGCTGTCCAGCAGGTGAGGGGACTTGCCCTAGGGCCACCTCACAGCCATGCTGTCTCTTAATTAAGCTGTAACACTATTGAGCTGTTTCTCATAGACAGGCCATGCTGTATCACAATGGAACTTCTTGCAGTGAATAAACTTTCCTTCTTCACTGCACCCCAAATTGGGATTGCTGTTGGCATCAATAACCAATGGTTGATAACTGTGTTACAAATAACAAACTTTGGACTGTGAGCACCTCTCATATTTTAAAAATTTAGTTATTGGGCTTTATTTAATTTGCAAAAAGGTCCTACAAGATAGGCGAAGACAAATGACTCTCCATTCACTTCCTTTTCCTCACTACCAACTTCCCTTTTATTCAAACTGTGTAACCACCAAGCAGATAGCAAAGCAATTTGAGATAAGCACTACTTTTTTTTTTTTAAATTATCAAGATCCAGGACCACATCTTACTCACTTCTGCATACCAAGCACCTAGAAAAGTGCCTGGAACATAGTGGACATAATAAGAGATTATTTAATGAATAAATATAGGGAGGAAGAAATTCCACGTAGAAGACAAGATGCAAATTTAGAATGCCAACCTTCTGTAAGAGTTTTAGGAGCTGAGTCATGAGTACTCCTTTGTCCAAAAGTGCAGGTTTCCAAACAAGTGTTGGAAAGATATGTGTTGTATCATCCTTTGAGGAACATAAGCCTAAAGTCAGATTATATACATACAGTTATATCATCCTATGGCCGGCAGGCCTTGGAGATTCCATACAGATAGTCTGCATTTCCTCCTTTCCATATCTTCAGAGCTAAATTATATATATATAATTGAGTGTATAATTTAGGGTACACACACACACACACACACACACACTCAAGATTTACTACAAAGAATTTTGCAGAGCACTTGATTGACTATCAATATAGAGTGTTTCATTCTTTTCATTAGGTTTTCTAAAAGTGGGTAGTTAATCTTTCTTACTTTTGAACTGGAACAGTAGCTCATTCCTAGGTGGGTCTTGAATCATGATGAAGAAACTGGCCCATTTTCAGAATTTCAGTGCCCTAGTTATTTATGGTAGCCCATAAACCCATTCTTCTTCCACCTCCCTGGACAGCAATCACGAGGTTCAGATGCCAAGCTGGGAAATATATTTTTCCAGGAGCAGCTGGCTTCTTGGCCAGCACTTCTGGCAATGGTGTGGTCCCTTTTGAAGTTGTCTGCTGCTCTGACTTGTGTTTTCAAGACGCATGATGAACTGTTTGGGCTGCTGTGCTGTTGTACATGCTATTTTCCTTTTGACTCACCTTTTAAATAATGAGAAATTTATATCCATTTAATCCACATGGAAAAAAGCTACTGGGTATAACTTTTTTAAAAAGCCCATATATGGAATTTCCACAAAATTGAATCTTAATGCTGGAAGGGACAAGAGAGGCCACCTAGTCCAACTTCCTACCCAGTGCTGGAATTTCCTCCATTATGATCCTCAGTAGAAGTAAGTCAACATCTGCTTAAAAGCTTTGGGTGACAGGGCGATCACTACTTCTTAGATGGGGCCACTGTATCACTGGATTGTTCTAATTGCTTCAAAGTCCGTCCTAATGCTGAGATGAAATCTGTCTTCCCAGAGTATTTAATGCTGGCCACAGCCCTGCCTTTGCAGCAGCAGAATAAATGGCATCCCTCTGCCAACTGTAAGCTGTCAAAGGTCTCTCACTAGTCTTCCACTTTCCAATGTTAACTTGGATTGCTTTAACCATTCCTCTCCTCTGGTCAGAAAAGTCTGTCAGCGTACGTCTTAAAAGATGCCGTCCTCTTTTGGAATAGTTCACTGGGGTTTACTACAGCTCATTATTGGAATATTATAACTCTATCATTGTGGATTCAGTCACAAACTTTTTTAACAGCTTCACCACATTATTGGCTCATAGTGAATCAGGAACTGTATCAGTTCTTGTATATCCTTGACTCTCTAATAGCTTCTAAATGCCCTCAAGACAGGTGGTATTCTAATTCTCAATTTTATTTGTGGAAACTAAAGGTCAGACAAATTAAGAAATCTGCTCAATGCCACACAGCTAATATTTTCTGACTGCAAAGCCCTTTTTTTGTAATTAATAAACTACGTTGTCTCTCTTAAAAGAAATGCCAACTAAAACTCTGAGTTTTTAAAATGAACTGCTATCAGAGAATTTTTTTCTTACTGTTTGTCTGTTTTCATTTTTGGACATAATGACAATCATACAATACATAATTTTATCACTATTTGACAGGTGACAGGCTGAATAAATTACAGTATTTTATATGATGGAGTGCTAAAAACTGTTTGGTTGTTAAAAGGAAAACCCATTTCTCTCGCACCATCCCTAGGCTATGAATGTAAATGACAAAGAGCAAGGTGAAACAGAGGGTGCACTGTATGATACAATTTATCTATGAAGGGGAGGAGAGGAGCATATCTACATATTTCTTATGAAAAATTATGGTAAAAAGATAAACTATCTTTTCAAAAAGTTACTAAAGAGTGGAAGGGAATAAACCTGGTAGAGAAAACAGGGGAAAAGTTAGAATGTCCTAAATTACTTTGTCTTTGTACATTTCATTTTGGAAATCACATAAATAGTTTACGTAACTGTAAAACAAAATTATAGTAAAATCAATTCATGAAAATCAGAAGAAAAATAAAATAATTGAACTTTTCTTTGTTTGCATTTGGAGGCATAAATACTCAGTCAAGAATTATTTCAACTTACAATACTTATCCTTAGTTGGATGGAAAAAAATCTGAAAATATGTATTTTATGTAATCTCATTTTAAAAAACAACATCAAATTTAAACAATAATGTTCATATACCATTACAAAGTATTATCACAATAAGTATTTTATTATAAATTAATAAAATAAGTAATTATACCATTTCATTCGGAAGCAAAATTTGGGTATATGATAAAGTATATAAAAATCTAAAATAATTGAATATAAGTAAGAAACCTGCACCTCAATGTGGCAATTTTTTTTTTTTGGTCAGGAAACCATTTATCTTTTTAAAGTTTTCTGCTTGTTACCATAGAGTGGTATATAATATTTTTTAATCTCTTTCATGTCTGTGGTTATGTAATATGAAAACCTACCACAGCACAGCTACTCTTGTGGCTTCATGAATATACCAAACTATTTCTTATCAAAGAATGGAAAGTCTATATAATAATGAGAACTCTTCTACAAAGTAGAACAAAAAAGTTTCTTTAGATGTGAGTGGAAAAATGCAATGCATAGAGAATAAATCTAGATGACCCAACCTACTAGTAACAAGAGATCCAGAGAGAGAATAGTGAAAATGGAGAGGAGAGAATTTGCAAAGCAGTACATATGGGAATTGACAGACTGGTAATTTCAGGCAGAAAGAGCTTTTTTATACACATCGTTAGGATTTCAGAGAAGGCTCTTAAACTTCCTACAAAGAGAAGAGAGGAGAAAGTCACCTACAAGGAAATCAAAATCACATTACTTGCTAGAAGAGTGTTGCCTAAACAGTTTTATGATATAAGTTCTTTACTATAAATTCTAACTCTTGTCTAAATAACCACGTGACAGTAAGGATAAAATAAAATCACTCTTAGTCATCCAAAAACTCAGAAGGCACACTTTCTATACTCATCTGGGAAGTAGTAATTCTATCACAGACAGTAATTGTGGAAGTTGTGAGAAGTTCGATAAGCAGAGTGTGCCATCTCCCTGTAGGAAAACTGATCAGCTACTGTTACCGTGCCCTCCTCTCAGATGTGTGCATTTATCTCTGTACTATCCATTTTTATTTTATTTTTTATTGAGGATTATTGGGGGGCTTTGTTGAAGCGAGGTATGTGAGATATGGCACACCCCATTTGAAAAACTTAAAGAGATAAACTTAGTGCCAAAGGGAAATTAGACAATCAAAAGATATGAAGATTGAAAATAAAATACATAAGAGAATTTAATATGAAGGTATAAGGATAATATATCAATGATTAAATCTAACCAATCAAGTGATTATTAATGTAAAGAATTTAGGAATGGAGAAATAGCTGTTAATGGGTATTATAGTCATTGAACACACATGCACACAAAACAACTGGGAGAATTATTATTACAGAATATAAATGTATAAAGCTTGAAAATATAAGATTAAAATCCCAGTCTCAAAGTTTGCTACAATTTTTTTTTTAACTTTGGGGCGATCTTAGAAAAACTAGTAACTCTTGTACTGAAAAATAGTTATCTGAAGTTACCAAACCCTTCCATTTTATTTCCACTTTTGTTCCTTGTATTAAATTCCAGAAAACTAAATTTGATACTTATTGTTCAAATAGCAAGTGCAGTCTGTCGGGCACTCTCTTCCTTCTCCCTTGTGTCAGACTCCTGATCTTGTTCACCAACTCTGCAGGTCCCATTCTTCTAGGGGCACAGGGCTCCTTCTCTGTTTCGAGATCAATCTTGTTCGATATAAAGCCAATCAGTGTGGTCTTACCTTCCTTAACAAGTGCCAAGAAAGACCAGATTTGGAGAAGGTCTGCTGGGCATGTCTGAGAACATTTCTTCACATTCACAAATAAACAAATGGTAGGGAAGTCCATTTCCGGCTTGTAGAATTTGTGGCCTAATACTAACTCATCTCTGCCACTGTCCAAATCTATAATCTTGGGTAGGTTGGGGTGGTCTAACTTCTCTGTACATAGTATCCTTGTGTATAAGCTGAGGCTGTTGTGATCCTCATGGGGTTATAGTAAGGATTAATAATGGAAAGCATTGAGGACAAGGCCTAGTGGATACCAAGCCCAATGTGTTTGCTTCTGTTACGAGTAGCATTATTATTTGAGGTGTAGGAAGTTACTTGAATTAAAACTGATCAGCTATTATTACTATGTGCTCCTCTCTTCAAATTCCTCTCTGGCCCTCCCATTTTATTATTTATTTATTTTCTTTTGCCAAAAATAAAATCCAGGTTAAGCTTCTCTGCCTTCCTTCTGTCACCTGTGAGGCTGACACCAACTTCTTCACAGAGGGTCTCTGTCTCTCTCTGCCTTGTCCTTTTTCTAGTCAAATGCTTCCGAAGTCCTATTAATCTCTGAAAGAAAGAAACTTTCAGAGCTTTTGGACTTTTCTCTAATTGGATTCCACCTCTACCCTTTCAAATATATCTTTTTAGTTTCCGTATGGGATCAGTCTGTGCTTGGCATATCTTCTGAAAAAATTCTTTCTCATTGGAATTATTTGTGATTTCAAAATCAGTATTACAGTTTTTTTTTAAAAAAGAATCTCTCTGACATGGGATCGTACTTATTTTTTCTCTAAGAATATTTTGAAATCTGCTTTCCCAAAGCCAAGGTCACATCCCAATCTGCCCAGCAAATGTAATTATAAAGATTATAGGAAAAGCAGATGTCTGGGAAAATAAAAAACAATTTCATGGACCTATCAGTTTGCCTGCTTAGCAGGCAAGGGAAGCACATGCCTGTCAGTTTAATCCTGCTGCCAGGTAGAGAAGTTAGAAGATAAATGAATATTGAGCTACTAACCTATTTGGCTTTCAGGGAGAATCTTGAATGGGTGAGACACTGTAGTTATTCCTTGTTTTACAAACTCCTTTAGCAACCAAATTTAGGAGGTCTGTGGCAATAAGAGTAGTGGGATTCTCTCTGTTCAGAACCACTCTGCAAGGAAGATTCACTGTTTGCTGTGTCCTAATTATATGTCAGGCACTGTACTACGTACTTTATACCAATAAGTCACTCAAACAACCTTATAGGTGACAATGCAAGAAGCTGAAAAGTGTTATCAGGGGCAAATGGCTGGTCAGTGTGGAGACATGGGACTTGAACTCATGACTGTTTAATCCAATGCCTGTGCTCTTTGCATACATCATGTGTTATATAATATGTTCATCCTAGGCTCACTTTCAAAATAAAATCTTTTCCGTGACTACTGAAGGAGCCAAAGATTGGGCACATCTTACACTGTCAAATTTTTGGTTTATGTTTCTGACACCAAACTTGAACTTCCAGCCTTGCTTAGTGCAATTGTGAAAACTCCAATGTTCTGCACTCACTAAATTCACAGACACAGAATGGGTTGTCTCCCGTCCATCACCACCAATTAAAAAGAAAAATCTATCATATTTCCATTCATAGCTCTTTGATTTTCCAACTTTGGAATGATGGCTTTTACTGAATATCTTAGGAGTAAACTGATTTTGTCTGCACATATATTTTTTTTTTATTTTGTCCTCTTGATTGCAAGGGTGGTCATCAAACTGCCACAGGTCAGTCTTCTACATGTTTTCATTTCCTACGGGCTATACAGCAAGTCAACCAACCAGGCAACATGTCCATTTAATAAGTACTATATAGACAAATCACATCCTTTGAAAAATTACAATAATTAAAATTAAATGAAGTGTTCATACATTTTGGTTGTGGTGTATATGTTAGCACATCCTCATGTATACATCTATGTAATCATTTTTAATTAACGTAAGGGAAAAAACCTAGCATTAACAAACTTTTAAAAACAAATACTCTGTTCATTTTCTACCTTGACATCCAGAGCCAGAAACACCAATCTCACTAGAACTACGGTTACTTGCTCAGTGTTTGGATGCCTATTGTGAACTGAAAATAAGAAAGGTTTGTGCTGGGATCCAGGGAACAGATTTGCTATTTTTACGTTAAGAATGAACCTTTGTTTTTTCCTGTATCTAGGTTTATTATATTTACTGCAGTATAATTACACAAGCCAAATCATTGTTGTGTGGCAAACTGGATCTTTGTTGGAGTCTGTATGGTGTGTGTGTGTGTGTGTGTGTGTGTGTGTGTGTGTGCGCGTGTGTGTGTGTGTGTATCAAAGACAGAAAGGAATAGAAGAACAGAAAATAAAAATAACATAGCTGACTTTGAAATAGTGATGACATTCTTTGGGCAGACCAAACCAAACTTTATCATTCTGTTTCCCTTGAAATCTGGCTTTAACTGAATGGTATCCTCTCCACTAGACAATTAATTTATCCAAGTATTTCTAATCCAGTTTCCTCTGAGTACTCTGGGAACTCACAAAGAACTGACAAATTGTCTCACACTTGGGATGATCACAGAATTACCACCTAATTGTGGGACACTGGAGTATAAATGAGAGGGATGTCTTGTTAATCAGATCAGTAAAAATTGAGACAGTCCCAGAAAATCAAGCACACTCGCTCCCTCTACTCATTCTAGACCTGGGTTTGGTTACAGTTCTTTTGGCAACATAAAAGTGAGAGAATGATTTGGTATTCTTCCTCAAGTTTGCCCATCTACATGTGCTGTGATGTGTCTAGTGGGTATTTTCTGATACGTTTATAATGAACTGATGTTATGTATCCACAGCATGTAAAAATAGATTAGCAGCCACATAAAAATACAATGCATAGGTAATTTTTTCCTATGCCTTAATTTAGTTAGTGGGCTGGAAAATGTCCGCATGCAAGGGGTTAAGGGACAGCTGATGCCTCATGGAAACTTTGGAAAACATTCTATTTATAAACAATTCTATTTGGATATCACATTTTCTATAATGCTATTGGCTTGTTTTATTTTTATACTTTAGAAAGTTTCCATGAAAGGGGATGGGCTCAGGGATAACTTTCTTTTAAAGTTTATACCTATTTCTGCTGTTTTGCATCTGAACTTATGGGTTTATCTAATTGCTTTAATTGCTCTGAAGATTTCAGTGTGAATTCAACAAGACAGTATTAAATTCACAATCAGGAATGTCTATGATTACAGTGAATTCATGGCCCTGCGTTTTTGTTTTGACTAAGGTGTTTCACATCAGGGACACTTGAAATCTTTGACATGTGGTATTAGATATGCACAGGTGATGGTGTCTAATTAAGCTTCAAATGAAAGCATGCCTCAAGAAGTCAGCGCCATATGTACAGAGCAATGTGCAATGTAACCCACTGGTGGGATGTAAGGCAAAAGTCCCAGAAAACTGCTAGAGACTCACTTAAAAAAAAATTGAACAAATACTGTGATCTTTTAGAAATGCATATTATCAACACTCCTTTAAAAGGGCCTTTTGAAGTTTGGTAACCCATGACCTGAAGGCCACCCCATAGGATTATAAAAATCCAAATCCTGAACAGACCCAAGGTTGTGACTATGTACAGCAGGGAGTCTGTATTTTGTTGTTTTGAGGAACTAGGGCTTAGAATCACCCAACCTCTCATCAGTGGGGTCCCTCTTCATTTCTTTCCTCCATATGGACTACCAGCAGAGTCTATTTTAAGAAATTTAAAACTATGGTCTTATTTTTCATGGCACCTTGCATCAAAGGTTTATGGTACAGTATCTTCATAATCTTGGCCCAAGTCTTTCTCATCTTATTTCTTTTACTTCACTTGATACACCTAACATTTCTAGGTAAAATTGGACTCCTCTTAATTCCCAAACAGATGCTATTTTATCTCAGTCTTTGCTCAACCATTCTTCCTGCCCAAAAATCTTTATCTCTTCATCTTCTACTTTTATCTTCATGTCACGATGTCTGGAATTAGTCGCATCCCTCCTTCGCGAAGCTGTTTGTGATCATAGCTGTGGTGCTTTGTGTAGGTCGGTCTTCATCGTTGATGAGTTGTTAAGGAACCAGAGGGAAATTAAAGGGGAGCCGAGAGAATTATAGAAGTGGTAGAGACAATGCTATTGAAAGCAATAAAGATCAGAATCAACTCTCTAAGAAGGTGAATAAGTCATGAGGAAGATAAGTCCAACTGATTCCCCTTGAAACCAAAGAAAATGACTCTTAGAAATGCACGGCAAACATGGAGAACTGTCAAGATCGATCCAAAATGCAGATAACTCCCCTTCCTACATGAATGGGTGGAAGGAAGTGGAACTTAAGATATAAAAGAAACATTCCCTAAATTTAAAAACCAGAAATGTAATACAAAAGAATTTCCATATTGAAAAAGAACAATAGTCTCCTTCTTTCTCTCTCCATCACACATGCACAAGAGGAGAGAGAGAGAAAGAGAGAGAAAACATGAATGCTTTGGACAATGTGTCAAAATGTTAAAAAAGAAACTATGCATCTTGGGAACTTTTTATCCTTTTGCATATCTGTATTTAGTAATTTTTAATCCTCCCGTCTTGATTTTTAAAATAGATATAATTCAAGGGCTGCCTCTGATCTTCTCGGCAGTCCATCAGTCAGCACTTACTGTAAAGGAACCACATCCAAAGTTTGATTTTCCATTCAGTACTGCTCTTTGTCAAAGCCTCTACAATCTAAATAAATATCACAAGACTTCGCTTTCTTATTTTGTTAGTGTGCGGTCACATGTGTAGAAGGAAATCCTGTGGTTCAAATCCAGACACCTTTCATGGGGAGTTTTATATGTTAACACTTTTTCTAGAGTTCTTTGACACAGGCTGATTTTATTCTTTAACAAAAAGTAATATAGATTCTGTACAAGGTGACTTCTCTTGACAACAATGTCATTCTTTATTTTTTTATGAGTATGGTTTTCTCCCTTCAGAGAGCCTTATTGTTTCACACATTGTTCTTTTTGTGTTAGGTAGATTTCCCTTTGCAGAGATCCCAAGGGCTTTTGAGTTTATAGCAATTGAATGCAAATTATTTGCCAAATATATAACAGAAAGCACATGAAAAAATGAATGCATTACTTCCTGCTATAAAAACTGTTGGTGCCTTCATACACCAACAGAATTTACCTTTATTCATCAAAGGCCATTTCCTGTACATACCATTGCCTCAGGTTTGATTTCAGGCCCAAGAAACATGATCTACCTGTGCTCAAGGCAAGCTGGAAGTTTCCAGAAGCAGCCCTTAATCAGTGATGCACAAGACCTATATCCAAAGGTCCTCATCCTATTTGGGATAACTTTAAGATATGTTTTGTATGGTTTTTACTTGTTTTCAGCAGGAATGAACCCCACTTACCCACAGTGGTAACAGGCCAGACGACCCTCTGTTGTATTGTCTTTTTTCCCTTCCTATTTCCATTTCCCACTCTCCCATCATGGTTCCTGGGATTACCTACCAAGTAAAAGTGCTTGCACCATAATCATTGTCTCAGGGTTAGAGTCTTGGAAAACCCAAACCAAAGCCATTGATATTAGAAATGGCCCTGGGAAGTAGCCCCTGGGGATAGGACTCTGGAACCCGATGCCTCACTGGTGAGTAGCTATGGTCCAGAAGCAAGCTGTTTGGTTTTTCTGGGAAGCCCCTATGAGGGAGTCCCTGGGAAAAGCCACAGGTGGGCTAGTAAACTGGCACTCTGAAACAAAGTCCTCTGTGTAGTATTTGGCAATATATGTGGTATAAATACTCTCCTATGGTCAGTTTCAAACTATCAATTTAATGTCATTGGAGTGGAATTGGGGAAGAGTTACAGACAATGAGCTCTCATGGGCACGTACCAGCCGACCTCCAGGACACCATCAAGAAGACCTCCGGATTTCCAGAGCAAGCCCATGCCATATTCAGCAGGGAACTATTCACTGCTTAACAAGCAGTTCAATAGCTTGTACTGGACCCTGTTAGAAACTGGGCAGCTCACTATGAAATGAACATCAAATGACTGTAGTATGGGAACTGCCCCTCCTGCACTGAGCAATGAGCCATGAGGTTGATCAGACACAACAGGAATGTCTTGTAAGATGCAGAGATACATTCAGAAGTGGTACTAGGCTAATCTGGAAGGCACAAATAAGTTACATAAACAAGTGAGATGTCCAGATCCACTTGTCACCTAAACATGCCACACTAATATCTTACTCTTAGCTTACTTAACCCAATGGCCTTTTTGATAAGGAAAAAACTCAGGTCTGACTTGATACCTTGGTATAAGCCAAAAGTATACTGGATGCTCCTGAGAGGGAGTGGTGAGCGGAAAGCCTGCAAGCAGCACATGCTGAGCTCTGTACCTGACCCATGGTGGGTGTTCATACATGTTTCTTAAACTCCACAGTGGGGTGGACAATCACCAGATCAAATTTCACACAAGGTCACGGGCTTAGACCCAAACACGAACAGTGCAATATAAACCTCACAGCAAATTGTCAAAGCACAGCTCTTATACTATGCCATAAGGATTCTTCAGCAAAATGAGTTTCCCCAAGATCTCATGGCTTTTTTGTAGAAAGGGAAAATAGCCAGTGTCCTGATTACTGTCCCACTTTCTCCAAGAGAAGGACATTAAACACCTTGCTCAGACGATAACTCAGAACAGAATGCTTAAATTAAGTTCTAGGACAGCAACCGGGTTCTGTGATAGCAGTGAGGTAAGACATACAACCAGGCAGAAAAACAAATGTACGCCCTTTCTCTCTGATAATCAATCAAAATGGGTAACAAGCACAGAAACTTTCATGAGCAAATGATTTTATGTGTCAAAAAGATTAATGGTTATGCAATGTTCTCTACCCAAAAGAGTCATAATAGCCTAATTATGGCTAGCATAACTCACTTAACCAGTCCTGTAGACTGATGAACATTTATGTCGTTTTCAATTTTTAATATAAATATTCTTACTATGGAAATAGCACTTAAAATTAAAATTAAAAATTAAAGATTAATGCTGAAGAATTATTGCAATGAAATTGTATGTACAGACTTTTGCACATTTATTCAATAATGTCTTTAGATAATATTCTAAAGGTGTGAATGTGGGTCAAGGAATATGCAGAGTTTAATTGCTCTCTAGAAAAATTCTGCTAGAAGAGCCTCTATCAGTATTCCCCAGCATCACTTTTTATTATTTACCTTCTGTTTTTGTCCATCTGATAGACTGGTTATAGTCTTTGATTGGCTTGGCTTGCTTTTATTTGGTTACTGCAACAGTGACTGCCTTTTCATCGGGTTCTTGTCGAAGCCTTAGCTCAAACATCACCTCCACAGAGACACCTTCCCTGAGCTCGTTTCTAGAGCAGCCTCCCTGCTGTCATTCTTCTTATTTTTTAATTGCATGTTCATATTTACTTCCCTCAAACATTTATCATGATTCCTCACTACTGTAATAGGGATTAATCATTATGCCACGTTACCTTCCTTAATGATAGGCTCGCATGGTTGAGAACTTACAGTTCTATGTGCTCCTCAGCTTATCATTTCATTTAATCCACATAACAAACCTGTGGGATGAGTCCTGTGATTAGCTCCAGTTTACAGATGAGGACATTGAGGCTCCAAAATATTAGGTGACTCGTCAAAGTTCCCAGGGCTACAAGAGAGGGTGTACACAATTGTAACCTGCAGCTTAGTGAAGTTGATTTGCCTAAATGGACACGTAGCTAGCAAATTGAAGAACTAAATTCAAATTCCCATCTGGGTTCTCAAGTGTCAACACACAAAGTTCGCTCACTGAGTAATCACTGCAATTTGCCTGTAGATACCTTTTTTAAGATCTCTTCACTAGGTTTCAGAATTGGTTTCCTATGGCCACTTCCAAAATTCCCCTCTTCACTTTCAACCAGGAACTAATAAAAAATAAGCAAAAGGGGTAAGTAAAAGTATTTTACTTAGCTCTTTATTTTCAGAGGTGAAGAATGGAAAACGGGAGTCGGTCTACAAAGCCTATCCTATTGTGCATAATTGATAGGTTGTGTTTCATATTATAAGGGTGTTTTCTAATGGAAATACATGAGAGGTCTTCACATGACTTTCTCTTTATTTTTCTGTTTTCTCTTTTTCCAACTGTTTCAATTCATTCAAAATAAGCCTGGGAAAGTTTAGATTTTTTTCCTTTTTATGAAAAAATAAAATAAATAAACCTCCTGTTCATCATAGTGTTAACCTTAGGGATTAAAATAGAGTATTTTGAAATGACATTTTTTTTCTAACTAGGGGCAAGGCCACAGGAACCAGTAAGCCTTGGGTTTCTAAACACAAAGAGTATAAATAAAATCAAACATTATTATCTCAGCATCAAATGTCCATAAATCCTTTCTGAAATTCATGCAACCACATTTCCTTTACTCTTCCATTTTTTCCCATTTTCTTCCTCTTTCCTGTTAAAACAGTACCTATATCCTGCCTTAGTTACTTTGACTTTTTTTTTGTACAAAGAAATTTCCACATGTCTAGTTTCTCCAATCTTGTAAGTTATCTCCTGGTCACCTTTCCTCCTTCTGACGTGCGTAAGAACTCTTTGCTTTTAAGTCCCACTACGTCTGTTCAATGGTGGCCTCTTCTGTTGCTTCTGGCTCACGTGTGAAATCCATTGGAAAAAGAACCCTCTCTAGATTTTCAGTGGCCATGTCACTTTTCAAAATTTTGTTTGGACACTACCTTAAAAGATTGAGTTCATGTGACACTCTGAAAGTTCGGCAATCTCGCTTAGGCGATTTAATACTCACAGCGTTAAGAGTCCTCAACTTCGGGATGTGTAGAGGTATGTCACTTAGAGATGAGGGATTCTGTTGTCCCTTATATCCTTACAGATTGTGACTTTCAACCCACTAGGCCCACACAGAACAGTATCCTCTAAACTATAACTTCTTTATTCTACCACCTTTTGCTCATTGAAATCTCTTCTGTAACTATTGGGAATAGCTAACTCTCCTCTCAAAATATTATAAAATTATATACTTCACAACATGGACTTCTCAGGGGAGTGGGTGAAGGGGATTTACATAGTAAACCCTGCAAACTGAGTTGAGCAGACCAACAAAACCAACCAAAACAAAAGCAGATAAAAATGTGTCTAGCCACCGGAGATGCCCCAGCCTTAATACAGCATTAAGTTCCCTCCTCAGGATGACTTGGGCCCTGCACCTCGGTGGGAGAGTCAGCAGAGCCTATGGGATCTTACTCGGAATTGACATTTCGCTACTGGAATTTTGTTCTCATTTATTTTTAAGTTTTCTTTTTGTTTCACCGGAAAGGAAAGATGATGCTCAGCTTTAAACATTAAAATTGTACAAGTTGCTTTGTTACAACAAAACTAAATGTGTACCACCTATACATGCAGAAGGGCACAAAATGCTCCAGATCCTAAAAGATAATCCAAAGTAAACATAAAATATTACTAATGAGTAATTTCCATGAGTCGTTTCTCCAAACCCTATGCTTTCCAGAAATGTCATTGAACCAGTTCATACTCTAACACCCATCACAGGATGAAAAGTGTTCCCACCAAGCATTCAAATTGCACAGAACATGTCACCCCAAACAGCATCGAGGTATGCTGGGGCCTAAAGGAAAATAGAAAGGAGGTAAAGAGTAAAGATAAAATTTCTTGTAATTAAATCAGTTATTATAATAGCATTTTAGGTTGTGGGGAATCGAAGTTACTATTTAACAGACTATTAACATAGTGCTAGTCTACACTAGACAATGGAAAAATATTATTTGTTCTCGAATCATCTTAAAATCCTTATTTGTTTTTCAGGGAGTTATTCGCACATATAACTATTACCAAAGACACTATGAAGATGGTATCCATTTATAGGCGGGCACTACTTTCTTCATCCTTTGAAAATGTGCGTGCTTTTATGACATACTACCTTTGTCCACACCCATCTTGAGGTAATGCCATTATTTATCAGTTCGTTCTTCAAGTTTACCCCAGATATCTAATCTCTAACTCATGGTTCCTGACTCTTAGCTGCTCATGTTTGAAGACTGGTGGATTATGTTATTAAAATTTCTAGAAAATGCCTCTGTCTGTCAAGTTAATAACATGCAAACAATATAATAATTGTCATCTTTAATATAGAAAAAATAGGTCATTTGCGCTTGTCACACAGAGAACCTAAGAGCACCCTAATGTTTATTCCCAAATAAAAGCAACACCTCCTGCTAACTGAGAGGCCACGGAGTGAGGATTGTGAGGTCACAGCCTTGGTGCTTCCTGTTTGTAAATACACAGAATGGGCTCTAATTAGACACAAGAGGAAATGTTGCCCAGGGAATATATTTGGAATACGTGGAGCTGCTTAGACAATTCAAGGCTGTGCAGAAAGAGGTTGGCATTGTTGTATTAACGGGATATGCCTGCTTTTATTTCCTTCCATAGCTTTACCAAATAAATGGAACTCTAATAAAGAATACCAATGGCAGAGTGATGGCAGTTACTGTCCCAGCACACATGAACTGAATTGTTCTGGTGTAATGCACCTGGTTCATTGTGTCTAGTAAACAAAAGCTACCCAGTGCTATTAACGTGCACTCACTTCAATTGTAATTGAGTGAACACGATCAGGGTGGCATTTGCTTTGTATAAAATTTTCCCCTTGTGATGATACTTAATCATGTGGCCATATAACATTTCAGGGGACATTAAATTACCATGCTGGGAGTTTGACAATGGTTCCTGAGCAAAGACCATAAAACATGCTTCCAGCTACTTTTTTTTCACTCTGCTAATTAAAGAGAATCATAATAATCTCCTGTTATAATGCATAAAACCCACAAAGGCTGAGGGAGTTGAAACTCTTCTGTAATTACGTGAACTTCAAAGACTAATACCTCCCTGGTAGTGAGTGGCTGGTGACTCCAGGACACAGGCTTCAAGGTACTAAAAAAGAGTGAATACCTTTCCATTCCACGTGACACTATCCACTCTTGGATTTTGAGAAAACAGAATGTTGTTCCAAATGGCCACTGAATTTCACTGTATTGATGCAACTGAAAATGCTCTACCAAGTCTCATTTGCCACCGTGTACACAGCGTACCGTGCTATCACACATGATACATGATACACAGCAGCACAGAAAACCACTTAAATATTTTTTTACAAGTCTCCTTAGAATCCATGGCTAAAGTTTGACATTTGTTTGCTTCTCTAGATACCTGGAAAGTATTAACTTTTATAAGTAATTTGTCTGATGCACAATACAAAGCCAAGTTTGTAATAATACACTTTACTCCTATTCACCTTCCCCCCTGAATTTAGATCACATGGCATACATTTAGCAAATAAAATATTATTAAAATGATATAAGCAATGGCGACTTGTTTATATAGTGTGAGGCTACTCTGTGTTCATACAGCTCGTCCTGAATGGCAATAGGGAAGCAGATATCCAGAAAAATGGAACGGCAAAGCCCTAAACACAAGCATGATTTGCTCTTCTGTTCATTTTATGTAGAAATTATGTCCAGTCATGGAAGTTTAAATTCCAAAGCCTCCAGATAAAAATGTGTGTGTAGGTTCCTTTAGTCTTAATTCTTATAAAGAAACTTTCAGTGGAGTGGAATATTCTTTATTTTTAAGATTTTATTTATTTATTTATTTTTAGAGTAAGGGAGGGAGAAAGAGAAGGAGAGAAACATCAATGTGTGGTTGCCTCTCACATGTCCCCAACCATGGACCTGGCCCACAGCCCAGGCATGTGCCTTGACTAGGAATCAGCCAGTGACCTTTTGGTTTGTAGGCCGGAGCTCAGTCCACTGAGCCACACCAGCCAGGGCTATTCTTTATGCTTCTTTATTAACCAGAAACTACTTATTAAGAAAATTAAAGAAATATATAAAAATAAAGAAAAACTAAATAGTTAATAAGAATTGTCTGTCTTTCTCTGATTTTTTATTTGAATGTTTTTCTTTTCCATCTACCACCTTCTGTATATACATATTTTAATTTACCACCTCCCATATGAATAAATGACCTTCCATAAACTTCATAGCTTTTTGGAACCATCTCTTGGATAAATAAATATATGAATTTTGTACATCTGATCTTCTTCTTCTTCTTCTTCTTCTTCTTCTTCTTCTTCTTCTTCTTCACCCATGTATAGGGAATATAGACGTATGATATTGGATCTTTCTTGACTGTTCTGAGGCATTCAGATGTGTGAGTAAGAAAACTGTGACACTCAGCAATGTTACTTATAACGGGCAGAATGCTCATTATTGACATGACATTTACATTTCAACACAAGAAAACAAAAACTCCTCATCCTTAACTCTTCTGTTATTTTTACTTTTTCTTTATTTTTCTTTATTTTACTCTTCTTTATTTTTACTTTTCTGCCAGTATGCAGTCTTCAAGGACTTAATATTGTGGCATGTAGAAATGGTTCAAAACTCACCTACCGAAGAACAGGTTTATGTATACCCATCAAGAGTGCATTTAATCGAGGCTTATCTAAGTTTTTGATGCCACAAATAGCCCTGTAAAAAAAAAAAATAGGCAAAGGCCACATGCCATTCTGATTACAGACATTAGAACATTTTAGTAAGAACCCTTTATCTCATCTTTGAAAACCTCCCTATCTGAAAGAATTTGAAGGACAAAAGCAGAATCACTGGGCCAAGAAAAGAAGTCACATTACTATTTCATTAACACCAAGTAACACCAATTGCTTCAAATCTGTAGTTTGAATAAACTCCTGGACTACATAAATGATTCACTATGATCTAAATATTCTGTAAACTTTACATAACCATAACAGAGCTGTGTAGATATAATTTAGGTCTTATTTTATGTCTCAGCAGGATTTTTACTCAAATTTTTTACTCTTGGAAATGGGAATATGAAAATTGATTTTAAAAAATGGCTTGGTAGTCAAGAAGAAAGAGTTTAGGATAGAGGGATGAAAATAATTCTTAATACCAATGATTCCTGAAGTATCAGCCTTCAGGGAAAATACATGACATAGTTGACAAAGAACATTAATGAAACTCCTACTCCAAAGAGACAGGTCATAACTAGCAGACTTATTTTGCTAGGTACTGCTGTTAGAGAGTATCGGTCACTTGCTGCTCTGAATTACCTTCATGTTGTTATTATCAAGCTCACTCAAGAATGAGTGAATTACCCTGATGCTGTCCCACCAAGGCAATAAGGACATTAGTTCTAACACATGGATGATGCTGGATAATGGCTTTCTTGGATATTGGGCTACATTCTGCATGACTGAGTAACAAGCTACTTCTCAAGGCATTAAATTGACTCACTCTCTGTTTTGCTGAGAGCTTGAGTCACCATTTACCCTATTGATGTCTCCTCTACCCAGGGTTCTGCTTTAAGAAATGGCTACTGGCCAAACAGATATATTTCCTGGAAAAGGATGGTGTCTGTGGTTTGCAATGGATCAGGGCAAATCAAGTGTCTCTACGGTTAATATTTATTGACTTCAGAGCAAAATGCTGTGGTTTTTCTATTTTTCAGACTTTGAAAGGATTGGGTTGAATTTTGGGTTTTACCCCTTGGGCCCTGGATGAACAAGAGCTCTGTTTTACAGATTTACCCAGATTATGCCATGAATAAATAATGCTTCCTCAAGAAGCCACTGCTTAGAAATTTGTTAGGCTACCTTGTCACCAATGAGCACATGTGGCACGAGCAGATGGATGGACGTGGAAACCATCAAGCTCAACAACAGAACAAAACAAAAATACAGCTAATGAGGATGGAGTTCCAGGTTCAGGATAGAACATTCAGCTCCTGATTTTTGAGGACAGGTTTCTGGGAAATTATAATAGAATGCAGTTGGAACATGGAAGGTAATTTTTTCATCCAAATGAGGTGGAATTAATGCAATGTTATGCAACCTGATCTGCACATTGGCAGCACCTGGAAAAACTTAACAAATTATTAATACCTGAGCCCCTCTCCCAAAGACTCTGATACAAGTAATCTAGAGCATAATGTGGGCATCAGGATTTTTAAAATATATATCCCCCAGACGATCCTAACATGCAACCAAAGATGAGAACTATTGAACTGAAGTAGGGTGGGAATGGAGATAGCATGGCCAGTAGAGAGAAAACAGATGGAGGAACTCATGTATTCAAAAAAATAAACAAAAAAACTTATAACAACAAAAAACAAACCAACCTGGAAACTAACCTCACACCCTTTCATAGCAAGTGGACTAATGAACTGTTATAGTCATACAATGCCTTATTGTTCAGTAGTGAAAAAAGAAACGAACTCCAAGTATGCAAGTCTGCTTTGGTGAACCTTAAAAACATTGACCAGAATGAAACAAACTGCAAGAGAAGATATTTAACATGATGTTATTTTTATACAGTTCAAAAATGCAAAACACCAGTCTTAGGGACATGTACACTTATTTTCCAGCTGTAAGGGAAAGCGAAGGGCTGATGAATATAAAAATCAGAATAGTGGTTATCTTTCCAAGAAGGGTACATGGGAGCTTCAAAGTTCTTGCTAATATCCTATTTCTTCGGTTGGGTGCTAGGTATAATTTTTTAAAAAGGTTAGTCATTTGTAAAACTGGCTATGATTCCTTTGTGATCATTTTCTTTTATTTCACTTTAAGAAATGAATTTGTGACTCACTAAACGTCTGAGTTAAGAGAACAAAAGTGTGTTAATACAGTTTGAAGGCATGGCAGTAAACAAAGGGAAGAAAACCAAGATGTTGTATAAGGTGATGGAATAAGAATTTAAAAATGGCTTTCAGGAATTCTTAGACAATGTTCCCCTTAAATTGCGGAGTGGATGGAGACAGAAAGACAGAGACAGAGAAAAAGTGAGAGGGAAAGAAGTAGGGAGAGAGAGACTAATTTTCCCTCATTTAGTTTGGAAATGAAAATATGCGTTTTAGCTCTTGGGTGACTGGATGCAGTCTTTGGCTTTGTAGGTAAGAATTCAAAAGGCTGTGTGCAGACCCACCATTGCTTTGCCTTACGTTTCCTTGTTTATAAAATGACAGTAATAATGGTAGAAAATGCAATGCATTTAGAGAGACCAACACAGATAAACGCTCAATAAATGTCAGGTATTATTTTTACATTCATCATTCAGATGTCATTTGCTCCCTAGCTTCCTGCTCGCGTATCTGGTTTCTCCCAGGCCTACCTGGATGCAACACTCAGAACCTCTTAGTTTTGCTGGGAACCTTTCACTGAATATATTTTATGAACGATAGAGAAGGATTTTCTATGCATACCTCCAATGCACGGCTTAAATATTCTTAGCACTCTATGTGACCTTATTGAGCCTGTTCAATAATTCTTCTGCAGTATGCATGCCCGAATTGCTCTGACTTCTGTCTTTTCTTTTGTATGCAGGATAACTCACATTCTTCCAGCGTCTACCCCAAAATTTGCAGAGAAGACTACATCAATGTTTTCTACAAAGTGCTCGTTCAGTGTGGTCCTTGGGCCAACAGCGTCAGCATCACTTTTTAGGAATAAAGCCTTAGGCCCATCATAGCTGCGCTGGGGCAGAACGTTCTCACACACTCCCAGGCGTTCTCTGCACGGTTCAGCGTGAGAAGCAGGCTCAGCTTCACAGACGGGCTGGCCGTGCACTCGGAGGAAGGACCATTCCTCTCCTTGGAATGTTTCTCAGCTGTGTTTTCTTTTAAACCTTAATATTCAATTGCAGTGTTAGTCACAGCTCTAGATAACTTATCAAAACACATTTTTGTGTTTTGTGACAGAAAACACATTTTCTAAACCAACGTAATATTCTTCCCAAAAGGAATTAGGGAAAAGTAGGTCTCTGCCTGATACTCACTTGTGAATGATTATTCAGTAAGCTTATAGTAGACCCTTATATACTAAATAAAAGAAGAAGAAGTGGCCATTAAGTTTTCTGATTCCTTTATCCCACTCATTGTCCCAGTGTCATGATCCTAACGGAGCAAGAAAGATGTTCTTCAAGATTTAGAAACAGTCCAGAGAGGTAAGGTTGTTTTGGCCTCTGATTAGAGCCATGAAACAGTTTAGCTTGGTGGTCCTAACTAAAGTGGCTTGAAGTTTAACCTGTGTAGAAATAGAAATATATTCTAGAGAAAGCATGTGAAAATTGGATTTCTCATATTCCCAGGGTAGACAGTCCTGTTAAGAATGATTTTAAATCCACTTTTTCTTTGAGACAACGTAATGATTTTGAAGATTCTAAGTCAATATACATATGGCCATATCGTATGTGATGGAGTTTTATCTCTGACTACCCTCAAAGTTTTGCTGTCTGTTATTTCTCCCCAACTTTTTAGCAATTATAAAATTATCTGTGCCTCACAAAGAATCCACTAAAGCATTTGTCATTGTACTCTCTCAGATACCAAGTGAAAGAGAAATTGTAAAGCTGATTGAAGGCAATCCTAAGAATAGCTCGCTTTTGCAGAAAAGATATCTGCATTCCTTCTATTTTACCTCTGTTAATGAGATTTTTGCGTTCCATTGATTCTTGAAATTATAGGGTCGTAAAGTTTTCTAGGTAGATTGTTTTTTAACTACATTCTTGGTCTTTGTTGCTTATGTTACCTTTGTGATGATTAACCCTCACAGCCTGGAGTTTGGCTTTTGTTTCTATATATTAAATTTTGAAACCAGATGATTCTTAAAAGTCATGCTTTGTTGGATTAAATCATCCAATATGCGGGCCCACCATTTTTTACATTAAGGTCAATATTATGCTTAGCTCCTTAACCCTTATGTTAACTTTTGCAAAATGACATGGCTCTTTCCTCCTCATCGTACAAAATTAGGGGTTTGTTAGTTGTTTCTTTTTTTTTTTTTCTTTCATTGATTCCAAAACACAGACGCTTATTGAATGTCTGCTGTGTTCAGGGCCACACGTGTTGACGACAGAAGTAAATTTTTGCGCCCTTCCCATCCGGTTTGATTTGTCTCTGGCTGAAAGTCTCATAGAGAAGCATAGAGGGCACGTGTGGCTTGAAGGTTCTCACCTTGCACTGGAGCTATTTTAATCTCTGCACGTTCCTTTTCCACTGACCTCCACGGTGGCAGGCTGGTGGGATGTTTGTAAAGAGGGAGATGAGGAGGGTGTGTTGGCAGCTTGCAAAGCCCTCACTATCCCTGGGCTTAGCATTTCCTAAATAAAGTGGGCTTTCAGCTCAAGCCTTATTTAAAAAGGAAAAAAATATTCTCCTGCAGATGAAATAGACGTCAGATGGAAATTTCTCCCCTGACTTGCTCCAAACAGGGCTGCAGCTGTTACTTCTTCCATAACTTTTTCCAGTGAAATTTTTAGGCTTCACCTGTTGATGAACATGACGGGATCTTTCTTCCCTTCCCCGCCCCAGCCTCATCCCCTCCCTAACATGCCCTGAAAAGGAGATCAGCCTGAACGCTTAGAAAGCACAGCTCAGGGTGTGCTCTGAATACAGCATCTTTTCATCCGCTGTGGATGGAAAGGGGGCCGCTGCCTGAGGGGCTGAGAGCTCCCGGGTTCCTGCCAGCTCGTGGCCCACGGGGCCCACTCCCCAGGATGACATGGCAAGCAGCCGAAAAGCAGGCCCCTGCCCCTGCTGGCTATTTCTCTGTATTGCTTTTTCAAAACTATCTTTCATGTTTTACTTTGGTCATTCATTTCAGTTTTACATCCCAGATATGAGTGACATCATACAGTTCTTAACCTTCTCTGCCTGACTAATTTCACTTAGCATGATATTCTTAAGATCCAAGACAACCAACCAACAAAAACTCACAGACACGGACAACAGTGTGGTGGTTATCAGAGGGAAGTGGGTGGGGGAGGGGTAAAGGGCAAAGGGGGTCTAATATCTGGTGACAGAAGATGACTTGACATTGGGTGGCAAGCACAGAATGCAATATACAGATCAGGTGTCATAGAATCGCTCACTTGAAACCTATGTAGTCTTACTAACCAATGTCACCCCAATAAACTGCATAAAAATAGGATTAAAATAAATTATGCAAAGTTTATCCCCTAATTTAGTTTATACTATTAAACCATAAATGAAAAGAAGGTTTGATTAAAATTAAGATTATTTTCAGAATAACAAGTTATAAACATAAATAAATGCTTACTTTCCTCGGGGAAAAAGAAACAACTGTTTTTCAGAACTCGCTGAGCCTTGCCCAGGAGCTGGCTAATAACTGTTCTAACCACTTAGGTGTAACAGAGATAGATATGGAATCTCAGTTTGGAACAAACCAAGGAAACAAAGTTTTGAGTCAGACCCCGGCTGTAAAGGGCAGGTTCTCTTCAACTGAAATTGACTTTAAGGGAGAAAGAAGGGAAGGGGCAGATATTCAGCAAGAGAAAAGAATACTTTTTCACTGGCTTAGACAGATGGCAGTAACCGCCTGCTGACGTCACTGGGCATGCTTCTTTTTTTTCTAAGATAATTAGTTCTATTGACACACAGAATTCGATATTCAAAGCTGATCTCCTAATAGACCTCCCAGCATCTGCTCTCAAAGAAACATAAGATGGCATTGGAAGATGAAAGAATTGATACATAACACATTGAAAACTGGTGATGTAACAAAGTTAATTAGAACTCAATCAAATGCTGGGTACAAGCTCTATAACATTTCACAGGTTCTGCATGCAGCCTACAGTTCCCTAGTGTTTTCCTGATGAATTCCACTTAGTTTTTCCAGTTGATTCCCGTTTTTTTGCGTTGAGATGGATTTGTTTTAACTTGGTGATGCCTCGCAAATCTGCCACCACCGCCTGCTACCCTTCTTCCCTGGGCAGATGATCTCACCTGCTACTTTACAAGGTAGAAGTATAAGATGGAAAATTCATCTTCCCTCCAGGCACCGCATAAATCCACATGCATGTGGACCAGCTTAATGCCATCCCCACGCCCTTCTCCCCTTCTGACATGGGGAAGCGCTAAGTTCACCCGCACCTGATACCCTGTTCACTTGTTACCTTTCTAGAAACCTTATTTTGCTAACTTTCCCTTCTCTCCGTTGTATAATCAGCCTCTCTGTATCAACTAATTTATTCTTATTTGCTTATGTGCATTATCACTTTTTGTTATTAAAAACAGCAACAAAAGCCTTTAACCTAGCATCACCTTTCAACAAGCTACCTTGACTCTTTGGGACATTAGGGATCGAACATCAACCAATTTCTCCTCCCCCCTTGCTCTCTCCTTTTTATAAGATACCTTTATATTAAATGTCTTGGCTGCTCTCTACGTCTTACTCAGAGCTCCTCAAGGAAGAAAGAATAAGATTAGAGGAAGGAACCTAGCATGCTAGCGTGTTCAGCTCATCACTAAATAGAGCATGAACCACCTCCACAGAGAAAAAACATAACAGGAAGAAATGCTTTCAAGGCCCAGAATATTCCAAAGGTGAGGACAGCCAGTGTTTTATGATGTAAATGCCAGAAATACTGGTCCTCAACAGGCTCTAGGGATGAAAGCTGTAGGCACATCCCCAGCCGCCCACTTCAGAATCCATGAGGGTAATTCTTCTCCAGCCAAAAGGACGGTGGCAATGATAGATGGCCTTGGCTTCAGTTTGCTCTGAGGTATGTTTCATGGGCTTGATTATACACAGGAACATGTGGAGCACCCGATATTGTAGCCAGATCTAAAAACGCCTGCTCCTGGAAGGAAGTAAGTGCGGTGTCCCCAGAGAGACCACACAGAGCATCACCAAGGTACCAGAAAGATGGCTTAGAGGGAGAGTGGGAAAAGGTGACCTCAGTTAAAACCTGCAGTAGTCGAAACTGGCAGCCAGCTTTGTAGACTTGGATGAGTATTTTAACCAATCTGCACTTCAATTTCTGTGTTCATAAAATAGGGTACCACTGTGATGATTAATTTTATGTGTCAATTTAACTAGGCTAAGGGATGCTCAGAGAGCTGGAAAACATTATTCCTGGGTGTGTCAATGAGATTATTTCCAGAAGACATTAGCATTTGAATGAGTGAATTGAATAAAGCAGATGGCCCTCCCTGATGTAGGAAAGCACCAGCTGATCCCTTGAGGGGAAGAATAGAACACAAAGATGGAGGGATGGGGAATTCTTGCTCTCTGCCTGAGCTGGAGCATCCATCTCCCCTGCCCTTCCACATGGAACTTCGGAGTCCCTGGTTCTTGGGCCTTCAGCTCCAGAACCAGGACTTACACTAGTGTCTCAGCCCCAAACCCCACCCCCCATCCCCTAGCCCCCTACCTCTTAGGCCTTTGGACTGAATTATACCACTGGCTTTCCTGGTTCTCTAGCTCGCAGATGGCTGACCTTCAGTCTTCTCAGCCTCCATAATTGCATGAGCCAATTCCCATAATAAACAGTTTTTATATAGCTATACATATATCATTTTGGTTTTGTTTCTCTGGAGAGCCCTGATACAATCACCTTCCTTATAGGGTCACTTGTGAATCCATACCAGGCACACTAGAATATATAAAATAAATTTAAAAAAGAAAACCAACTATTGTCCAGGCTGTACAGCAATTGGTGGGAGTCATATACTGCTTCTGAGCAAATGAATTGGTAAAACCACTTTGAAAACTACTTGGTAGTGCCTGCTGAAGGCACATATAAGCATCCCATATGATCTGGCTATTCCATCCCTAGCTGTATGAAACACACATACAAGCACATGTTTACCAAAGGACATGCAGAAGGATTTTCATAGCAACACTATTTGTAATACCTCCAAACTAGAAACAGTCCAACAAATGAGGCTTTAGGTGGTGTTGTTATGACCAAGGTGGGATGGACTTACCCAATGAGCTTGTCTACTAAGCCTCATGCAAGGAAGGCAAGTAGCACTGTGAGTCTCCCACCCTGATGAATAATCACGCCAGCAAAAGGTAGTCTTGCCCATATCAACAAACCGGAATCTGATCACGACTATAAACCCAACCAGCAGTGCTCAGGAAATACAGCAGGTCATGTTAAACCCCACCACGGGAACACAATCAACACAATCAGGATGATGGAGAAGTGTAAGTGTCAACGATCTGATTTCTTCAACAAATAAGTTATAAGTTAATTAGGAAGAGAAAAGATGTGTTATTTGCTAATTCATTAAGCTACCCAGTTGTTCTGTAAGGTTTTCTGTGTCAGTATTAGGTTCCACAGTAAAACCTTTCAATGTCTGTCCCTGTGCTAGTATCTGGGAACGCACACATGAATATGCCAAGACCCCTTTCCTTAAAGAGGATGTGACCCTGTACCCCTGAGATCAACATAGTGTTGTGGGTTCTGTAAAGGATGAAGTTCAGGACACAGAGGGCTGGGTCCAGTTATTTAGGGGCACAGATAGCACATAGGTCATCACTACCAATTGTCACTGGGTGCCTTAGTCAGCTCAGGCCACCATAACTTAATGTCATAGACTGGGCGGCTTCAACAACAGAAATTTATTTTCTCACCATTCTGGAACTGGGAAATCTGAGATTAGGGCAACAACATGGTCAGGTTTTGATGAGAGCTCTCTTCCTGACTCCCAGACTACTGCCTTCTTGTTATGTCCCTACTGCCATGGCAGAGAGAGAGAGAGAGACAGAGAGACAGAGAGATCTGGTGTCTCCTCCTCTGTCTCTAAAGGCACTAATTCCATCACAGGTCCTTAACCCCATGACTTTATCAACACTAACCATGTCCCTAAGGCCAGCAGCATCACACTGTGATGGGTTAGGGCATCAACATATGAATTGGGAGTGAGGTGGGCACAATTCAGCCCATAGCATCTGGTTACAGAGGTTTGGGGTAAATTGAGGGGCACATATCAACATATGGTCCCAGTTCCTTTACACATCAAGGATGTGTACCCCTCATCCGTCTCCTCTGATCCCACTCTGTAGAAAGAACTGATATGGCCTCCCAAATTCTATAACTCTTAGCAAAAATAAAATGGCCTTTCCACTACTTCAATAACTGTTAATTATACTTTCTAACAGTGATCCATATGCTTCTAACAATCCCCTTTTATCTCTTTTGTTTCTCTTAACTGCTTACCTTTAATTTTTATAGGGTTAGTGTAAGGACTTTGTTACCTCTCTATTGTCTTTTCTAGACATCTTATTTTAATTCTCTTTCTCATCAATTTTGGTGGTTTCATTTAGGTCAATAGGCTCATTCACTACATTTTAAATGCCAATATTCTTGCTACCATATTCTTATGCATCAATGACTTTGAAGTTACTTTAAGATGTGTCTTTAATTAGTGCCATGCCAGAATTAGTAATAAAAGGTATGAGACTTTTAAAATTGAGTTAAAAGAGATTGATGGGTTTCCTCTCCATGTCTGAGAAAGATTTCACCTTCTAACTAAAGTCTCTAAGGTCATAGTGAAGAGAGTCAGTCAAAGAGATACATCAAGGAGACTTGGCAATTTGTCAATAATGAGACAAGGGAACTACTGAAGTTCCATCCCTGTGTATGTTCTTTCACTCAGCCAGTGTCTTAGAGACAAGTGTGACCCATATTTCTATCTCTGGGATGATCTAAGTCCTAGGGTTAAAATAATAAAAAACAAATTTGCCAACACACACGTGCATGCACAGGGATTCTGCTCTTAAAAAACATGTCATATAATGGGCCTGACAGAGCAGCAAATGGACAATTACAACATAGCAGAGTATGAATTAGTATAGGAATAAATCTTGGGCTGTGGAAACACACTCAATATTGCACCTTCTTGCAAGGGTTATAAGTCATAGGACACACAGGCACTGTATGGGGTGCTGAAGAACAGGGCACTGTGCTTTCCATTCCAGAAGCATATGAGTGTGGACAATACCAAGTCAGGAAGCAGTAAATAACAACTCAGGAAAGTTCCAGATAATGCATAAAATAAGTGGTCAGACCCTTTAAATATAATAGAAACTAGTAGAAAAGAGCACTCTGGCCTGTTTTAAAAATATGAGAGGGAAAGTAGGACATAAGAAATTTGGGACTGAGTCACTGGTAAACAGATGGGGACAAGAAGGCCAACGGCTACGTACAGGATGGTGAGGTCTCAGTGTCTGGTCATTGGAACAAAGTGAGTTTTTTTACTCATAATTATTTTGATTTCATGTTATTAAAACCATAAATACATAGCACTATAGGCTTGCCTAACTGAGATATGTTCTAGGTATCAGTTAATGAACATAATACTTGCAATGACAGAATTCTCCTACATATTATCCAAACTACAGAGATGACATGCCATGTGTGCATAACAGCCTTAATGTGTTTAGGAAAATATTATTAGATTAAAAACCAGACATTTTTAATTTGATAGAGCTACATACAGAGAGTCATAAATGACTCACCCAATTGCCTCTTCATGGTTCGACATTAACACCAATATAAAAATAGTAAAATTATCATACATAGAATTTAACCTAAGTGCTTTATGGATGACCATTAGAACCTCTGTTAAAGATGATATGGGGAGACATCAGCTGAAAGGTTCCATAAACACTTTGGAGAAAATCAAAGTAGGACAAGAGAAAGAAATTATGATTGAAATGCAAACAATTAAGTAGTGCAGTACCCAATTGGGCATATGCGCTTAAATATGCTGCAGGTCTCTCTCCATCTGGATTTTAATAAGCTTTGAGTTATTGCCAATAAAATACCACGAAGGCCTCTTCCGGCACTCACGGGCATCTGCCCACATGGTTCAAACAGGCAGCTGATGGGTTACAGTTGCTGTATTGGGCGTGATCAGAACAGAGCCCAGCATTTCACAGTGGTCGTAGTTTCACAAGCGTGCCTGGCTAGAGCTTTGAGCTGGACTCTAGCCTCAGCTGAAATTATTTAAAAATAGTTAGACAACTATGAATTCTTCCTTACATTTTTAAATAGACATGATATTTTTAAGTTTTCATCTGAAGTTTAAGTAGTGGGATAGAATACATTTTTTCATGTGTTGTAAATGTCAATATTTTAAACAACACCCTAACCTCACTCTTTTAATTTTATCTACATAACCTAAATTCCAGAGTGGTTTGATAAGTATCATTATTTATTTAGGTAATGCATAAACCAGGTTTTCGATACCCAGAAACATGATAGGACTTTTTCTCCTTACATTCGTGGTTCCATTCCCCTTCCCCAGAGGGATTTTACTAAAGTCCAATAGCTTGTCTTCTTTATTCCCTCTCATTTTAGCCATTCTGGAGAGTATGTGTAGTGGAACAACATGGTGATTTTAATTTGAATCTCCATAATGACTAGGTTTCTTTATTTAAAAACAACTGATTTATCAATATTATAATCAGGAACATGATGTTGACAGATTTTATAAAAGTCATAGAGATGGCCTAGGGATAGGACACATTTTATATGGACTCTATTATGATATGGTACTCTCACCAAGACCTTTACCACTTAAGCTTATCATGTATGTGTGTATATGTGTATGATCAATACCAACAGAATTTTATATATTAGACTTTCAAACCATCTCCAAACCCCACTCCTTCCCTCATGTCTGACATTCAACAATGACCCCAGGGGGAATATCAATGATGAAGGAAGAGGTTGGTTTCAAACATTAAATGTTAACAAAAGAAAACCTATAATATATTTTGGGGGGTTCTTTGAAAATGTAAAAGACCCAACATCAAAGGGCATGCTTTGTCAGAATGTCCTTTGAAACCTATGCAAACTAGACATTTTGTCTGAATATAGACTATTACCTCTAATTCATCTGCTCTTTTGAATTAAACAATGATTTAAAGTCTTAAGTTTTGATTCTAACTTTGTCATTAATTAAGTTGTTTGGACTTGAAGTTGATTAATTTGTAGGAGGAGGTACTGAAACTGTCGATATTGCTGATAAGCAGATATCATCAGTTCTGCTCACATATCTTGAAGCCCAAGGTCATACGTGCTAACTTTAGCCTGTTCCAAGGCTCCCTTGCTGCCTTCCTTTCTAGTCAACATTCAACACTTTTATAAATTAAACCATATCTGTAGTATTTGATTTTTATGAATACATTGAATACTCTATCATATATTACAAATACAGTATATCATAACTCCATTTATTTGCCAATGGGATTTTTTTCCGGATTAATACATAATGTTTCTGAGACTCACAATATATAAACACATTAAAATAGTTCTGAAAGGGACCAGTGGACTAGAAATGACCACATGGAGAACAATGGGAAAGACCAACAATGGCTTAAAGAAAAGGTAAAGTTGAAGAGACATAAAGATATCTTAAATACTTGATGGCTAAACATATGCAAAAGGAAGTAACACAACCATGGAGGCAGAGGCAGGTAGGAATTTCAATTCCTGTCATGCAAACAGTGCCTAAAAGTGTTCGATGCAAGGTTTATAGTATAGACAGTGCAGTGTATTTAGAAGGAAAACTGGGATTGACTCAAAGTCGGTATCATGAGCCTAATTCCCAGCTGGCTCATCCACACAGCCTGACCCATGTGCAGGGTCACTGTAGCGAGCAGCTCAATCGCCAGTCTAAATCCCGGTTCTGGTTTCATACAACCCAGAGAATTTAGGATTCTTGTAGAGATGAGGTATAATAAGAACTGCAAACACTTTTTGAAAAAAAATGTAGGCGTAAGTGAAACAAGAAGAAGAATCTATAAACAATTTGAAATCATGGAAATAAAAACACAAAACTCAATAGATGATATACTCTGAAATAGACATTTCAAAGAGAGAATCAGAAAATTGAAGGGTAGTACAGATAAATTCACCCACAATTCAGGACAGATACAAGGAAGGAGTTTTTTAAAGGAACCATTCAAGACATGAAGGAAAGACTCAGAGATAGATAGATAGATAATAGGCTTTAATAAAAAGAGAAAGAGGAAATGGAGAAACAACACTCAAAGATAATTGCTAGAAATTTTCAATGAGATTGATTTTATAAAACAGGGCATTGTGAGGACTGCAGAACTACCTAAAAGCAATTAAATTCATTATGTTTTTAAAGATGAGGAAGCCAAACAAAATAAGAATACTGGACAAATTTGCTTGGTAGATTACCAATTTTCAAAACTTGGAGTAAATAGCACTTCCAAAGAATTAAAACGGAAAAGGGAAACCTTAGAAGCCCTACAAAACTCACCGTAATTAGCATAGCTATGGTTCTTAATTCAAACTTGATGTGCTCTGCATGTTAGTGTCTGTTGGAATCACACATATGCCCAGCTGCTGATAGCCTTGTTATTTCTTGTAAAGTACCACCTGGCTCATTTTGAAACACCAGAAATCTGGTTCAGCCATCACAAAATGTGTGTTATTAGTAGCAAAGCACTAAATGTATCATAAATGCTTAGAAGTCTATGACAGTCCATTTTTCAGCAAGGAAACCCATGCTAGAGCCTTTTTTTTCTCTCCACCCCATCTCCATTACATAATAAAAGAACTTTAAACAGCTTCTGGTCATGAACTCTGTGTGTAATAAAACAAGTCTGAACTTTTGTTCTAACTGTCTTCATTCATGAGTATAATTTATGTTTTGTGCCACCACCACCCAAAAGATTTTGAGATTTATAGATTGCAATTTACATCACATTGGTTCAGTTTCCCTTGAATTTAATTTTTCTCATAAAAAGAGGAAAATCAGAGAAAGAGTAAAGTTTTAATAGGAAATTTGGGTCAACCTCAAATCCCTAAATTGACCTTCCAAACTAAAAGTGTATTTTTGAACAACGCATGTGCAGGATTTCAGATTAAGCGAATTTCATAGCTAAGGAACTGATTTTGCTTTTAGGTATACACAAAATTGTTGTTCGGTGATATATTTCATATTTTGTAATCGTTATCTTTTTTTTTGTAATTAGCCCACATTCTTTTCCGTAGTTCTAAAATAAAGAAAGAATAAAGGATTATCAATTTTAGTTCGATGTCAGAAAACTACCAAAGATTTTCTTCAAGAATTGGAGACTTTACTAAGACCAAAATATGTGTGATTATAACCTACAGTTTGTAAGAGGGAAACATATGTATCTCCCAAATTATTTTGAAGTAATGTAGAAGATTTCTCTCCGAGGGGACTGGGATGTCCATGCCAAATTTTGTAGCTTTTTCCTGACAAACAGAAACAGGAAACTGGTTTGGCTTAGCATAAAATGATTCGAACACTACGAGACACAGAGTTTTAGTTGTAACTCTAAACATAGGAATCTCGAGTAAGTTCTAAATTTGGAGAATGCAATTCTAGTTACTAAAAAAGCTTTGCAATGGCAAAAATTTCCCATCAGTGCTTAATGAATCCCTTTTCCTTCTCAAATAGGATCCCTCATAACTTTATAGCTAGGAGAGCCTTGGGCTCCGGACAATTTTCACTAGTCTTATAACTCTTTAGGAGCATTACTAGTTAACTGACTCAGGTTCATGCTTGAGATGGAAATTCATTGCATAGTTGCCATCCTTCCAGTACTGCAGGAATTATCTGACAGGTTAAGCGCATGTGTCAGGTAAATCTGCATTTGCATGCTAATAAAAAGATTATGAATACCTCAATAGAGGCATAGTGGGAATATGAGGAAGCATGGACAGATATAGGCATGCGTATTTGTATATACATCTTTTTGTCTTTTATAAAAAAAATGATTTTCTTTCAAAGTGTCAAGTTGAACCATCCTTAGCTCCGGGCAAGTGTGGCCCATACCCGAGCCTTGGCTTCAAATGGCTCTACACAGCACAAGGACACAGGATGGAGTCACTCAAGAACACATGGGTGACTCACGCAGAAGGTGGCCCTCAGTGGGCACAGCACTCCCCAGAGTCTCCAACATCTGTATAGACTCATGACGGCCTTCCCAGCCCAGCAAAACACATCTCTGCATCCCTTGCACTTGGTTCCTGTATCAGAAGTCCAAATATAGTCATCTGTTGGTTTGAGCCATTACCAAAACAATGGACGGACACCGGTCGCAGCAGAAAGAGGGCTTGAACAGCAAGTGCTCACAATGTAAAAGGACAAAGTAACTCATCAGATCTCCCCTTTGGGGTAGCGTGAGAGCAGTAAGCTGTTGGTTAACATTTTTTTCTCAGTCATGCTGAAATTCTTTTTTTCTTTTTTTTGCTTCTTGTGCTCTAACTGATAATCCTGGAGATAAGAGTTGCATAATTCAAAATGCTATTAATAATTTTGAACTTCTAAATATCTATATCTTAGTCTTAACTGTGAACTGTGAAAACGAACTCTTTACATTATCAAATAAATAGACATTGATTGTTAAATCTCTAATAGTTTCATTGCATAATGTAAATTTAATGTAATTTCAATATTTCAAATGTAAATTTCAATGTTATCTTTGTTTAAATAGTTTTGTTTTAAACTGTGATATTTACTAATTGTGCATTGTCTTTTACTTTTAAATTTTAATATATCCTTTTGAATATTTTATGAGAAAAATAACTTCAAAATATGTAAGAAAATTAATTTTATTTACATTCATACAGTGATTTATTACTCACATAGTTGTTAAATAATTAAAATAATGTATAATAAAATACAATTTTACATACTTTCACTTCATTTATATTTAATTGTTAAGACTTTAAATCATATCAATAGTATACCAATTAGGTGAAAATATTGATCATGTAAACATAACTGATTCTACTAGGATGAAAGCAATCAAAATAGACGTTATTAAAATATATAATCATTTATGGATTATGTATATCTTTATTCCACCACTCATCCAAATATTGCTGGCTTATGAATAAAACACCAGGCATGCACAATAATAAGTAAATTCACTCATCTTTGGTATTTCGCCAACTTTCAGTCATATGAAAGTTAAACTTTTGAACATATCTTTCAATTTTGTAATTACAAAGATACATTTGCCAAGAATAGAGAGTAGAACAGATTTTATTTAACAGTTTCTTAGCTTGATATGTAACTTTTAAATATTTGACATATGGTATGTGGGCCTCCCTTTCTACACCTGCTCCAGGCTCTGCAAATGTTAGAAACGAGCTTGGTATCAGAGGCCTATCTAGAGAGCGTGTCCAAGGACCCGGGCTGAGAAATACGTGAGCCGGCTCTATGACTGCATCATGCGGCCAGACCATGGGAGGGCAGAGCAGTCTTTCCTCAAAGTCATTGAACGTTATTAAGACGCTACATAATTTAGTTTATGCTAATTTCATTTTTGCCAAATTGCAAAGGTTCCACATCTTTAGGAAAAAGACAAACTCCCAGTAATTCTTTCTGTTTTGGATGTATGGTTAGCTCCTCCAGACCCACCTTTTGCCCAACTTGCTGTATGCACTCGGAGGCTGACCCGCGCGGACCATATTGATGGATTATGCCGTTGTCTGGCTTCTGGTTGGCATTGACATTTAGGGATGTGACAGCGGAGAGGGAGTGAGGCCCACTGCTCTCTGCTTGGCATGTCACAACAGGTTGGCTGCATCTATCTAACCGAAGAGCACAGCTTCTTTCGGGAGCCCAGCCTTATTCCTCCTGACTCAGGGTCTGGGGCTGGCTCCTTCCCCTTGCCTTTTACTGTTCAGGTATACAAGTAACTCAAGGGTCCCTGTTGGCCTCCGAGTACCACAGTACCCCTTGTTACTTTTTCTAAACTCTACCCACCCCTTTGCAAATAGCCCTACCCCAATTTTTAAGCTGTTCTAATTACCCAGTTTCCATGTGCCAACTCTGTCCATTAGCATTGTGATTATTACACTTCCTACCAGAATAAATGTCACCTTGATCATTAACCCTCAGCTTTTGAGCTATATTCCAAGTCAGAGAACTTAAATATTCTCCAGAAACATAGTTTAAAAACAAGAGAATACATTCTCCCTTGGTAGTATACACAATTTAAACTCTCTTCCAGTTCCTTCTCTTTGGGGAGTACCTCTAGCATTCAATGCAGCGTCTGTTCATTATAGACACTTCGGTAGTTATTGAATGAATGTTGAATCATTCATTAGCGAAGGACAAAACACGGCCTCTCAGAGGCAAGCACACAATTTCCTCTTTTCCTCTTAAGTTGGTTTCTCTCACGTATCTGAGTGACTCCGTGTCACCTTCTGCACTGACGTGGACATGGGCAGCCATGGGGTCCAGAAGGAAAAGAAAGTGGAAGGGAGATAAAATTAGTTGAAGGGGATGTTTAAAGTCCTCCAAATGTGTAACATCAAATATTTGTGAAGGCCTCTGTCTCTGAGAGGCTAGGACTTGCATATAGTCTGACTACCATACCGCGGGGCATTTAAATAGTCTACAAGTCATACCTTCCCTGCTGATTGTACAACTGCATCACAAATTAAGCTGAGGTGAGTTCCTTTAGAAGAAGATTGATCTGGTGTCTGCCGCTTTTTTTTCTATACATTTATTCTTGTTGCTTTTTCATTTTGTGTCCTTAATATCATTTCATGGTTTCAGTGAGACAATTATAAAATTTATGTTATGTAACATACTTTCCTGGACAATAATCTGGTGCAACCACATTTTCCCATAAAGTTATACTTGTCCCTTGTGCTTCTTAAAAACACTTTTTGTTACCAGTAGTTTTTTCACAACACTTGTTCCTAAAATTTTATATTGTTTTGGTGTACTAAAGTGAAAAAATGGAGTTTCCCTAGAAGGTCCACTGTTTGTTTATATTATCTAAGCCATGAATATCTGATTTTTTATTTATCAATTCCTTCTTCCTATACCCCTCACCTTTTTATTCTTGTTTTCTTTCTGGTGTCTTCAGATAAATGCTTATTGATTCATTTTGATTTTGTGATTAAAAATAATAGTGGCAATGACTGAATGCTATGAATTTTAACCTTGAGGGCTGCCCACACTGCTCTAACTGTGGCTAATCACTGAAAAGACTGTCATTGCAGCTTTAAGTCTCAGTGACCTGCAACTTATTTACAAGTGTTTTCTAATTTCTAAATGCTTAGGGAGAAGTTTATTATTAATTTCTAACTGTATAACATTTAATTAGAGAGCAGTGATCACATCTTTGCTTTATGGAATGTACTGACGTTTCTTTGGGCCTTTTATAATGTGTCCAATTGATAAAATCTCATGGACATACTAAAGCTAATATATGTATAATTGATTTTTAAATATATATTGTTCAGATTCATTTTCCATTCTATGAAACATATATATGCATGTTTTCTCTCCCTAAACACATACATATATGAAGAATAAGTCCTGTGGAAAATGGATAATCTCATATCTGGGACTACCATTCTTGCCTATTTAGCCACATTTGGTTAGGACAGAATATAACCCTTCACTGGACAGACTGTAAATTGAAATGCCACGTTCTATTAAAAATCACTCAGTGAGAACCTCCTGCACAACTCTGTGCGTACTTTTAAAGGCTATCCAAGTGATCTGCATGACCAGTGAAGCCCTTTAACAACACTGACCCGCTTTATTAGCCGTACCCAGCTGGTGAGAATTCTGTCTCAGGCTTGCCAGTACACAAAAATCGGTCCCAGGACTCCTGTGAACGAGGTGCAAACTTTTCATGTGCAGAGGGCATCATTGTTCTGCTCTTTATCCTGCTGAAGTCACGCTTAGAAAACTCAGCCCCTAATTTCCTCCCTTCAAAAGGGATTGTTGTTGTTGTTGTTTCAGTTTTTAGCTAGTTTCCTTTATTTACACTGCTTTTGTCATGTACACATAATGTTGACCAACTTTAGATATTTACAGATTCGAACAGCTGCAAACATATAATTAGATCTTATCAACTTCGGCCATATGTTCGGGAACAAACCTCTCTTCCCCTAGGCCACCAAAGAGCTAAAAACACTTAGGAATTTGGCAAGTTGACAAACTTCTGTATTCTCACTCTTCCTACTAGGATCCTAGACCTTAATGAGCTTCCTAAACCTAATCACTGTGCAACGTGAGTGTATGAACTCTCTTTCCAGAACTGTGTTAGCCAATGTAGGTCAAGGTTGTAATTGCCCTCCCGGTGGTTCCCTCCACAATAAACACTCTACCTAATACTACTATCCTCATAACAGTGAGGATTACCGAATAGTAATTTATAACAAAGTCACCTGTAGTCACTCATGACTCATTTCACAGGCCAGTGGGCTCCTTTCCGAAAATTAAATATGCCTGAGCTCTCTCCTCTCCACTCTTGTTTGTCTTGTTAGGCTTTTGAAATTCAGCTTTGATTTTCTTCAGTCAGAATATCAACAGGCACTTTCCCTTTAATTTTGTGGACGCATCAAGCATATTTCAGGAGAACAGATTCTATAAGACTTAGCTACTAATAGATGCTATCTTATTAGGGAAACTTCTCCTACCTACACCTCCTACTAGTAGATAACAACTCTGGTTTTGATCAGGTAGCTCTGCTGGGTATAAGTTCATAGGAACCAGTGTGAGTCATTACCTCGCTGAGGCTTTATTCCTTTTTTTCCTACTTAAACAATCATTCCTTTAGCAAAACTGAGTCAGTGTCGGTGACAAGCCACATTTATGAAGCAGGGTAGAGACTTTGGATCCTTGGTTACTCTAACGTTGTCAACTCAGTAGCAAATGAAACTGCAGAAGAATGGAAATCAAGGAAAGATTACATAAAGAAGTGCAGGGAAACAGTTTCAGAAACAAAGAGTTCAATCTAAATTTAAATTAATTAAATTTTTTCTAGGTCAAAATCTGCAGTAAAAGAACCCAGCCTAAATGCATTGGGCTATCTGAGCTGAAATTGCTGTTTTCATTTAAAAAGTGGCATGTGATTTTGACCTACGTAATAAATTTTGCAGGAAGATGACAGGTTAAATCGAATGAAACACTGCAAGAAACTAGGAAAGAAGAAATGGAAGCAAAGCACGGGGAATTATCTTTGCAGAGGTCATCCCTAAAACACAGAAATCACAATGTTTGCAGCAAATTCCTTGCCTGACTAGGCACAAAGCCATGGCTATTGAAGAGCTTTAATAACTGTTCCTGTTTAAATGCAACCCTCATTATAAGTCATTAGAGATATCAGGAAATCAATAAAGATTTTAAAGCTCATTTTACCTTTAAGCATGAATACATTCATACTGTCTTCCTTTTTCCTGGGGGTGTAGGTGGGATGAAGGATAGGGAGCAGAGGAGAGACACTAGGTGGAGGCACATTTGAACAAAGCTGAATTTAGCTTATATTTTAATTCACTTGTGTGGGTGATCTTCCCAGGAGACAGAATCCAAATGATCTTCTGGAGAAAATTTAGCCATAATGCAAGCAAAGCAAGTTCTAGAACTGTGTGAACAGCTAAGCGCCTGAACTGCTCATTTTCAAACCAAATACTGTAACATATAAAGGTTGATCTGACAGTTTCTGTTTTTATGTACTTTTCTGCTGTCCTCCGTGATCTCTAAGCCAGCCGTTTTGATTAGATGCTTCACCTCCTTCAGGACATAACCAATAACCAGTTCTTGAAAGAAATACTCTCTTGAAGTCTGACATGCTTTTCTCTGATATATTCTTTACAAATAATGTAGCGACACTTGATTCTTCCAAAGCAGTTTCAGTTGGTACTTGTGACAGAAAGCTCTCTTGGCAAACTCAGAATAGAATGCAAATTAAAAGGCAAACAGCACACTTAAAAAAAAAAGTCTGCAGCAAAGGAGAGTCTGTGGCTAATGTTTTGACACAAAGAGGCTGGGCACCTTAAGCTGCTTATCAGAAAAAGGATGAAGGCTAGAATATGTACGATTCCGGCAGGACTGCAGGTGCTCAGAAATACTCTGTTCCTCTCCGTGTTCTTGTTATCTGAGTGGAGCCATTTCACTAGTCCTGACCAATGGGCTGTGAGAAAAGGAGAAATGTGTTCCTTCCAGGCTGAGGCCGTGACAAGCCCGCAGAGCACCCCCTCTTCCCCTGACGCACCAGCTGTGGGCGTCAGGGGTCCCAGATATTAGACGTACAAGTAGGAAATGGCCTGCCCCATGCCCTACTTGGAAGGAAGATCCCAAGAGAGCTGTTGGGATCGTCGAGAAATAAGTATTTCTGAGTTCAACCACCGACATTTTGGGGTTAGTACATTATCCCTGCATGACCCAATCCCTAGTGACTTATCCTAAACACAAATGTAAAATTATAAAACTCACCAATTCAGAAATAAAATTACTAAATGATTATCCAATAGGACCTGTTAAAAATAAATGAGCAAATTCAAATAAGACATTTTAATCTATTATTTAACACCTTTTTTTGAAAAAAGTCGTAATTCCCATCTCTAACTACGTATAGTAAAACAATCACCCATGCATTGCTATAAAAAACAAAGGTGATTATTTTTGGAATTTTTCATAAAATATGCTTATAGTTTTATTTACTATGTACATTTTTGAGAATCAAGACCAAAATATCAAAATCTACAGGGAAAACTTTATACAAAACATGTTGATTTCCATGTTAATCATTGCAGTGAAAAAAAAGGAAATCATGCTAAATGTGAAATAATAAAAGATTTAAATAAACTATAATAAATCAATGTGATTATTGTTAATCAGCCATTGAAATGTGTTCAACTTTCTGACTATTCCTCAAATATTCCAGCTTTAAATCTAAAATGATCTTATTTTACCTGTACCTTTAAGGTTTAGAGCCCACTTATTTTCAAAAGCAGTTTTAAATGACAGGCAATAAAACATTTTTAAAGGACACTTAAGTCATTGGTTGAGCTCAAACACAGTTAATGAGCAGGTGGGTGTAAAGACTTGTGTGTCTTCCCAGGTCACTTCAAAACCCCTTGTTTCTCCATTAATGTCCCTTTGTCATGAGTGGTGCCCCTCAGTGGTGGTGCCCAAGGTGACCTGGCCATACTTAGTGGACCATAGGCAACTTCTTGATACAATTGGTCAGCCCATTTCTCTCTGCGTAGAATTTGGGATGGGGACAGAGAGGATGCTCACTTAGCTGGGATCACCACAAGTAAGAGCAAGGAGGGAGGGGGGTGACGAAGGGACAGGGGGGAGTCTCAGTAAAAGAATCAGATTCCAAACGGAACCTTGAGACATTTCCAGGATATACCCTTTGATGAGATCCAGAACTCTGCCTAATTCTGAGTTATTTGATAAATCCTTTTACTATTTCTCTTCAAGCTGGTTCAAGGTGTCTCCTAATAATTGCAGCAAAGGGGAGGGGGGAATTGTAAAAAAAAAAAAAAAAACAGAGAGAAATAAAGTTCTAATTTGATACTGACTTGATAACTTAACTGGCCACCTTTACAAAAAGGAAAAAAAATAATAGACCCATAGTACTTCTCAGCTTATACAAGGTAACATATAAATTAAACTTTAGTATAAACATTAAACCATAGAACAAATGCATGATTTGTTATCATTATATATATTAGCTAAATTTTCATAAAAGAAATACTAGGCTTCAATAATCATTTAAATATACATAAAACAGCCTGGCCAGTGTGGTTCAGCTGGTTGGAGCATCATACCATAAACTGAAGGGTTGTGGGTTTGATGCGGTCGGGGCACATATGCAGGTTATAGGTTCCATCACTGGCTGGGGAGCCTGTGAGATGCAACCGTTTCTCTCTGACATCGATATTTCTCTCTCTTTGTCTCACTTCCTCTCTCTCTAAAAGCAGTGAGAAAAATGTCCTAGGGTGAGAATATATATATCATATATATTATATACATGTGGTATATATGATAATATATCATATATTATCCATATATGTGGTATCATATATACCATATCGTATATACCACATGTGTGATGTGCATGTGATATAACATATTGTGTGGTACATATAATGACATATATCATATCATGTATATGATAATGTGTATATACATGTGATATATGTGAGAGAGTGTGTGTGTGTATAAATAAAATCTCCAGTGATATTCAGTGAGTATTTTAAGAGTTTGATCCTGACTCTCATACCAGAGAAATCTATTGCTTTACCTAACTATAATCCAAACAATAAAGCACAAAACATATGTTCAAAAATCAAAAACAGTTTTAATGATGTTTATTATGCTGAAATTAATGAGGTAAGATCATTTGTAAATACTTTAAAATATTTTCACAGAAAGAAGGAAGTGTTTCTTCTTAATTATTGTTAAATAGAAAGTTTCATTTCCTTGGGCATTCTGGTTTTATCTTCTCTTATTGCAAGAACCCTCATATTTTATCAGAATATCTCCATTTTTATGAAAAGCGAATAAAATGTATTTGATGTTATAAAATATGACTGAAAATAGAAGCAATAAAAGATTACTTAAATTTGAATTAAATCTGGAAACATTTCTTTTCAATTTTCTTTTATTCCCCTCAGTCAGGGAGAATGCGTTTCAGGAGAAATAGTGAATTTTAAAAGGGAATTTTTAAAGAGATCAAGAATGTGAAAATACCACTGAAATAAGATTTTAATCCTGGGATAATTCAAAGCCTTCTTTTTTGAAAGTGCATACTTTGCAAACAATGACGTTTCAACTGCCAGATGTCTTCCTTCCAGAAGTATCTGGCACTGAGCACCTTTTAGCTTCTTCATTATAATGCATCATTACTTTCTCTCATTTACACAGGGTGTTGGATACTGTTTTCATTTGTCATGTAAATTTAGACTCTTGTTTTTTTTCCTAGTTCTTTTGGGCTACCATTTGCTGGCTCTGGTCCTTTAACTTTCCCCCCCTGTTTTTAGAGTTATTCCCTTCTCTAGTATAAAGTGCTCAACAAATCATAGTGGAAATGGAATAAAACTTCTTGGATTCAAGTCTTTGCTAACAGTTTAATTAATTTGGGATAGATTATTTAACTTACCTCTGTGTATTCGAATGGAAAATGGGGAAAGTAATCAAACCTTTTCATTTGCTGTTATAAGAGCAAAATGAGGCAATGATAAACAGCAACGTTCAGGGAAAGGTAACACTTAAATATCAAACTGTGTTTGCTTATTTAGTAGCTATTATTAGGAGTATGCTAATATCAAATAGCCACCATGATCTATTGTTCATTGGTATGAATTGATCAGGGGCAAGGATGGAAACAAATTCAGAAATTGAGGAAAGTTAATAAGAGGGAATATTTACGAAGATATATGAGGGTCACAGAAACCACAGGGTTGGCGAAGCTCCCTGGGGCTAACTACAGTCTTACACGTTGTCAGCAGCTCAGGCTTCAATGAGCATGGCAAGGGACTGGTTACAGACAGGCGTCACTGCAGGATCGGACTAAGTGAGGAGCTGCGGCCTTCAAAAGAGGAACCAGCCGGTCTCTAACCACAGATCCATAGCTGATCTGACCCTCCTCCCACCCCCTGGGCATCTGCTGTTGCCCCCTCGGACAGAACTCTGTAGAAAGTCAGAAGAAAAGGAGGCTTGTTGACGAGGACTACAGAAATCATCTTCCGGAGGCAGCGAGCCGGGTGTGCAATGGGGAAGCAGGGTTCTCAAGCAGCCAAAGGCAGCCGTCCAGCCCATCTACCTGACTTGCTCCTCAGCATCCTCCCTTGTCATTGTCCCAGTGAAAAACATGTGGCCCAACCAAGGGAACCCACAAAATCCATCATGGGTGTCACTGTGCCCTGATGTTAATTTGGGCATAATACATACAAAACCCAAACTGTAGTCACCACCAGTTTTTCTCATAAAAAGTACTGGGATCACAGGAGACAATTAACAACACAAAACACACCTGCTACAGTTCTCACCTTGACAGCTGGTCACGGGGCCTCCACTGGTGATGCCGTCCCATGTTCCCAACTGCTCTGCGGCCCCACTTCCAGCTGGTGATGTTTCCCATTTCATTCTGCCATCAAAGTGTGTATGTTTTGCAAAGAGGATCACTTTATGATTTGGGGTCTTATTGTTAATGTTCAGTGATTAAATCTTTAGACTCACTATCTATACCATCCAAATAGATTAACTATGCCTATATCAGAAGGCTACTCCATCAATATTAAGATTCTTCACAAACAAATATTCTAGCATTGTATTGCCAGAGCTATGCAGTAACCAGGAGAAATAAACTTTGGAGGCAGGGATTGTTAGTGCTGTGCATCCAAGTGCAGAAGCTATTTAAGGACAAACATGGTTTCTGATGCTTCCTAAATTAGACCTAAGGCAGCCAACTGTGCTTTCTGTTGAAGAGAAGCTGGTGAGAAACTCTCAAAGAACCAGGTTCTAACTTTATATTAGAGAGGTAGCATACTTATGGTCTTTATTCCTAAGATGCTTTCCATCATATATCCCCACCGTGACTTAACATGGGGAGTCAGAGTACACAGTATCCATTGGGACGCCAGCATGATCACCGCCTATTCCTACTGCGCTGTCTTTAGTCAGTTTTGTTTACTTTTCTTGCCTCTACTTCCTGCGTGCCAGGCATGGTTGTAACAGTGAGGGTTCAGCCTCAAAACCATTCTCATAATGTTCAACTCTTGTAAGGGTCTCTCTAGCAGGGGAAGCTGCTCCTGGATTTTTCCTCAAAATTCCCTTGGTTTGGAAAATATATTTGATAGAAACTGTCATTTGTGGCAGCAACATGTGAAAATTCCTTGATCTCCTCTGGCCTTCCAGCCCACCACAAAACCTTTAAGTGCTCCCGAAAGGAGGAGAAGGGAAAGGAAGGGGGGCAAAGAAGCAGAAAAATTGTCAGGTCCTCTGATTAAGTGGAGATGCCCTAGAGGGGGTTACAAGCTGCTAAGAAGCTTCCTTTTATCTCCCTGGGCTGAGCCAGGCAGTTTCCCTCATTCTAGAACATGTGACAGACCCCTAAGGTCCGACACTGTGCTTGCTTTTGTCTTTTTTCTGATGAAGACACAAGTACTTGGAGACTTGTGATGCGAGACAATTAAGAGTCTGGAACACCATCAGCTAGACAGAGGAGCAAGGCCCCTGGCAGAAAAGTAGTCTGCAGAGGAAGTTCATTGCCAGCCTTCCTCCTCTGTAATGAGCAGCTTCAGGAAGCTCTGTCCTACAGTTGTGACACTGAGCTCACAAAGCCCATTTGGGAGCAAAGGACCGCGTCTTCAATGCAGGTGATGAATTGGGCTTCTCGGATGTAAACAGGAATGGAAGATTGATTATAATGTTTTGAAGGGAATTTTTGTCGTAGTGTTAACAACTTTCAAAGCAAAAATGTGCATCAGCTGCATATTAGCCTCAGGAATTTTAAAGCCATTTGTAGCAAGAAACAATTCATTAAGAAATCAAGCTATCTCACGTTTTAAAAGTTTCCTTTAACTATAATCCAAATTTCCTGTAAAAAGTACATTGTGGAAATAATTTGGAAGAGTGTGAGGTTTCTTCATTAATTTTGATATCAAAGAGAAGTAAGAAACCTAACCACAGGTTCTTAACCACACATGGTATAACAATAGTAGAACCTCCTAGTGAATGGTTGTGAGGATTCAGTGAGATAATCTATACATTTATTTAGCATGAATGTTTATTTAGCATGCTCTGTGCCAGGTCCCGTTCTATGCATTAGGTAGAGATACCTGAGCAAAATGTATTCCCTCTTCTTCATGAAGTTACTTTCTGGTGAGGTCCAGAAAGCAATGATAAAACATGAATAAATAAGTAAACTATTTAGCATGTTAGAAGGTCATAAGTAAAGATTGAGCAGTTTAGGAGGTAATGGAGTGTGGCAGACTGCAGCCAGCAGAGTCCACCTGTTGTGGCTGGAGAGGAGAACAAATGCACAGGTGACAGCAACCCTGTGGGGAAAGGGGGACAGGTGCGGCTACTATCTCAAGGGGAGAGCACCTATGAGTGCTTCGGCCAGTCTCTCAAGAGGAGAGCACCCCGACCCTTGCCTAGATGGGCTTTTATTGTTTCTCTCCAGTCTTACATCAGCAAAGGATTTATTATCTATTACATAGAATATTACTGTCTACATTTCAGGTACAATCAAGGAAATGAAAATAACATGCAAAGGGCGATGGCAGCGAGTCGATTAGCTCTATCCTTGGGAAGATTCACACAAGCTTTGGAAATTACCTTGAAGATAGACAATACACATTTGTTGTTCTAGAACAGGGTGGTGGAGTTTTAGCAAGAGCAAGCCATAACAGTCTGTATGCATTTTCTAGGCCTGATTCCCACAGGAAAACTTGGTTTGAAGGTTGGGCTCCTGCCCACCACCTCGCTTCTGTAGGTTTTCCATACAGAGCTGAGTCACATTTGCCAGACTGAAACAAACCGGTCCCCTACAATGGGAAATGTTCGGGGGAAGTTGAAGAGGAGAGTTCAATGTTTCATAATGGTAGTTCTCTTTGAAAAGGTGATGTTTGAACAAACTGAAGTTACAGAAGTCAGGGAATTAGCAATGAAGACATCTAGGAGAAGAGCATTGCAGGTGGAGAAAGAAGGGCCAAGGATTGAAGTTGAAAATGTGCTCTGGTGGTTTGAAGAACAACAAGGAGATCAAGACATTTGGCGGTGAGGGACAAAGAGATGGAACTAGAACATGAATGGAGGGTCAGGTTGTAGAGACCTCAAAGGCTGTCGAAAGGACTTTGATTTTACTGTGGGTGAAATAGGGCACCATCACAAGGTGTTAACAGAGCCAAGGCATGATCCTCATTGTTTTAAATGATTCCTGTGACTATTGAGAATAAACTACAGTGGAATAGGCTGAGCAGCTAGCATGGTAATTCAAGCAAGAAATGATGGGTGGTAGGGGGAGGGTCCAGTCTAAGGTGGTGACATATAGACAGAGCTGAATCTACAGGGCCTGGCCTGAAAGTCACATTCCATAACATCAACTCTTAGTTGCTATCATTTTAAAGGAGTGGGGGATAACATGACATGTCCCAATAGTTATCTTTCACTAAAAGGCTGCTACAGATTGTGAATACTATGGGGGCATTTCCTGGACAAAATCTCCTCCTTACCTCGGAGATTCATTTCAGTTTAATCCAGAATCTAATGAAAGTAAATGGTGTTTAGATCTTTTTTTTTCCTCTAACAATTTTATAATCATGAGTTTTTATGACTGTCTCATAAATCTGCCAGTCTGGGAGTCTGTTTTACATGGTATTTTGGCTCTGGACCACTGAAAATAATGGTTTAACTCTCATCCATATTTTTGGCATCAGCCACATTTTTCTATATCTGTTTACACTAATTTATTACTGTTTCCGTCCCTTGCTGCACACAATTTACTTCTTTATCATTCATTTCTCAACTACAGGCTAAACTATTCTAATTCATTCATCATTCACTATCTTTACTTTAAAATGTTTTTAAAAATATATGGGACAGATGCTGTCTATAAACGCATTTTAGCTATAACTTTAGGTATAGATAAGGTAAGTTGCAAGTAGTTAGTATCAGCTAACACATGTTAAAATGTGACTTTAAGGAACATTTTAAAAATTGAAATGCATGCACCATTTTATATAAATATGTTTAACAGATGTATGAAACAAAGCTAATTATTAAAATTTCCATTCTGGGAAAAGTTCCTTGTGGCCAATTCTAAAAAGTAGGGACTTTGTTCCAGGCAGGTATTAGCAGTTGCATAAATTCGAATAAAGGCTATATGCACCTCTGAACTTAATGCATCTTTCAGGGGACCAAAATGATATCATATCACCCCTAAATTCAAGCTCATTCATCAATGCTTGCACTTATTAATTCAACAGCTCTTATGTATGTAATGCCTGATGTGTTTCAGGTACTTGGGCAGCACTAACAATAAAATGTTGAACAAGCACTGGGATAATTTCTGCTTCCATGGAGTTGACGGTCTAATGGAGATGCCGGGGGTGGACATTAACAAAATAACCCCACTAATGAGTGTGTCATTACAAGTGTAAAAAAATGCTTTCAGATGGGGGGAGGGGGGAACCACCATTCTATGAGGATAAGTGTCATGGAAAATACAAGAAAGCAAATCTTTGAGTCTATCTTTATCATATGGGACTTGGTTATTAAGGTTAATTTATAAATTGTTAAGAGACTGAGAGTGGCAAATACCCTAAAAATCTTGCAAGTCTGTAGATAGATACAGGATCATTTGAAATATCATTTCCCATGGAGGAGACTGTACAAATGTATTGGTAATTTTTTTTCTAACAAGGAAATGTCTAAGAGAAGAGCTAGCTTACATCAACATCTGTTCTCTTTTCATACCATTTTCATACCATTTTGTCCATATTCTTAACCATTTGTTACACTTTCATCCACAGAAAACTGTGAGAATACCTCAGGTTGCTGTTCATTTTTCTCAAGTAGTCAAAATACACAAGGAAATTAAAATGTGCTTACTTTTGCCCAGAATGCCCTTGGCAAATCTCATGTCCCAGTATTTGAGTGTCTACTATACTACTTGAAAGGCAATGTGCTGAAGGTTGAGGATACACATAAATAAGGCAGAGGAATTGGTGGCTCGGAGAAAGGACATGATTTCCCTAGGGACTCCCAGATAGTAAAATGAAGATCAGAGGTTCAAAGTCAAGTTTTTCTGACTCCAAAGCTCAGGTATGTTTCATATCCAGCCCTCAGCTTTGTAACAAAATGTACCTTTTTTTTCCCCAACATAAGCTTCTGTAAGAAACTCCTTCTCCACTAAGATTTAAAAAATCAGTCTGATAGTACACATACGATGCATACCCTAAAGAGCAAATCTCTCTTAGTCTAAAAAAACAACATACTGACAAGTCTCAGAACCTCATTTCAAAAATACCTGTGCTTCCACGGTGCATCATGGAATACAGGAGTCAGAAGAGCTGACTGATTCATGAAGGCCTCAAGTAAAACTTGGAAAACTACCCAATGTCTTGGCAACGTCACCCATCTCTCACTTCTGTTCATCTGTGCGTTATTTTTCTTCCTTTTTGGAAAACCAACGCTCTCTTTTTTAATACTCCTATGATTAAACATGGCCACCCCTGTAGATTCTGAGTTTGCATCTTCTGCATTCCAGCAACCATTAGAGACCAACTACGATATCTCAGTAAAAATTTACATTGACCAGGGAGAGATCAGATTGGCCTGCTCTTGGTCGCGGGTCCACTTCGACCCAGTTGGATGTGGCTGGAGAACGGAAGACAATATGCCATGACTATCAGGGACCCCCCCTCCCTGTTAGTTAGAGGAGAAAAGCGAAAGAGGATGAGAACCGGGCAAGATTGCATAGGTGGCCACATACGGCATAGCTCAAAAAGCAAATTTTAAAGGCTTGTGAAATAAAAACCAATATAAGGCAGCAAAATACAGTTAAACCAGGAGCTCTCAGTTAAAACTGTTACAGACATTTCTGGGTGAAATAGGCCAAGGAGAGGAGAAAGTGAGAATTAAATTGGAAAGAGAAGTAAAGCTAAGGTACGGTTATCAAGTTACACTATGGGGGGGAGTGCACAGGAGGATGCAACAAGTGTTCACAAGGCAATAAGAAAACTAAAGCGAAACATTAGTGAGGATTAAGTAAAAAAGGTTCATTTTAGAAATAAAAATGTCAAGATATGTTTTCAAGGAAAAATGATGGCAGGTATATAAAGGCCCAATGACAAACCTAAAATCTTACAGGTTAAGAAATGGAAATCATTATCAGTCTTAAAGTAAAATTACACAATACAAATAAAAGTTAAAGATCAGAAATATAGAAAATACATCCCAATAATAGTGTAGGTAATAGTGTAAGACTGAACTGGAGTTCAAGTGTGCAAAGATACTGGAAACATCAGGATAAATATACAATACAGTAATAAAAGAGCTTCATTGAGATATAATTGATACACAGGGAACTGTACATATTTCATGTGCACAATTTGATGAGTTTAGACAAATGCAAATATCTGTGATACTATCACTACGATCAAGGTAATAGGCATATCCAACACCTCCTAGTTTCCTTGTGTCCCATTGTGTGTGTGTGTGTGTGTGTGTGTAACAAAAACACTTCACGTGATACCTACCCTCTTTGATTTTGAAGTGCACACTACCAGACTGTTAACTATAGGCTCTATGTTATAATTGTGGGCATGTCATTGACCTCCCTACATCGCTCTTTTGACATCCCCGTTAAGCAGGGATGTTATCATTACAGAACTCAATGAGTTATTATAGCAGTTCTCCAAGCTTGGTTTGCAGACTCCTGGACATCCCAAGGTCCTTTCAGGAGGTCCAGGAAATAAAAACATTTTTGTAACAATGCTAAGACGTTAAAGCATGCCTTTCACCAGTGGCTGAAAAGCCATGGAGGGTGAAGCCCCTGACGCTTTAGTGTGAAGTAAGGCAGAGCCTGGAAGTTGTACTTGCAGTCATTGCATTTTCAATACCATGCATGTACGTGCAGTTAAAAAATGCCAGTTTCACTTAAGAGCATTCTTGAGGAAACATTAACTTCATTATTACGTTAAATTCCCACCAGCCAGCATACGTATTTTTGATTATTTTGTGTAGTGGAATAGGGAAGGTTCCCGAAACACTGTGCAGCTTGATGAAGTACAGTAGTTGTCTCATGCTTATGCAATTGTTTGAGTAAGTGATGAGCTGAACCAGCTCCTTTTTTCAGGGAACATTATTTTTTCTTGAAGGAACAATTGACAGACAACTATGGTTATTCAGACTTTGGTATTTGGCAGAAATTTTCTTGAAAAATGAACAAAGGATGGCTGTCAGTTCAACGAATTAAACTGACAGTATTTCCTTCCAATGATAAAAGTTGAGCTTTCATGAGAAAACTGGAATTTTGGAAACTTTACAGGGGTCACTGCGAACCTCCAGCTTAACAATAGTTAAGATGCTTGTTGATTTGGATGGCAATATTAACAAATATCATATTTTTATATTACAGAATGAAATGTGTCAATATTTAAAAGATCTGCATACCTCAGTGAACCAATATTTTCTAAATGACCAATGCGTAAAGACACAAAAGCTATGCAAAAGAAAAAAATACATTTGAAGTGCAGGATAGGGCGATGAATTTCGATACAACAGAGCACAAAGCATTCATTTATCAGGTTTCTGTTTCCATGCTGCAAATAACCTTTAAGAAATCACCACTTGTTGAGTATTTCTGCACTATCAACAAATATTCTTAATTGTCTTAAAATTATCTCAATAAAGGGAAAACCAAGGCTTCTCTTGTCATTTTTTTGTAAAATTTTTTTCATGAACATTTTATTCATATCCACATGAAATGAGTATTTTATTGAACTGTCTCTTATGCAATGTTTTTATCTTGTAGGAGGTGCGTGAGGAGAAGGGTAAATAATTACAAGGACCGTGAATTTGTTGGAGCTTGCTAAATCCTATAGATGTAGTGAAGAGAAAAACATGTCAAGCTCAGTTCAGCCTATTACCATCCTACCAGATAGTGTGAATGTGGAAAAACAAACAAACAAAACAAAACACCTCTATGTCAATATTTAAAGAGACCCAGCTTTCTGCAATGAGGAGCAGACCTGGCTGAAGACTGGGTCAAGGAATTCATTGCAAGAGAAGAACTTCAGGGAGAATCTAGTCAATCTAACCAAGTCTACTAAGCCAAAGCCAGAGCCCCGAAGGGAAAACATAGGACCCTGAAATTTATAACAGACTCTCTAGGTGAATGCATTCAAGTACATCACATCCCCAGACTCTGAACCCATAGCCAGCATAGACTGATGGCTCACCCACCAGCTCTTGCTGGAGGAGAGCAATGATCCACTTACCTGAAGATGAAGCAGAGAGCTCATACCTTCAAAGACAATACTTGCTCACCTCAAGGTTTTCCTATCCCACCATTTCCCTGGAAACGAGGTTTGTAGTTAGGGTGAAGTGTAGGTATGGCTCAATTGGGACGTGTGGTTCCTTCTAAGCAAAGAGCAGATTATACAGATTGAGCTGCAAGGTCTATTAATATATACTGCTAGGAATAGAGAGAATGTGCCTGGGAGCTAACTTGAGGATGCTCTACACAGGAAGGCAGAACATAAAATTGATGAGGGGAGAGTTTGTTAATAAGATGCACTCCCCTGCTTCAGGATTCAATGCTTTGGCAAGTGCCTTTGGAGCTGGTCTAGCTGATCCTAACATGTAGCTGGGATGGCGTTGGAAGCTTGGGAGAAAATTAAATGGATGATTTAAAATGATAGAGAGTCCAAAAATTACCTTAGCAATGTGTGGAAGAAGGAACCCAAGGACTCACCCTAGAAAGGATCTATTTTGAGGCGCAAGAACCCTCTAGCTGACCATGTTCCTCAGAATAACTCAGAGATAGTTCTGATGGTCATATGAATATAAGCATTAAGATATAGTATTATTGCTCTGGCCAGTGTGGCTTGGCTGGTTGGAGCATCATCCTGTGCACTGAAAGGTCATGGGTTTGATTCCCAGTCAGAGCTCATACGTAGGTTGCAGCTTCGATCCCTGGTTGGGGTGTATATGGGAGACAACCAGTCATTGTTTCTCTCTCCCTCTCTCTCCCTCCCTCCCTGCTTCCTCTCTTTCTAAAATCAATAAACGTATCCTTGGGAGAGGATTAAAAAATGCATTATTCTGAAAAATGGGGATGCTGACATTAAAAAAATACAAACAATGCTATTCATTATATAATAAATATGGAAATATGAAAAGAAGCAAGACACCTCTTAATATTCATCATTACAATGAAAATATAATATTCTACTCTATAGGTTACATAATTTTATTATATTTGCCTTCATTAAACATTTTTACTATCCCCATAGGACATATTTATATACTTTATTTCTGTAAGAATGCCTATTTCATATCTCATCCTACCCTCACCAACAATGGATACTTATTCTTTATCTCTCCTTTTTAAATTTTTCCTAATTTTAGAGTAGAATGGCAATATTTTTACAGTTTACTATTAGTTAAATAATATTTATTTGGGTGCACATTGTTTCAATATTCTAATTTTTTTTTTTACCTCTCAGCATTAAACTAAATATAAGGGGTGCTTTTTGAATAGTTCTTCAAAGGTATTTGATGCCAAATGGAAGCACAAAATTGAAAGAATAAAGAGAAAAAGAGTAATTATATTGATAATTCTTAATAAATATTGACTTTATTTTTTTCAGGAGATTTTTTTCAATATATTATATTGATTATGCTATTACAGTTGTCCCACATTGACTTTAAATGGCAAAAATGCTGTATAGGAGTTAAACTATATGTTGAAATAAGAATATACCAAATGTAGAAAAAACAGGTGGAAGGGGTGGGCTAAATGGAGTTAGCACTCTAATGGGTTTGCATTGTTCAGAAACCCACAAGACACAAAATAGCCAATGGTGGTTTTTCAAGAAGCCTCCACCCCTTTCCCAGGAAAAATCATGAATATTCCTCCCCCTTACTGAATGCTCTACCTCTCAACTGACTGAGCCTCAATAAAAGCAGTAAATCCCACTGGCGGGGGGATGGGGGGCTGCTCTATCTGCGGAGTGGCTTGCTTTCTGTCTTACTGCTTCATTAATAAAGTCTTTCACTTTAAACTCTAAAAAAAAAGATTTGTTCTGAATAAGGAGTTCCTTCAGTTTTTACTTGGGACTAGAGGAGGTATTTGTATAGTTCAGGAATTTTTTACATTACACATATATCTACAAGTTATAGTTGGTGATGTTTTAATCCTCATTAAAATTGTCAGCTGGTGATTTTTCCAATGGTTTAACTGCTGAGGAGAAAACCTGGTGCCTAACAAAACTATCCATAGTGATATCAATTTTATAACCTTTACTCAAATAAAATATTCGCTCTCTGAATGGTGATAGAAGGAGACTTAACTCTGGGTGGTGAACACACAAAACAATATACAGATGATGTATTATAGAATTGTATGCCTGAAACCATATACTTTTATTAACCAAAGTCACCCTAATAAATATAATAAAAATGTGGTTTTTGAAAGTATCAAGGAATAAACAAGGGCTTTTATCCAGACATTAAACTTAGTATAATTAGACACTTATGGCTTCATAGCATCGGGGAACAGATGGAGAACACCCATTAGTAAGTCCACAGCCATTATCACTAATCATTACCTCCTCATCTTTCTCTCGCCATCTCTAATGGGAATTTCCCAGGGGTGACACTTTGCAATTTTACCTGTGGTTTACCCTTTACTATTGTCTTGATTTGTTTTTTCACTTGATAAATATTTAAAAAATATTCTCACCAGACTTTTGTTCACTCTTAGCTGCCCCCACATGCCCCCCTTCCCCTGTTTCCTATGTCATTTATTAATTGACTTAAAAATAATTTGACTGTGTCTATGATGAACTGAATTCTGGAAACAAAGCTTTGCACTTTTTGTCAGCTCTCTCTTTAATGACCTGACCATATTTCATGAGTGGAGCACTTCCTGGTTGTTTAGGAGACCAGAATGTACTAAATAAAGAAACTTACTTAGTGGTACATTACTGCTTCCTCCAACTTGCTTTCATTTTTCCTCTGTTTGTTGGAAGGTTGGGGAGAAGGCATGGTTGGACATGGAAAACAATTAATTGTTGCAGGAAAAAATACTGTAACACTGTAAGTGCTAATAGATCGACTCTCCTGAAATATCAAGTTGTAAGGTTTACTCCAGATCTACAGAGCATCCAAGTAACTGAATCCTTTGGGTTACCCAATGAGATGTGCACAGTGACAACACATACCTACATTCACCTGGTCACCTATAGGACTCAACATTGGAAAAGCTGGAAATACAGAAGGATCTGTATTTGTGAACATTTGAATCCTATGTTACAAAGATCTATCAGTCGTGGTGAAACTTAAGGTATAGTTTATAAGTTCAATGATGTTATTGACAATAATAATAGCTAATATTTACCATGTGTTTACTGGCAGCCAGGTTCTATGCTAAATACTGTATATGCTTTATATAATTTACTCTGCTTTATATGCTTTAACTTTTTACACACAAAAAGTTAAGTATAAATATCATGTTCCCAATTTTCTCGATGAAGCAACAAAGCCATAAATAAACTAGACATCTTCCTCCAGGACATTCCATTGGTAAAAGGCAAAGACAGGTTTAGACTGAGGTATGCTTTGCTCCAGAATCCGAACTTGCAACCATTATTTCATTCTGCATCATGTCTGAGATATTGAGCATCTATCTCAAACGCCTAGCCACCAATTGTCAAAATAGAGAATTGCATTACAATAGTGCTAAAAGCCCATTCGAGATTTGTTCAGTCATATATTTAAACTGAAAACTGGCAGCACGTTTCCATGTTTTGGTTTGTTTTGGGCTCATTAGTGTGACCCCAAAGCCAGCAGCATCAGCATCTCCTGAGAACACACTGGGAATGCAAATTCTGGGTCCCTACCACAGACCTACGGAATCAGGGAGCCTGGGAGCAGTATTCCTCAACCTGCGCTTTCACGAGCATCCTAGGTGATTCTGGAAACACTTCCATTTAGGAAGCACTTGTGTTAAAGCATAATCATAAAAGGAATTTTCAGAGAGTTAACATCCAGGGAGTTTACCTGATGGCAACATAAGGTTCCACAGGGCAACAGAGTGGGAGGGTTTGAAGGGTAATGGAGCCAAGGGAGTCTGAGGCATACACATATCCAGGTTGCAATGGGTGTCTGGGGACTGGGACCTCTCCTGGTGACTGGGATTCATGCCATTCATCCTAATGGACTCTTAGAGGAAGACAGGAAATCAATCTTAATTAGAGTATTAAGAAAAGCAAGAATCCTTCCTATACGGAAGATCTGACAGTCTGTGTACCTTCCTCTTGAGTCTAATGCCTTCTTTGACTCCTGATTAGGTTCAGGAGTAGAATCAGTAGAGGACAGGATAACAAAACAAACAAACAAATAAAAATTGACAAAGAATCCTGAGATGTATGAGGTCAATGACCTTTTCTCTTTCTCTTTTTTTGTAATGATTTTTTATTTATTTATTTTTAGAGAGAGGGGAGGAAGGGAGGAAGAGAGGGAGGGAAACATCAACCGGTTGCCTCTCCCGTGCCCCCAGCTGGGGACCTGGCCCACAACCCAGGCATTCCTTGACCGGGAATCGAACGTGAGACCCTTCAGTTCACAGGCTGATGTTCAATCCACTGAGCCATACCAGACAGAGCAAATGACCTTTTTTAATGGTACTGATCCACTCATGGACATAACCTCTCATAAGTCAGAACTGCAGAATAATGTGGCTACTTTACTCAAATAATCACAAAATAAGTTGCAAGGGTGATTCATAGATTTTCTCTACACCTTGGGCATGGGAATAGAATAAATTATAAATCATGTTTCCTCTTCTAAAGAAAACAGAAGAAATGATTTTTTAAAACCAGACTTCAGAATCCCAGTCTTTAATCAACACCATAATATATCAATAGTAATAAAAATATAACATAGACTGATATTATGATCCAACCTTCTTAGTAAACGATTCCCTGTATTGACATAAAAATGTCCTTTTGTGGGGGAGGGGGCTGTCATTGCATCAAAGCATCACTTACTGGCCAAAAAGGAATGCGACCTTGTCATATTCTTCACTCTTCACACCGCAATAACTGACTCATAATACAGCCAGCATTGTTAGTCAGTGACTTCCCAAGTGTCTTTTAATTGCACGTCATGCTGATTCCAAGTCATGCACTTCTATCCTATCCAATGATATATAGTTCATTTTCCTAAAAGGACCTTGTTTGCAGATACATATTCAGAGAGAGAGAAAAAGTTCTGTTTAATAACTGTAAAGAGCAAAAAGCCATAGTGTATAACAGGAACAAGCTGTAGAAAAACATCAGGAATCTAAGGACAAATGCCTGGCTAAGGACAACTCTGTCAAAATAAAAGCCAAGGATAATGTTTATAGACTCCTGGTTTCCAACCATACCAAGTACATCCTGTGGCAGCTAATAAGCTCTCAAACCATCCAACACAACCAGCTTTCACTGCCTGCCTTCCATCATGCCCTCTTCTAGATTACGTGTTAACACAGTCTTTGCCTGCAGCCTCCAGGAGACAAGATAGGTCAAGTTTTTGCCCTTGGCTTTGGTTCTCTGCATGCATGTCTCTTCATAGGTGCATGTGCCCACACACACACACAGAATGTACTGTAATCATACAAGACTTCTTTATGGCCACATACTGACTATCCAATTACTCATAACAGATGATTTTACAAAAGGGCAAAGTGCACTTAACTAGCATGGGTCAGGTGACAGTAGGAAAGCTGATATGAAATTATGATACCCCAGTGGCTCACAACATTTAAAATTTTATTTCTATTGATTTATTTCAGGTGTTATACTGTGTGATTCTACAGGAAAAAAAATGTATTATTTTCCCACAAGTTTATTTCCATTTGGCAAATCTTTTAAAAGGATGGAACAAAAACAAGACCCAAAGAGCTTCTTCACTCGGTCAAGTTCGAATAGCTGATTACAGGCAGTGAAAAGATATGGACCAACTCTGCTTGACTCTAAAAGTTATGCTGTTTTCCCCACTATGTCAGGCCCTCCTAAAACGCACACACCACGGGGGAGAATTATTGTCAACATTGCAAGTGGAATTTATTGAGAACTGACTTTTTCCATTGCAAAAGCCTTACATGCACTAACTCATTAAAACCATACCACAACCAAAATCACATCATACATCAACTTACAAGATGATAAAAATGACACCCAGAGAAAATAACTTGTCTAAGATCACATACCTGGAATGCAGCTGAGATGAAATAAAGTTTCAACAGCTCACATCGGAAGAGGCGGTGTAACTGTTTGCAGGGAAGAACAGACTCTGAATCCAAACCACGTAGGTTACAATCAAGGCTCCACCACTTACAGCTGCGTGACCACTTGGACCACTAATTAACCCTTCCTGTCCTCAGTTTCCTCATCTATGCATAATAATACTGTAGTGCTCACTTCAGCAGTGTAGTTGTGCAGTTAACATGGGCAATATTTTAGAGCAATTGTCAGCTCACGATAAGCGCTCTGTGTGGCTGAGTTGCTGGTATTAATATTGTAGATATTGTTATCTTAAAGACTAGTGGTGAGCGTATTTAATTTGCAACAATTGTGGGCCCTAAAAGTAGAAGGTAAGAACCTTTAGAAAGGCCTCTCAATTATGCTTAGGGCTACCCCTACTCCCATGCCACCTCTCTGTCCTCAAATATCAATAAAAGATTTTATTCTTCTGAAAGAACTTCCTTATTTAGAGAAATGCCAGATACTTTTACTTCAGTCTCACAGTCTATGGTGTGTTATGACAGGTTTTTTCCATCTCACCACTACTGATGTTTTATACTAGATCATTCTTTGTTCTGGAGGGGAGGGTGTCTTGTGCAGGATGTTTGTTAGCATCCCTGGCCCCTGGCTACTAGATGCTGGCAGCACCCATCTCCACCCCAGGTGTGACAAACCAAAAACTCCTCCAGAATTGGTACATGGCCTCCCCCACCAAAAATTAAGTCCCTTCTTTGCTTATGGCCCTTTAGTTACAGTAGACTTTAGAAGTGACATCCACGGAGAATTTCCAAGTTGAAAACATGCCTAACACTTATGTATTTGTCAACAGGGGCTAGCTCAGGCACTGGCATACATACAATAAGCACTCAGTAAGGGTTGTTTGTATATTAAATATTGGTATTATGTTAATCATACATCAAAATAAAAGTATGGCCACGTTGACATTAAATTGCAGAGGGCATATTTGCATACCACACCCAGCTTTCTGATCCAAGGTCAGATCAAACACACTGTTTTTTGTTTGAAATAAAGGACAGACCTCTTAAGTAGCTTTGGCTACCTAGCAGTGTTACCATCCACCGATCCTGGGATGGTGGGATGTGTCACATCATTTTATTCCTCAACCATCCCCCCACTGCCCATGTTTGAGAGTAGAAAAGGAGCTATTTGAACAGGTGTCAGTATTTCTGAACAGAATAGATGAAGAGGGGTGGGAAGGGATTGGGCTTACTTTTTTTTTTTCTTTCTTCCTTTTTTTTACAATTACCCATTTTAGAGCTACTTGATATTACAGAAATATGTTGGTGGGAAGTGGCTGGTATATACATTATGTCATTATATGCTACAATTATAAATGCTCTTTCTCCCATTCTTGGATGGATGGCTGAATTATCATGAACAATTGAACCAAGCACACCTTCCCACTCAAGAATTTTATCATCTTTCAACTAGTGAGACAGTGACTGAGTACATCATCAATTTTTAAAAGGACAGGGGGAAGAGGGAGAAGGGCATCAAACTGGTTTGTCATGAGTCATGTATGACGTGAGCTCCACTCTTTTTCAGCTGTTGAGAAATCAGAACAGATTTTTTTAAGAAAGAGAGGCTGAAACATTTGCCTCTTGTAAAAGGTAACTTAGCCCTGTCAAGCTCATGACGTGTTGGGATTCAGTATAACCCTTTGTATTTTGTTTTTATACTATAAAGATCAGAGAATCAAGCAGATTTGGGCAAAATAATAATAGGAAGAGGACCTGTCTATATAAAGGGAACTACCAAAATATGAAGTTATTTAAATAAACATTATAACTGTCCCTTGTGAATGCCTCCCCTTTTACAAAGCTAGTCATTAGAGAATTGGTTCATTCATAAAAATGTCTGGGAGAGGACTTCCAGTCAAGATGGAGGCGTAGTTAAACACACTTTTCCTCCTTGCTCAACCACAGAGAGAATTACAATTATATCTCAAAACAAATAACAACCAGAAAATCGAGCTATTATGGAAATCTAACAACCAAGGATTTAAAGAAGACACATTCACCCAGATGGGTAGGAGGGGCAGAGTCACGGAGAAGGGCACAGAGGTACGGAGACAAGGTGTGGTGTGGAGAGGCAGCAGTGCAGTGAAATGGGCGGTCTCGTGTTCACATGTGAGTATATAATGTGAGAGGGGTACCTTAGGAGCCAGTGATCCCTGCCCCAGGCCAGGCTCCACACCCCAGGGTTCCAGTACCAGGAAGATAGATCCCCATAACTTCTGGCTGTAAAAACCAGTGGGAGATGGGGCTGCAGAAGAAACTGACAGGTTTTCAGGAGAGTCCATTTAAAGGGACCACACAGACTTAGAACCTTTGCAAACCCATCAACTCTGGGATTCACCACCAGCGCAACAGCTAGAAGGGTGCCAGTCACATATTGGAAGTCAGAGAAGTGACGGGAAACAGGCTGAGTGCTGTGCAAACCTCTGGAAGCTAGGCAGCAGCACTGTCCCATCTCTGAGCCCTCCCCCCACACAGAGCTACAAAGCAGTGAAGTGGGCTGCCCAACTTTGGGATTACCTAAGGCTCCACCCTACATAATTTACAGGTGGCTTTTCTAAGATAGGGAGCCTAAGCAGCTTTACCTAATACACAGAAACAAACACAGGGAGGCTACTGAATTGAGGAGACAAAGAAATATGGCCCAAATGAAAGAACAGAATAAAACCCCGGAAGAACTAAACAAAATGGAGATAGCGAACCCATCAGATGCAGGATTGAAAACACTGCTGATCAGTATGCTCAAAGGACTCATTGAGTATGGCAAAAACACAAGGGAAGAAATGAAAGTTACACTAAATGAAATAAAGAAAAATCTACAGGGAAACAGCAGTGGAGAGGATGAGGGCAACAATCAAATCAACAATCTGGAACACAAGGAAGGAAAAAGCAATTAATTAGAACAGCAGGAAAAAAATGAATTCAAAAAAATGAGGATGGGCTTAGGAACCTGTGGGACAACTTTAAATGTACTAACATCCAAATCAGAGGGGTGCCAGAAGGAGAAGAGGAAGAGCAAAAAATTGAAAACTTACTTGAAAAAATAATGAAAGAAAACTTCCCTAATTTGGCCAAGGAAATAAACATACAAGCCCAGGCAGCACAGAGAATCCCAAACAAGTTGGACTCAAAGAGTATCACACCAAGAAGACACATCATAATTAAAATGTCAAAAGTTAAATAAAAAGAGAGAATCTTAAAAGCAGCAAGAGAAAGGGGAACAGCTATCTACAAAGGAGTTCCCATAAGACTATCAGCTAATTTCTGAAAAGAAGCCTTGCAGACAAGAAGAGACTGGCAAGAAGTATTCAAAATGATGAAAAACAAGAACCTACAACCTAGATTACTCTAGCCAGCAAAGCTATCATTTAGAATTGAAGGGCAAATAAAGTGCTTTCCAGATAAGGTTAAGCTAAGGGAGTTCATCATCACCAAGCCATTATCACAAGAAATGTTAAAGGGACTTACTTAAGAAAAAGAAGATCAAAACTATGAACAGTAAAATGACAACAATTCACAACTATCAACAACTGAATCTAAAAAACTAAACTAAGCAAACAACCAGAACAGGAACAGAATATAGATATGGAGATCATTTGGTGGGTTATCAGCTGGGAGGTGGAAGGGGGAGAATAGGGAAAAAGGTGCAGGGATTAAGAAGCATAATTGGCAGGTATATAAAATAGATAGGGGGATGTTAAGGATAGTATAGGAAATGGAGAAGCCCAAGAAGTTATATGCATGACCCCTGGACATGAACGAAGGGGGCTCTTGCTGGAGAGAAGGGGAATATCAGGCATAGGGGGGCAAAGGGGAAAATTGAGACAACTGTAATAGCATAATCAATAAAATATTTAAAAATGTTTTGGGGAAAGTGAAACTGCAACTGAGTAGCTTAGATAAGTGACCATCTCAAATATGAAAATCCATTCTAGAAGTTTTTAAATTTTTTTCTCTGATAATGTAAGAGAAAAATCATACCTTGAATTTTTCCAAGGGGCTAGTGCATTGAAAAATTAAAACACTTAGTAAAATGTGTGATTCATTTAGCGCTGGACCTCAAAGAATTATAGAAATGGCTTTTTAAAAGAATGTATGTTGAACAGGGAAACACAAAAGTTGCTATAACATGCATTTTGAATTTGAATTAAAAATTAAACTCATTTAAATAGATAACCTCCAGTTAGCTACCCATTAAGTCACTGGCATGCCCAAATTCCACCATCTTGTAGGCAAAGTAAATACTTTCTACATATAATTTTGTCAAATAAACATTCTTCTATGGCTTCAGAGTTCCAAACGCATCTGAGTCCACTTGAAAATTGAGTGAGTTATCACGCTGTCACTGTGAGTCAGTGTTATGGAGAGAAATTAAAACAATGTTGGAAAAGACCAGCCGGAGGGAAAATCATTTCTTGGCACCAGACTGCTTTCTCTTTCTCTTTCTAAGCATCAAATCCTCCCCCCACATCACAAGGCATTCCCTGTCTCTACTATTCTCTCCCTGGCTCCAAGGAACACATTCAATGTGGCTCCCCCTCCACAGGGCCCTTCTTGTTCTAGCCTGACCCTCCCCCTCACAACCATGTCCTATTTTGCTGTAACCCAGTCTCCCAAGGCAATACGAGTTTATCAATCCTAGGCATGTAAATAATTAAATAACAGAGATTTATTAAGTATACCAAACTAATTTAGTGATTTGTCTGTTTTATTAGTATTTACTCTTTATTCGAGGGCTCCTAGTAAACTAGTACCTCAAATAATTAGCTGTACAACCCAATTAGATGAAGAGGCTGCTTGGGTGGAAATCCTGATTTTTATCTGTACTAACTTTGTAACCTTGGGTACTTTATTGGGATCCATTGGGCCTCAGTTTCCTTACTGTGAAATTGGGCGAGTGTGATAAGAATGCTTTTTTAATAGGGTTGGTTTGAGGGCTCAATGAGATAATTCATGTGAGCTATTTGTAATAGCAAATGACCACAAAATGTACTAAACAATATACACAATAAGTAACATCACTTAGTATACACTAAACAATATACATGATAACTAAACATAGTATGCACTAAATACTAATTATTGTTCATAATCTGAAGAACAAGGTCATCAGTGGTAAATGCCAGTCTCTACAGCAGACAATTCACAGGTATTTTTGCAAAGGGGAGATTTCATGGTGCTCTCCATCTCAAAGCACAGTTGTGCTAACTTCCTTGGCTCTGTGTGAGAATGGCCTTAGCTCTAATCTTCAGGAATATATCATAGTAAAAACTAAGATAAACCAGATCTATTATTTTCATTAACAACCACACCAGGCTTCAGTGGCCACAATTGCAAGAGTAACCACCATGTAAGATCAGATGGGTAGAGGTTTCCATCCACGGTAATAATAAAAGATATTAGATCACTTTTGCCTTATGATATATTTTTACATATGGTCATCATTTAGGGAGATAGAGAGTGTGTAAAACCAAACTACAGATCTAAGTAAAAATGACTCTCATCAACATCAATGGCACTTTTTTAATATAAAAAAAAGAAATCATGAGATGTATATATACCAATTATTACTACAGACTCTGATAATTTCTGATGGCCATGGGGCTGCATTAAATTAATCAACTAGTTAATTTTTTTTTCCTCCACTGGAATAGGACAAGAAAAAGGTGTCCTTTGCTAGAAATTTCCTTTAAAAATATGTTCCAACACTTTAGTGTGTGAAGTGCAAATGTAGAAAAAAGCAGTGAGAAATGTTGAAGTAAGATAAAGAATCTCTGTCTAGCCTTCTTTCCACAGCAAGCATTAGCATCAGTGTGTCCTCGGGTGGAGCAACAGTTAATATTTAAATTTGAATTTTAAATAGTGTATTTTCATCAGTTGTGTAGCCTCCCAACAGTCTGTGCCACATGCTGGGTTGCCCAGAAGGTGATGCTGAGAAGGAATTTGGAGTGAATAATGTGTTTCAGGGATCAACCCCTTTGGAAAGCAGGGGCAAAGAGCAGGACTGGGCAGAGGGCGAAGTCAGCTGGGCTGCTGTCCAGGCACAACCTCAGCCACCCCACCAGAGAGGTCAGGAGTGAAAATCTCTTGTCACCCCAGCCATGATGAGTCATTGGATGAATGACAGTCAGGCATTGCCTGGCCATGGGCAAGGTGGCTCTCTGGCCATAATGTACAGCACTTCTGCAGCCAAAACAAACACTGAAGGAGCAGAGAGCTGGAAGCCTTTGATGGTCACATTATCTGGAGCTGGACAGTAGGTCCTTTCTTGAAGTACCATCTGGGTGATGCAACGTTGCGACTGTCGTGGACTGTTATTTACTTGATGCAAATATTTCTCTTTTTCTTTGCCACAGAGTCTTAACAAATAGTTTTACATGTCAAGAGTTAATATGCAAGAATCAGAGCAGTTTGATCAATCAAAACCAAAGTTGCTAGTTTCAACAATAGGTCATCATATGTCTTAGCTATTGTTGAAAGAGATATTTCTAAAAATAACTTTAACTTATGAAGCTCCTCAGCCAAAAAATTAAGAATAAAGAGAAAAGAAATAACTCCTCTATTTCAAAGAAGCGTGGCACAATTATTCATTTCTGTCTTTGGTAATCCCTAATGCTTCCAATAAAGTCAGGTTATCTTCTTAATCTTTTCTGTGTTACTTCTGTCATTACTTCGAGTTTCTAAATTATGTTATGCCTTACTCAATTGTTTTACTGAAATAGTCTGCTCCAGCTTCTTTGTGCATATAAAAATCCAAAAATAACATGCTAGCCTTTCACTTTCAAGCAAATATTATAATAGATTCCAGTTTTTTAAAAAAGATCAGTCAAGATAATCAACACTAGATTCTATAACTACAACAATTATACAAAATAACTCAACAGAGTGTCCAGTCGACAGTTAGTAGGTGGGCTCACACTAATGATCTAGAAATCCTGGCTCGTCTCTACTGTTATCACTACTTTCCAGTCTCCTTGGAGTCCTTTACTGGACCCTCTGTATTCAGTCAGCCAATCAGTAAGCAGAGAAAGGAAGGAAATCATATATGGCCAGATCTGGCTGTGTAGTACATCATTTCTTCCCTGTCTCAAATGTACCACAAGGGAGTCTGGGAAATGTAGTCTTCTAGAGTGTCCAGAAAAATTGAACAGAACTGATAATTATCTATCCAGTCTCTACCACAGAGGACTATAAAGAAATCATATGTTTTTGAATGTTTACTTATAATATTCCCAATCCGTCCTGAAAGTCATTTCAAAACATTGTTATTATTAGGATTGGAGTATCAGGGGGGGTTAGATTGATCCAACAGAGAATTTGGTATCATAAAAACATATCAATATTCCAGTATACATGACTACTCTATAGATTTTTAATAGAACTAGCTAAATTTAGAATTGGTGATTATTTTTTTAAAAAGTGAATCTAGGGTTTGGAATTCATGTAGACATGTAGACTCCGATAAGCATGTAATTGTTCATGCACCATGTGGCCACAATTTTAACACCTTCCTCTTGGTGGATGCCAGGTTAAGAAAGATTAGTACTTAAGAATAAAAGAGATCCTTACATCAGTCACTATGTTCTTTATAAAATGGGATACATATACATCTTTCTCTATTATCCAATTTACTTTTGCTTCTCTAGACTACAAGCACAATGAATTCAAGAGTCACATCCATTTTACTCACTACCATAGACCCTAAGCCAGCGGTGTGTTAGAGCTGGCCTCCTACTGGCTGGTCAGAGCTGATTTTGTCCATCTTGTCCCAAATCTACATTCAATGCTGTCACATAGTAGCCTGAAATCAGCCTTAGTGGCAGCATTTGCCCCATAAAAATCACCCAATGTTACAAATGAGGGCTTCCCCCAACCTCCGAGAAGATATACCAGCATACCACTGACCACTTATTACTGCATATTTGACAGCAACACAATTATCTCAGGAGAGACTGGGTTATGCTGTTGTTATAAGTCCCCCCAGATCTTAGTGCCTTAGCAAAACAACAAGAGTGTTTTTCTTGCTTTACATTACCCACACTACACAAGATAGCTTTACTCTGTGTGGTCTGTTTGGGTAGCATTTGGGTTCACAGAGGCGTCATCTTGGCATCGGTTTCCATGGTCACTGTTACAATGAGAAAGGAAGCTCTGGACACCTCTACTCAAGTCACTTTTCTTACTTAATTGGCCAAAACAAGTCATTGGTCACACCTAACCTCAAGACGTCAGAGAAATGAAATCCCACCATGTGCCTTAAAGAGGGCTAAACTAGAATTACTGAAAAAGCATTGCTAATGACAAACTGCAGTAGAGTTTGGTAAATAAGAGCATAGCCTTGATTAATGTATTAGTCGGGTTTCTTCAGAGGAACAGAAACAAAAGGCTATCTAAAAATAGGATGAACTTTATTACAGGAATTGGCTTATAAGGTGAGGAGGCCAAGAAGTCTAGAGAACTGGCATCTGCAAACTGGGGAACCAGGAAACCAGCAGTATAATCCTAGTCTTAGGCCGAAGGCACGAGAACCAGGGGGCTGCAGCTGTGAGTTCTGGAATCTGAGGTTGAGAACCAGGAGCTCTGATGTCTGAGGGCAGGAAGATGGACATCCCACATCAAGAAAAGAGACCAAGAACTTGCTCTTCCTTCTTCAATTTTGTTTTTCTCTCCTGTCCCTCAAGGGATGTGCAGGCAGCCCACACTGGTAAAGGTGAATCTTCTTTACTCAGAGCACTGAGTCAAATGCTAATCTCTGACAGAAACACTCATAGAAACACTCAGAAATAACATTTTATGGATGCTCTCTGGGCATCCGTGAGCCTGTCAAGTTGACACATAAAATTAATCATCACAATCAGATAAACCTAGACTCCAGCGACCTGCTGTACGACTTTGGTCGCTTTTTAAAATTTGACAAGCATTTACTTACATATAGTCTAATTCTCTGTTCACATACGGCCTTCAAAGCTGAACACATTTAATATACGGTCCTTTACAAGAAAAGATTGCCATTCCCTGCTTGACTTGATTAATTGAGCTGACTGCTCTGTGCTTCCATCTCCTTGATTCTAAAATGTGCTGTAATAATCTTATTTGGTACAATGTGTATCAGCATGCTTCCCATCTTTTCCATGCTCTAGAATGCTAAGGTGTATTTATATCGAACACTGATTGAAAAAATATTGCTGCTCGTGGCCAGAGGTAAGGTGCCTGGGTGTTCCCACTTCCCTGCGGTCAGAGATCAGTATCTAGTCACTGTGTGCCTTACGGGCAGAAAGAGTTCCAAACGGCTTAGTTTCTGCTGTTGTGGTTTTTATTCTTTGCTTAATGAATATCAAATAAATGCACAGATGTGAGTTTCATAAAGTAAGGTTGGTAAACATTTTTTTCCTTTCATAGTTGAAGAAACTGAAGGTCAGGAGGGTGTGCCATTTCCCAAGCCCCGAACGTGTGGCAGGCATCTCCGGGACTCAGACACAGGACTCTGACTTCAGGCCCAGGGCCGTGTGACTATATTGCTGCTGCTACAAGAACTTACAAAGAGAGGACCTAGTGATTTCTTGTAAGAAATCAGCTGCAGGTTTCACCACCTGCCTCCCTTAAACAGCAAAGTGCCCGGATGCTCCAACGGAACACTCAGGTTTACTTTTGGGTCTGCACAATTTTTAGAACATTCTTAAAGTGTGAAGTGAGGGCAATGCCTATATTTGGCCTGAAAATACACTGGGAAGATGCTTCCCCCCCTCTCAGATAAGTTTAAAGAGCTGTGCTTAGTTCAAAACTGCTTAACATCTCAGACAAGTTTAAATTCACTCGAAGAAAACATTGTGCTGGCTTGACTTGGCACCATCACGACACTTGAATTGCTTCGCACTGTCTTACAAATCCACAGCAGCTGATCTTCAGTTCCAGCAGGGTTCTATCAGTGCTGCTCAACTCTACATGACATGTGCATTATTGGGGATTTTAAATTGCTCTACAAGGCAGAAAACAACGCATAAGAAAGTTATCACCATTATCCTAATTAAAAGAAGGGGCAGATTTATCATAGGGCTATTTTTAACAAAACCCCAGTGGTTTCCACCTATAAGCGCAGCAACCGGGAAGTGATCTCACAGGTTGCCAGGGTGAAAATGAATTACGCCTGTCATCCCAAGAGGACTTGTGTATTTCCAGTGCCATAAAACATTATTTCTTTCTCTTTTCCTCAAGAAAGAAAAAAACAGACAGAAAAGAATTTTACTACTGTTCTACTTGGTTAATTTGATAGAGTAAAGATGAAACCTGTCTTTAAGTTCCATGAGAATAGCCGAGAGTCTGACTCCCTCTCCTTACCTTACCGTAACCCCAAATCTCAAAGGTAACAGGAAGCAGGGACTAAAACAAAGTCCATCTTCAAAGGTTTCAGCACCATATCTGCACAATGGGAAAGGAAGCATTGGAGAAAGGAATCAGAACAGAAGTGTGATTGAAATAGGTAGGAGAAGGGAAGTTTCAATTCTTCCTGGTTACCTCCAAGGTCACTGGAACATTGTGAATTTCATTTCATCTGCAGAGTTACCCTGTAGGTGGAGGAAGATGAGTTAGCCTTTCCTTACACTTAAAGACACACAAGAGATTTTTTAAATGGAATGTGGATTGCTTATAAGTTCTCACTCAGTGAAAATTATTTATATATTTCTTCTGTTTTTTTTTTCACTTCCAGACCTAGAATTTTATTGGCATATATCTTATTAACATGGTAACATCTGATTCACAAAACATAGGATTTAAACACCTCCATAAATGAGTCAAGCACATTGACATACATAGCAATGACATTTACAACAGAATTCAGTATGTAACAGAGGAGTAATTTCATTCACTACAAGAGATCTTCCAATATTATGCTGACAGTAAGAAGCAAAAGAAACAGAGGCCTTTGCAGGGTAGCCCTGTGTATATTCAAAACAATCAGTCTGCTTACAATTGTGTAAAACTGCTTTTATCGTCACAAATTAGATTTGAGGTTTTTGTCTTTCTATGTAAGGGGTACTCTTATTTCTTATTTGAACATGGGAGTTGGCTTGAGTACGTGGGTTCTCCCGTGTTGTTGTTCTAGAGAGCAGGGAGGGAAATGCACCTCAGGTAACACTCCTGAGTGTCAGCACGGATAAATTCCTCTCGCAGTGAACTGGACAAACCCCTGTGGTCAGTATCTGATCAGGATGGGAGGGGACAGAAATAGAAGGGTCCCACACAAGAGGTGTCTGGACCTTGAGCAAAGAACGAAGAACTCAACGGCAGGCTACATAAAGAGGCCAGAACCTTATTCCACCAATGGCCAGCAAGAAAGCAAGTCTTCCAGAGTTTTCTTTTCCTTACCCATAAAATGAGTCAATAGTAGTCATTTCATAGTGCATCTTGGAGTGTTAACTGGGCTTAGGTCAGCAAAGCACTGAGTGATGTGCCCAACGTACAATAATGCTCTCCCAAAGATGTCCCCATCCCAATCCCTGGCACCTATTAGTGTGTGTCCTTACATGGCCATAGAGAATTAAGGCTGCAGATAGAATTAAGCTGGCTAATTAAATGACTATAAGAAAGGGGGATTATCAAGAACCATCCAGACAAGCATAGTGGAATCACAAGTGTCCTTAAATGTAGAAGGAAGCAGAAGAGAAATTGCTACAAGGATGTGTTCTGAGAAAGTCTTGATATGCCATTGTTGACTTGAAAGTCAGAAGGGGACCGACCATGAGCCAAGGAATGGAGGTAACCTCTGGAACCTCGAAAGACAGAAATGGTTCTCCCCTAGACCTTCTAGAAAAAAACAAAGGTGTGGTGACACTGTGTTTTAGCCCAATGAGCTGACTCAGACTTCAGATCTCCAGAAGTATGAAATAGTAAATTTAATTTGATTAAAACAATCAAGTTACGGGAGTTTGTTACAGCAGCAATAAATAACTGATTTATTTAGCCAGTATATGGATCTTATAATTGTAAACCAAGTCAATTCTACAGAAGAATGACAAATGGGGTCTAATGTGATTCCTTGGGGGTGGATTTCCTTTGGAAGATTGGATAGGATATTCCAGAAAATCAAATTTAAAATTAAGAGAGCGCTTCAAGAAATTAAGTAGCAGGTAGAGCAGTATTTCGTGCCAGATTGCACCAACATTCTCTGAACTCATAGGCATTTGATGTAGGTTCACTTCACAAGGCACTAAATTAATCAGCTAAAAGCTCCCATTAGTAGAGCACTTAAATGTGTCCAGTCCTTTTCAGACCTTTTAAATTTGTAAACAACCGCAGGAGTTGGATATTATTATGCTTATTTTACAGATTAAGTTTGAGGTTCAGAGAAACTAAGTAATTAGTCAAAACCAATACAGCAAATAAGTGACAAACCCTAGATTCAAACTTGCCTCTCATCCAAAAGCTTGTGTTATTCCGTGATACTACAAAGACAGGACACTGAGGGTTATGACATTCATGCATGTAAATTAACAAGTGTTAATCACATGGTTACTACATGCCTATGCTAATTGTTGTAACAGTAATGATAAGCTAGAGGGACATGTGTCCTGTATTCACAGGTGATTAAAGAAGCAATTTCATATACTGCAATCAATACAATGGGCAGGGGAACACAGGGTTACGGAGCTGTAATAGAATAACCTGACCTACAGAAGATACAGAGTGATGGAAAGGGTCCTGACATGGAGGATGAGTAGGAGGTAGTCAAGCAAGAATGGGAAGAAGGAGCAAAGGCAAAGACAGAGAAATTGAAAAAGAGGATGGCCTTATCACTAGTTGCGAATATAGGAAATGTAGGAGTGCAGGGAAATGAGGCGATGGGCTGGCAGGTGGCAATCAGAGAATGGAAAGCCTGTGCCCCCCATCTTATCCTAAATAGGATGTACATGTAAGAACGGAATGACATCATCAGATTTGCATTCTTGGTATGGGGGATGGGTCAGCAAGGGGTAATTCGGTTAGTTACCTAGGTGCCACAGGTAACTACTACTAGGGAATGGCTAGTGATGGGGGTTGAAAAACAGTGTCACATTTGAGAGAAGCTTAGAAAGCCAGATTAACAGAACTGCATCAGGGAAAAAATCTGTGTTAAAATGAACTGCAAAGAACTATGCTCAGGTTGCTGGTTTAGTCCATTTACACAGAGCATGAAAAAGAACAGTTCAGAGGGGGACAACAATGATTTCCCTTGGGAGTCAGTGGAGGTTAAGAACCAGGAAGACTTTGAAGGACACAGGGCCACAGTTTGTCAACCACATACACAGGACTAGCTCTCAAATTAGAGTTGTGACCTGGTCATAGAGTCATTCCTGTCAGTGTACAGGTAGCAACCAAATCCATGGGGTAGATGACACAACCTAAGAATTATAGTGAGGAAAACACAGGTCCCAGGACAGAGCTCTGAGGGTCAGCCACTTTAAGAAATAAGCAGAGGGAAAGGAACCTGCTAAAGAAATGAAAGTTAGAACAGAGAGGAAGGGAATATGATGGGGGGGGGGTGGGTGTACGTCAAGAACCAAGGAGGTAGTATTTGGTAAAGTTTGGGTTCAGGAAGAGCGTGTGAGTGTTTTCCATGATTATTTATGTCAAGTGTGTTCATACTCACCAATCTCCTGTGCCTGGAATGTTCTTCCTACACCTGTGCCTCTCCCTCCTGTCAATCATCACAAAACTACTTCTCTTTGAGGTCACACCTGAAAAACTGGCTTCCTGTGAAGTACGTCAGGACCTCGTGCTGTATGCTCAGTCGCACCCTGTTTCTTTTCTTCAAAGAGCCTTCAGAACTGAGTAGGTTAGAAATAACTAAATAAATACACCTCTGGTTCCTGCCTTGTTTGTCTATCTCCGGCGCCCGCCTAGTGTGTGGCACAAAGCAGAAACGCAGAACACAGGGTCTGTGTGCTTACCACGTGACTAAGCAATCCTTGCTCAACAAATGTTTGTTAATTTTGAGGCAGCATAGGCGTTAACTGCGCATGCTCTGCAGCCGTAGTGCCTGGGTTCTAATCCTGGCTCAGCCATTTCCTAACCACACGCCCTTTCAAAAAGTCATTTAATTGTGCGATCCTGCAGAAAAATCTAAACAGAAAATCTCTTGGATTCTACCTAGCAGTTGTTCATTTCCTCCATAGGATTTTGATTCTTTGTAATTTCACTCTAAAATGTTGGGAGGTTAAGTGAGTCTCCCTTGGACTTATCCCAGTGACGGTGATGGTTGCCCTCCCCTCCCCTACAGTTACAGAAGGGCTACGTGAGGTGATGGACATGAAAGTCTTTCTAATTTATTAAAAATGAAACAAAGCTCAACCACTGCAGAGTGATCATCCTGACTGGCACCTGAAGTCACCTCTCCTCTATGTCTGTATTGACCGATGGTTTCGCTTTAACGACAGCTCAGTTCTCTGTTGTCTAAACAACCATTCTCAGTCTTGGAGTGGAGCAGGTGGAATCAGTAATTGCTTAATTGCACGTGTATAATAAGGCTTGGCAGTTTCAATAATATTCACCATGATAAAATAGAAGAGAATGATAAAGCATTGGCTGGATCTGAGTCTAAACTGGCATCAACAATTACTCAATCTTGCTGGCCCTGCTGCGCTATGCTGTCAGGAAAAAACAAACAAACAAACAATGGACAGAGGTCCTGACTTGAGAATCAGAGTGTGATTATTTGCCACAATCTGGAATCTCCCAGAACGCTCAGCTTGTTTATTACACACAGTTAACGACATACTGGGAGCATAAATCCACGATGATCCGCGATCCGCATTCTGTGCAGTCTGAGTCATTCACCTAAAATAGGGCTGACCACTCTATAGGCAGCTCGTTGTACTCTCAGTGGTTAAGTTCCCTTTTTGCAACAGCATGAATATGGCACGGAGGGAGAAATAAAATCTATGACAGTGGACTAATTTTATCTGTGAAGCCAAATTACTGCTAAGTGACAGGTGATCACTGATGTACTGTCTGCCTCACATGCACAAACACAGACACGAGTGTTTTACTGTCATCTTTGTACCCAAGGAAAAGAGAAATTGTAAATAAATACTCTACACAAGGGCCGGCAAATGTTTTCTGGAAAGTGGCAGATATCGAATGTTTAGGCTGGGCAGGCCATGCAGTCTTCGTGACAACTGCCGAGCTCTGTCACTGTAGGGCAAAAGCAGGCACAGACAATGTCTAAACAAATGACTGTGGCTTTTTTCCAATAAAACTTCTTAAAAACAGGTAATGGGGGCCAGATTTGGCCTGTGGACCATGATTTGCCAATCCCTGATCTATAGTCATTACTCTAATGAATGTTAGCATTGCATACAGAGTGTAATTCTTACAACTGTGCATCCACAGATAACAGAATACTTCAGGATATAAGATTTTCAAGTGGACTTAAGTGTTTGAGCACATCCAAATTTCAGCATCAAAATTATGTTTCCTAACCAACTTCTTTCACTCAAAAATGCCCAGATTTTATTTTTAAAATTTGTTACAGAGAGGCATATTAAATTTGATCAGCTGGTTTAAAACAGCAAGTCAAGGAGATTTTTAAAAAATATTTACTATTCAGTTGAATAGGCAATTCAGTGTAGATAAGTAATTAACCCAGTAACTAAAAATCTCCATACCTGCTTGCCATCTCCTTTATGGTTTGTCCTCTAAATAATAAGCGACTTGTCAATCAGAAGATTAAAATCTGATGTATCATGCAGGGGTGTCCAACGTTTTGGCATTTCTGGGCCACCCTGGAAAAAGAAGAGTTATCTTGGGCCACACATTAAATACACAAACACGAATGAAAACAAAAAAATCACATAATGCTTTAAGTATTTACGATTTTGTGTTGGGCCACAGTCATGGCCATCCTGAGCCACATGCAGCCGGAGGGCCAGAGGTTGGACCCTCCCTGAAAAGTTTCTAATGACTATTTCAGCAACTCTCTTCTCTGCAGGCAGGCAAACATCATTGCCGTTTCAGCCACCGAAGATGGACAGGACATTCATTCCCCTCCATCTTCCTTTGTTAGAAAGCCCCTTCTTACAGAGTTATGTATTATTACTGAAATAAATGACTTTATGATCCAGTGTTACTAACCCAGAGCACCAGACATTACCCGTGAATACCAACCTGAGCCTTCAGTCTGTTGTGGGAAGTACTGTGATAACAGTAGCAATGCCGATGAAAAACAGACAGGCCTTGCTGAACATCTTTTTTTGTTGCTCTTGGTTGTTCTTGCTGTCACTTTTGTTGGTCTATGTTAAAAAAAAAAAGTTGTTTGAGAGAAGAACTGGAAACTTGAAGAGAAAAGTATCCACAAGAAGGAACAAGAAAAGGAAGTAAACAGAAAAAAAAGAACTGAAAAGAGGTTTGGTCAACACAGCGCCTAGTGCCAGAGATTCTCAGAACATATTGATAGGATCATTTTCACAGCTATTTCTAACATGATCAGGACTTTCAAGCTTCCATTGCAAGAAGTTTTTCTTTCAGGAAATTGGAAGAACAGTAATCACAGGGGGGTTAATTCTGTCTCCTTGTGCACAGGTAAGGAATGGCTGGGGGCAGAGCAAGCTGGCTTTTTTTTTTTCTTTCATTATTATTTCAGGGAATCTTGTGCGTGATCTTATTCTGCTCAAGATTTCACCTGATGCAGTAAGTGTCTGCTGCTACCTTATTTCAGAGCAGCTACAACTTCAGACTCTTGCCTAACCCGGATTTAACAACCCGGTGGCCTTAAAGCTGCACACAGTCAGCAGAAAGTGTGTACACAGTGCTCTGAACTCCTAGGGGTCACCTATGAGAACACGTTCAGAATTGTTTCACACCAGTCTGGAAGAATGATAGCTTTTGACTTGTATCAGAAACCGAGCTCAAGGCTAACCCCAGTTACACTGATGGTATCTATCTACAGAGCTTAGAGAAGATTCACAACAGCCATCCCTACTTTTTCAGGAAAACAAAAATCTGAAGGTAGTCAATTATTTGAGGTTTATTGAAGCGGGAGCAGGAGTGAGGGGAAGCAAAGGACCTTAAAGTAGAATTTTTCCCCTCCTTTCTTTTTCTCTGTAAACTCTCCCAGTTAACAGTGAGAACATGAACTTCCCGGAAGACACAGAGACTAGGTTTGCTTCCGGTCTTGGACCTCTTGGCACCTTCGAATACAGGTCACATTTTTTCAGTTAAATATTTCTGAGTTGCTACTGCAGCTGACCTAACACTGTCTTTGTCTTTGTGTCATCAGTTATGTATAGCACAACGTTATGTTTTGGGGTTGTTTTTTTTTTGCTTCCACATCAAACACTGCCAGTAAAAATTAATGGAATTGGTTAAAAGTTTAAACTACCATCACTGGCCACGTGAACATGAAATACAGACATTGGCAGTTAGTCACTCTGCAACCAGGAAGTTATAGATGAGCAGGAGAAACTGCTGGGCAAGGCTTGATCTTGGAAATTATACTTTTGAAGAATAAATAAAAAGGTTTTCTGTCCACTGAATGTCACTCAGAGTATTAAGCATCTTCAAAAATACATAGATTTAATTTAATCTAATCGAATCCTGTTGTGCCCTGTGATCCTCCAACCTTCCAAAGCTCTTTGCATAACTGTGATGAGATTGTAATTTTCTTTACCTAATACATCTATTTTCAGTCTTGCTGGGGAAACTCCCCTTTTAGGGACAGGAGTTTTTGTCCCTGACTGGGCAACTGAGGTAGCAGTAAGGAAAGTGGAATTTTCAGTGGCAAATCATAAGCAGAGAAAGAGGCAGATCATTCTCCAACTTTTCCAGCAAAGTTGACCATGTCACATTCTTATGTCAATGCGTTGGACTAAATACAAGATGAAATGTTTAAAAGTGCAAAGATATTATCTGCCATTCTCCTTTAGCTGTGTCACAAGGATGGCCACTAAGAAAAACAGCTTACTTGTTTATCTCCCTCTTTAGACTAACATGGTCTACGGCCTGACGGGGGTCCCCTTGAAAAGAGACACGGGCCATGCATGTGGCAGCACCTGAACTTCACTCCAGCCCTTCTCCTGCTGCAGACAGGCACTACCCCCTAGCAGACAAAAGCTTTGGCTTATGTCAGACTCTTTATGAGTGAGTCTCTGGCGCATGCACAGATACATTTTTAAAAGCAAGATGACTGTGGATGACACAACATGAGTCTGTCTGTTCTCTGGAATAATGAGAACTACAATTAAACCCCAAGCAATAAGCAAGCAGCAATGGCTGTCTGCAGAACTTCCTGATCAGACCCGGGTATGCTGAATCTGTGGGGCTGAAAATGAGCTGGAGAGGACCAACGTAAGTGAATCAGTATTCCCTAGGCCTAGAACACCACCTCCACGGGGTCCCAGCCTCCACCAGATAGTCAGCAAAGATTTAACCAAGTTAGCACTTATTTCTTTCCTGTGATGGCTAATATTCAGATTTTTGTGCCCACTCAATTCATTTTATATGATTCATACTGAAATGGCTTACCTCCTTCATAATAATAGGTAATGAATAGCAACTGCATTTAACAGGCCCCATATGTTTTAATGTAAAAAGAAATCAATTCATTATCCCTGGCGGATTAAACACTTTGATTTTCAAGAACAAAATCCAGTCAGATTTAAAGTTACTAGGGGAAAAAAGCCAGTTAAAATCGAGATTGTATTTAGACAATGCTTCAACGTCATGTCAATAATCTTCAATCCACATTAAAATAAGAAGTAAGAATGCAACACTGAGCCTCAATACCTTCTGCCTTAGGTGGACCTTCCTCACCCAGTGATGGACACACGAACGCACACACACACAGATGCACACCCACCCACGCTCCTGCATCCCCTTGGATGCTGCAGCACAGCTCGAATAGGTTCAGACCTCTGAATGTTCATGTGAGCAAGATTCTGTGCAAGGGACATATAGAATAATTAGATAATGGATTAATTAACCTGTCCTCACTACCTCTAGCATCTAAACACAGATATGTTTTGGTGCAATGTAGGCAAGTATAGAGTATTACAAAGAATATTTCTAGTTCTTTGCTACAGCACATATTCTAAACTTAAACTTGAATGTTGCACATTTGCCGTTTTGGAGGTTATTGCAATGGTTTCACAAATGGAGGCTTAATAGCTATTCTTTTACCCTCAAATTTATTTGCTGTATGGCTATAAAAGGCAGGATTTGATCAATGAGATTGCTTGCTTACAAATCCCCTCTGGTTCTTACTTCCTTTCCAGATAAAGTACCACATCCTGAAACATGGGATCCAAAGCATTTTGCAAGCTGACTTTGCTATATTTCTTCAGGCTCATGCCTTACCAGAAGCCCTGTTCATCTCACTAGACTCTTGTGCTGTCCCATGGTTATTAAAAGACGCATCCAAGAGGTTACAGTGATCAATAATATAAGACCTTTGAACAGAGTAGAGGATTATTTGGGCCAGAGACCCCTAAGTAGGTAGCCTTCTCTAATAAAATTATGACGGACAGCACAGCTCTGGAGAAACTGTTGATACAGTGTAGGCAAAAGTTGTCAAAATAAAGAGGAATTGAACCATACATAAACTAGCAGCTACTTCCTAATTCCTCCTGTTGAAATCCCTTTGGGGGCAGTGTAATGCAAAACAAGAAATTGTCTCTCTAGAAATTAATGACCCCTACATTCTACTTCTTTGCTAGTTGTTGGTGTATTTTTCAAGATGACAGGCAGTCAATACTCTTAGAGACATAACCTGTTCAAATGGGCTAAATGCATTCGACTTAAGTAGAGAAAAAAGTAAAATGACTGAGTATATTATTAGTAAAGTACCAGAAGGTTGTAGGGTCATAGCTTAACCAAACATTAAATGTCTTTCCTCAAACAATCCTGCCTGCGTCACTTTACTGATTTCTTTCAAGTGCCCTTGCCAGTGGTGTAGTTTGCTCAGCTGAAATAAGTTGGTCTTGGCAAGTAATCAAAAAGCTATAGAATGATTGGATGCTTCTTTGAGAATAGAGGAATCCAGAATTTTTTAAGCTGGTCAGTGTGCTTAAATTCTACCTCCAGCTTAGGGGCTCAGCCATAGCATTCAAAAACAAACAAAAACAACAACAACAAAAAAAAAAACCTAGCCAATGTGTCTCAGTTGGTTGGAGCATAATCCCGTAAAACAAGGAGTTGTAGCTTTGATTCCCCCTGGGCACATACCCAGGTTGTAGGTTCAATCCCCTTGTCAGGATGTGTACAAGAGGGCAACCAATCAATGTCTCCCTCTCACATCAATGCCTCTCCCCGCACCCCCTACCCCCTCCCAACTTCCTCTTTCTCTGAAAGCAATGAAAAAATGTCCTTGGGTGAGGATAAATAAAGAAATAAATACAAAAATAAATAAATACATGAGCACTCCATAGAAAGCTGATCCCCTCAGTACATGGCAGTTTTATGAGACTTTTCAGCTCTGCCTTTGAAATTCACTACTCTAAACCCACACTTTCATCCTAAGGCTGCAGTTCAACTTTTGTTTTAGCCAGCTATTGGCTTTAGATGCCAATCTGGCATTTCACTCATTCTTCCTGCTCCCTGAAGGACTTAGATTCACCCTGCCCTTCCGTCCCCCCACATAAATTAACTTGCTCTTTGCTGCATGATTCTTAGCCACGATCAGCCAATCAAACGTTCTCCATTCCTAGCTCTAGCTCTTGGAACAGGGGCCTGGGACCAAGCTTTCAGCTCACAATTGCTCTAGGGAGAAGATCAGACCTCAGTTATGTGAATGTCTTTAGTCAAAGCGTGATGGTATCTACTGTTGACAGTGGGGGGAAATGAATGATTTATCTCCAAATTCAGTATAACCAGATGACAGGGGTTCTAAGATTTCAGGGACTTGGAATGGAGGAATAAGCTGTGTTGGTAAGGATTCAAGGAGGCTAACCTGGGTTTAAAGCAAAGCCCCACAAGGACAGCCAGCCTCTCTGATGTAGAACGCGTATAAAGGAAGAACATGAAGACCTCTGGCATGGCACAGGCCAGTCTAGAAAGTCACACCTGGTAACTGGGATATTAAAAATTCCAGTCTGTAGGTTAAAGCCAAAGTCAGACAGGTGTGACCTCTCACATCCCAGGCATTGGCTATCATTAATATCAAAACAGCCCCATTAGGGACCTTGCCAGGATACAAGGGCAGAAATCTAGTCATATCACCAAGTTACTATGTCAGACCAGGACTTGGCTATGACTCAGCAGGCATATAGAAGCCCACAGCCCAGGCTGGGATATCCTAATATCAGGTGTATATAACTCTCAGTTAAGTATCAGATGACTCAAAATCCCTTTAGCTCTCAAGATGAAGCTGAGGATGTCCTCATTCTGTAACTGACCACAGCTTAGCACTCACATGAGACATAACATGCAATGGAGCATCAATGATTTCAGTTTGCTAGACACATAGTCAACATTTTTCATTTCAGCCTGGGAGAACACACAAGGACTGATGAGCTAAGCTGAATAACTAAAGAACAGTCATGGAGGAAAACAGGAAGGACCCTTTGTCCCCCTTTGAAAAAAAATCAATGTCTTATACATCCTCATACACAGTAGCTCTCTGGTTTGGGACACATTATAACCAGGATGAGAGTAGTCCAAGAGTCAAGGCTGAGAATTTCATGCAAACCTGAGTAAGGTATAATGTCCATTAAAGGTTGCATGGTCCAGGCAACTCTTAGAGAACCCAGAAGAAGCTCTAGAATATCTTTACCCAAGGCAGAGCTGGTGAAAGCCCAGGGGAGGAAAGGATCAGCTCCCAGGGGACAGTCCCCGGAGACCAATAATAAATGAACTATAATGAACAAGCTATGCCACTGACCTAGTAGCAGAGGGTGAAGTTTGAATTTATCTTTCTCTTAAAGTATTTTCTTTCATGATAATAGAATAAAGATATAGAAAGAGGGGGACAGGAGATGGGAAGAAGAGGAAGAAAAGGATCTAAGTTTGGAGGTTTGCATTGTTGAAGGTCAAGAGCACAGAGAGTCAAGAACGGTGGAATAGTGTTGAAATAGCTGGCTTAGGAATCTACTTGGAGGCGAGGGTCTAGGGTGGTAGTTATTGGGATTGAAGTTGAGTGCCAAGTATTTTAGGATGTGTTACTGGACTGCCTGGGTCACAACCTCTTGGGGATAAAGTCCTAGACCTCTGCATTTGATGAAACATTTCAAGGGTCTTTCCTATATAAGAAGGTTTCTGGACCATGGGCCTACTGACAAGGGAGGGGGAAGGTGAATGGAGGGCATGGAGTTGGCAGGTAGCAGAGAGCACAGGCATTTGGGAGGTGATATCATTGAAACTGACACATACTCTGTGCTCAGAAATATCATCTGGTAAATAAATAAATAATATCCAATTACATATAGAGGGTCTGTTTTTAAACTTACAGTTCTATGGGTGATATAATCTATGTCTTAGGTAGAATGAGACGTTATGAAGTTCAGCGCATTTAGGGTTAGAAGTTCTGGATTTGAGTCCTGGTTTGCCATTTATTGGCTGCATGGTCTTGGCAAATTACCTGGAAAATGTCAACAATGGTCATAAAGATCAAGTAAAGTCATCTATGTGTAAGGGTTATGAACTACCAAAAATATGCACGTGAAGTAGTAATGATTATTTTTCCCATACTGTCCCGTTTCTAATTAATAATACATTATGTTCTTAGCACAACAGTTATAGTCCCATAGAAACACGTTTTGCCAAAAGTCTCCTGTAATTTAGGAGGAATCTCATGTAATAGAAAACACTGTAAAATCTGTGTACAACTATGTCCCCATCTATGTATCTCTACAGAATTAAGGCAAAGCCTAGACCAGAGGATAATTAGAGCTACTTATTAGGGCATTGTGTGCTACACATTTTAAAGTCTGATGTGGAACATTCCCTTTCTCAGCAGTTCAGACAGGCAACCCCCATTACTCTGAAGCCCTGTCCATGAGCTGATGGGCTGGGTGCCCGAGAGTCCCTCTAAATACCCGAATGCCCGTGGTCTGGCTCCAGAAAGCATGGTCATGTTCTCCAGAAGAGCACTGATTTGCCAGATCTTATTAACTGCCATGAGTTATCCACTTCACTTAACATGCCTCCCTTTACGGGAAGGCAAAGAGGACGCTGGTCATTTATCAGTAGATATTTGTTCAAATACCATCCTTGGCAGTTGTTGCAATTTGCTGTATGTGGCCGCTCATATTCTTAAGAAGTTAGCTAGCTCATTATCTATTATCCCTCCCAGTCATGGACGTGCATAGTAAAACCTTCAACCTACTGCTGTGTACCACCAACCCACTGCCCCCCCACCCTCCAATTGATCGGGATTTTCCCACTTGGAACTTTGCCAAATTCTTCTTAGCCTATTAAGGAAAATGTAGACCAAAAAAAGGAGAAACCCATCAGTCTACAGGGTAAAGAGCCGAGAACTCAGAAGGTACTATCACAACATAGCACATCTTTGGAGAAAACATAATAATAACAATAACATTAATAATAATCACATTTAGGTCTCACTTATAGAAACTATGCTGAGTGATTTATATACACTACTTCACTGTGCTGAGTGATTTATGTACACTACTTCACTGATATGTTAAAGCAATCCTACAAAATAAAAAACTCAGTAGAAACCAGTAAAAGAGGTTCTATAACTTACTAAAGATTCCATAGCAGTAAATGACAGTCAGGATTTTCAACTCAGGAAGGCTGAGTCTGAAGTATTTAACTATTGCACATACTGCCTGTTGCTAACTGCTTGGAATGACTTAGAATTTCTCCAAAAGCAGAGTGTTACTCCTCTCTGTTGCTACAGTTTTGCAATTGGGCAGCCAGTGCTCAAAGACATGACTAGTGGGGTTAATCCAATATTTCAATGGTAGGCTTTCCAGGCTAAGTAATGATCTGTGGTAGGAAATAGCTTTTTGAAAATGTGTGCAAATTGTAGCTCTAATGTTCTTGGCCTAGACTGGTGAGAGACACACAGAGAGAAGAAAGTATTTCAGTTATAGGAGTGAAACGCTGTTAACCACTAAGAAAATACTGTTGAAATTATGTTTGCCCAAGAAATATCTGCCAAATATAAAATGAACGGTTGGACTTGAGTAATATTATTGGATTGTGAGGGTGCATTTAAACTATCTCATCTAGAATGGGATGGGAAAGCACAATGTTTCTTAATTAATGCACAGACATCATCTTAGTCATGAAATTAAAAGGAACTCTTTCTTTAGGCCACTGGTGTTTGGGGAGGTCAATTTGGTCCTGGACCAAATTGTCACAGTAATAGCTGCTTGCATCATTCAAGTCTTTTGTCATTGCAGGTGTTGAGCTAAATACTTTATTTGCTTTACCTTGTTTAATCTCACAACAAACCCAGTGGGCCCATTTTGCAGATTGGAATACAGAGCAGAGATAGGAAGTGACTTGTCCAACTTCACATTTGTAATAAGCGGCAGAGCCAGGTTTGAATTCCAGGCCACCTGATGGCTCCGTCTGCACTTAATGAGTGTGTCACGCTGCCTCTGCTCACATTAGAGGGTGAAGATGTTGACCGGGAATCAGAGCATCTAGGAATCAGTCTCAAAGCCACCTACCATTGGTCATCTGCCACCCACTGTTCAGGAAATGCCATGCAAGTTACTCACCACCCGGATCAAGATGCAAAACAACAACCACCCTATTTCTTCCACAGTTTGCTTCCATTGCCTGAAAAAGTTTCCTATGTAAAGGATGTGATTAATAATGACAGTAAGACTCTCAAAAATATTTTCAACTCCAACCAAATGAAATTAATTCATCAAACATAATCAGATTTGAATTGCATTTTATGGAAAAGGGTAAGAATTTGATAAATAAAGATGTGTGGGGAAGAACATTCCAGAAAAGATGAATTGCATAAGTGAAAAGTGCAGAGTAATTTTGTGGCCCTTCCCCCAAAATACCAAATAAGGATAGAGTTCAATATGTATATTTTTTAGAAATGGCAGGCAAATTATTTGGATTTTTCCCGCAAGCAAAGTAAAAACACTGTTTTCTTAACATGGGGGTTATGTCGCATGTGATTGCTTATTTTTTTGGTGGTAATGCTTAAAATAAAGTGGGGGGGGGTAGTGAAGCCAGGGAGACCAGTCATCAGTCTACTGTGCTAGTTGGAAAGTGGTAGGCTATGGACATAACAGCGAAAGAGTTTGGACACATGTAAAGGCCAATATGAGAGCCCTAGGCAGATTCTGGAGGCTGGGCAGCGATCATAAGGGACAGAAAGAGACAAAGAAAACTTGGGGATGTGGAGCCTGGGTGCCTGGGAGAAAGAGGCAAAACGAAGGAAACCCAGCATAGAAGTCTCTGTGAGGAAGGAAGAGGATGGTGGGAACCTACTGTGAAGAAGACAAAGGGGCAGTGGTTGGAAAACAAAGAGAACAGAACAGTGGAGGGAGCAGGGGTCCCAGAGAAGACACAGTAAAGCCATGTGGATACTGGTGCCCTTAGCAATAAAGTCATGAAGCCAGTCCAGGGAATAATGGGATAAGGTGTACGGCTCAGTGCATTTCTGTATTTGGGAGACTGGAGAAGGAACATGTCAACAGGAAGCCAAAAGAACAAGAGATAGGTCCTCTTTAAAAAGACTCATTAATTTGAAACTATGTAACTATACATATAAACATATGCGTGTACATATGTATATGTATACATAAATATATTCACAGACACACGCATGTGTGGATAACCAAATTCCAAAGGGATACAAAGAAAAGTATGGCCAAATATCAACCGAGGCCTTGTGCGTCTATGGCCTTCATTAATACCTGCTGTTTTTCTTAAAATTTGAACAGGGGCTACTTTCCCCAGGTTGGTGGATTGTTAGAAATGTCCTCCATGTCCCGATGAGTTTATTTTTCCCGATGAATAATTTTCCTTTAGACCCATTTTGGCGCCGTTCATTACATAATTTCCCTCATCATCATCTCATTTTGCTTCCAAAAACATATTCTCAAGTGCCTGGCGATGTAATAAATCCTCTCTGTGGATGCTCCCCAGCTCCTGATTATGTGCAGAATTGCTGAGCTGCAATGTGCTACCAGCTCTAATATTTCTAATGCCTCTTGGAATCACACCAGCATTAACCATTTACAAAACACCAACTGCTACTCAATATGTACAAATGCAATTGCATTTCACCACTTGCCAAAACAACAGGCCTCTCTGAGATCATTTTTCTTTTTTTGGTTTCTGGGAGAATACAATATTGGGATCCACAATCAGTTGCCAAGTTCAGGCTACTGGTAGTTGTTTTTTCCTAAATGATTTTATTATATTGAGGATTTGCCTCAGGGCAGAATGTAATACAGAGACAAATATATAAATAAATATATAAGTATATCTTCATAGGGTGACCCCTAATCCCATTCCACCTTCTAGTGTTTGTGTAAAGTGTACTGATATGTAATGAGGGAATTTAACATCTTACTGAAACGGCAAACGGCGAATTTATTTTTCACTGGGAATATGCAAACTGATATTTGAGTACTGGATAAAAACCATTTAAAAAATTAAACTAAAATCAAAGATAAAATCACAGCATAACATGGCCTACCACTGGTCACAGAGTGACAGAGTCTATTTTGTAATGACTCAGGTCATTTCCACATTGTATAGAAAACTGGATTCAACACATTAAGGATACACTTTAGTGTTATAGGTAAGGTCAGCTGAACGTTAGGATTCTTTATCAGCTTTGAGCTAATAGTCCCACATTGCTGTTTCCTTGAGTGTACTGATATTTATCTGTGCTACAAGTGTTTTTTTCCAAAATCAAAGTCATCAATCAGGTTTCATAACCTCAAGAATCATAGATATTGATCAAACAAACAAATAACAAATTAGATTGATCAAACTGGAAGAAAGGAAGCAACAGTTGATTTGGGTTCTATTCTACAGCTAAAATTCAGAGTTGCAGCCTTGTGAATACACTCGTTCAGTGGTAGCTGTTAGTGGCCTGCCATGTTTTGTATGTACGGTATTGAATACAGCACGAGTTTCTAGGGATGCAAAATATCTCTGACGTGCTTCATAATTTATGTAGGTGACAGGAGATCAAGGAAATCTTCCTTGTAAATGAATACGAGGAGGGTGTCAACAGATGACTAAAAGCTTTCCCGGTGAGAAACAGAAAGAAGGAATAAAATTCTACAAAAAGGGAAACAACCCATGCAAAAGCTTAAAAATGGCTTTTTAAAAATTTCTTGATTTTCCGTGTCTAGAGACACGGGATGGAAGTAGGGAGAATTATGAGGGCGTATCAGAGGCAAAAAAACAAGAAGGGAGTTTCTAATATTTTAAATGATTACTCAAGGTGAGATCAAGTAATTACCCCATTCATAAAATTATTATGCAAACAGGAAGGACATGTAAACACAGTTTCCTGGAGAACAAATATCTATTATGCAGAGAATACGTTATCCCCTTTGCCCTTGTTGCAGTGCATGCTTTTAATAAATGCTGCTTTGACTAGCATTCCTTCTAAGCAAGTGAACTCAACGTTGATGTTCAGCTTCAAGATCAGAACACCTGTTACTTAAATCAGTCCAAGTATGATCAAGCTTATGGCATTTGCCAAAGGAGGAGTCTGTATCAGAAGGAACTTAGATGAGTCTTCTAATAAAAACCAAAGCCTTGACAAATTTATTATTTAAGATATGCAACTAAGGTCCTGAAGGTTCTCTTGAGCCAATGACTCAGCAGTGTGCCCAAGTGTTTCTCAACCACCTATTTGATCCCGGGAACTCTGGGGTGGATCAGGTTAGGGTTAGAGTGAAACTCTGAGACACCTTGTGTCCCTTCCCACCCTCCAGAATCTTGACCAGAAGGCAAGATGCTGACACAATTAACAAATTACATGTGATTCAGACATGACCATGTGTAATTGAAATTCCAAATGGACTTTAACAAACCACCTGGCTAGGCACAATGACTCCTAAAAATGTCCACACCCTAACACCGCAAAAAGGGATTTCCCAAATGTGATGTAGGTGACAGGTCTTGAATGGGGAGATTATTCTGGATTACCCTGGTGGGCCCAGTATACTCACAGAATTCTTAAAATCGGAAGAGAAAGGCAGAGTGGCAAGTCTAAAGCTGACAGTGTGGGAAAGATTGGAACTCCCATTGGCATTCTGACATGGAGCGGCCACTCACAAGGACCTGAGAGATCTCCCTGCGAACCAAGCGCCTCCAGACACTAACCGGGAAGGAAACAAGGACCTTAGTCCTGCAACTGCATGGAAATGAATTTGGCCAACACCTGAATGAGCAAGAAAAAGGTTTCTATAAAAAGGGACAAAGCCCTGCTGGCGGCTTGGTCTTAGTCACATGAGGCACCTTTCAGGCTGCTGATCCCCAAAACTATAAGATAACAAATGTTTTATGTAAGATAATAAATTTATGTTGTTTCAAGCCAACAAGTTTGTGGTCATTGGTCATGGCAGTCTAAAGTACAAATACACCACCCAAATGTGTGGCAAAAATAATCATTCTATTGGCATTTGGGAAAAGGGAGGGAAGGATATAATTTTTAGGAAGAGCTTCACTGACATGTAATTTGAGCTGGCTTTGAAGGATGAAGGGATTCAAACCTGGCTTAAAAGAGATAGCATTTCTTCCCTAGGGAAGGTCACAGAGGTGAGTGAGTATGAGTCAGGCTAACCCAGAAGGCTGTGTAGGGAAAGGGTTGGAATTGATTCTGGATTAAGAATTTATATTTGAGGACGTTGCAGGTGGGAGGAGAAATTTGAGCTTTCAGAAGAAATTCTTATTTCAACCCACCGGTCCAGAGCAGCTTGTGGAGTTTCTCCATGATCCCAGCCTGTGCTGACTGACCTCACGGCACCTTGCTGCCCTCCTATATATAAGATCACCAACCACTAAAGCAAGAATTAACCCTCATTGAGTGATTACCAAACACCATGCACTGTACTAGGAGCTTTATTGACTGTAATCTTTATGACAAACCCTCATTTTTAAATGAGTTCATTGAGGCTTAGAGAGATTTAACTCACTTACCTAACTAGGGGCAAATCGAGTGTTGGAATCCAGGCAGTTGAACCCTGGAGCCCAGAATCTGATCCATTTTACATAGCTCCTTCCCCCACCATGACAATCAGACATACAATTTGTTATTCCTGCCTGGAGAATATTTTATTAATATATATTTTATTAGGCAGCTATACACACAACGTGTTTTACATGCTAAGGAATGTGTAATCAACTCTTCCAAAATGAAACTGGAAAACAGATCCAGTTCATCCTTCAGTCAGGTGAGATGTCTATGATGGCCCCGGCATGATTCATCCAGAAATTGTTTACATCTTATAGCCAAATACTCCAGCTCGGGGTAGGGTGGGGGGAGGCGGAGCATGATTCAGTGATCAAATATAAACTTCAACTAAGCTGCATCTGAGTGAGAAAGAATGCCTGGCATTTGCACAAGTAGAGAGGCTGCCAGGCCGACAGTTAGTTTCATCTGTGGCGAGGAGCAGCTGGGACTCCTGGAACGTCATAGGTTAATAGAACTGCTTTTGTGTCGCTGTGCTGACATGCCATCGTTAGCCCCCATAACTCTCCACACATTGTCATGACCTGAAGGATACTGGACGTCAGAGAAGGACGTCGTTAACACTCTGCTCAAGTCAAAGAACGAGTTTAAGAATGAGCGAGTGAATGTGGATGCTGAGAATTGTAGCACATTGATGTCAACTAATGCTTTCAAAGAAACAAAGCCATTATTTCTGTCCTATGATGGCAGCCTGTGGGGTAGGACTTCGTTGAAGTCCAGAATATAAAGCTGAACGTTGTAAGTGAAACGTTCGAACTTCTGAGTGAGATTTCGTACAGTGTGGATTCGTTTGCAGAATCGCAAATGTCGGTGCATCTAAACAAACCCCTCTATTTTTATTGAAAGGCAGAAAAGTCTGACACATGCTAGAAGAATTAAAATGTATTGAACCGATCATCGCAATTAATTTTTAGTGGCAACAATTAATTTGCAAAAAAAGAGAAAGAATGTAGCTAATAATGTTTTCCTGATGACACCTAAAAGTTGTGAGGTGTAGTTGTTTATCGACTTGCAAACCAACCTTCTTCCAGGGGAGTAAGTTGCTGTTGTTGTTGGATAGAGTTGGATTTTAAAACTGCTTTTGATTGGGTAAGACAAGGGCCTAATAAGTGCCATATATATAAGAAATTTCCACACATTAACCCTCTTACCCTCATCATCTTACTTAATTTTTTCCCCTTCGGAGGCAATTACTATTTCTTTTGCATCCTCTCAGATAGCTGTATATCCATGAATCCACGTAGTTATACACCTAACCCTACACACAGGGAGTATATCATTGTAAAATAAAGTCCTCACTGGGAGATGAGGAATAACAATCTACTCTTCCACAAGTAAATAGAACACAATCATTTGTTCAAATTTTCTTAATGTGGCTATGCATGAAATCAATTCAACTCATGGAGTATGTATTACTGCTGTCATTTAGTCTTGTTGGCTGGGGAGGACAATTGAATGGGAGTTCAAGCGTACACTCAGGAAGCAGATTTAAATGTTTATCTCTGCCATTGCTCTACACGTAGGTTGCTTCATCTGTGAAATGGGGATACAGACATTGTATACCCCAGAGGATTACTGAGAAAATCCAACTAACGTGTTTAGCACAGTACTTGGCACGTATTAAGAACTCAAACTCTAGAAATTGGAAAGACAGCTTGATAGGAAAGAGAGACAGTTACCGAGTGTGTATGCACATGCACTTAAGGCAAGAGGGATTCGGAAAAAATCTCTGCCTTTATAACAATCTTATCTTGGGTATTTGCTTTCAGAAAATGGGATATGAATTTCCTTTTACGATTGGAAAATGACATTGGAAAGCTCATTTACAAATTTGGAGCTTGAGATTTAAAACTTTTTCTAAAAATATTTTATTTACTTATTTATTTATTTTAGAGAGGGGAGGGGAGGGGGAAAGAGAGGGAAAGAAACATCAATGTGTGGTTGCAGAGACCTGGCCCACAACCCAGGCATGTGCCCTGACTGGGAATCGAACTGGCAACTCTTTGGTTCGCAGGCCAGCGCTCTATCCACTGAGCCACATCAGCCAGGGTGAGATTTAAAACTTTTTAGATATATTTCTCACTTTTCCTAGGCAGTGTATTGAAGTTATGGATGAAGCCATATTGGAGTTTTCAAATTTCAAAGACTCGGAGTCTATGTGAAAGGTCCATGGACCACTGCTTTCCTGTGACTCTGGTTTTTGCCCTAATGATTGCTCAGGCTACCATGAGCACTTTTCCTTTGGATTCCATTATATTTCTTTGGTGCCTGTTATCTCTCTTTATCTGCTCTCTCACATGTGACACTAGAATAGAATCTATTATTTTAAAAGACTCAGTCTTCTCCTTTTAGACCACCACTCACCAACATAAAAAAAAAAAAAAATTAAAAGAAGCCCTGGCTGGTGTAGCTCAGTGGATTGAGCACAGGCCTGTGAGCCAAGGGATCGAGGTTCGATTCCCAGTCAGGACACATACCTGGGTTTCAGGCCAGTTCTCGGCAAGGGACGCACGAGAGGCAACCATACATTGATATTTCTCTCCCTCTCTCCCTCTCTCCCTCCATTCTCCTCTAAAGATAAATAAACAAAATGTTTAAAAATTTTTGAAAGAACAAGAAGAAAATACTTTCAACCGGAGCAGGTAGGCACATAAGTGCACATCTCTGCCATATTTGTTTTCATCATCGCCACCTGTCATGCCTCAACTCCTTTGGTCTTACCAAATGTACCACAGAAGAAAAAATGTGGGCAAGTGCTGACAGAGAGGTGGGAGAAACTCAACCTTTTGGCAAACAGTAGTCAGACATGAAAATAGAACCGGGCACGTATATCCAGTTCCCCACCACCTCTCCTCAAAGGACCTCCCGGATGTCAGTATCACCTTGGCTCCCATGACAACCCCCTGATGAAGATAAATAGGTGTCAAATATGCTTTTGCTCCTAGGACCTCTGGGCATTGGTTCAAATCACAAATGCAAAACTCAGGCTGAGTCAATCTCCTGATGTACCACTTAACAAAAATGCCACGGAAGGTAGGCTTGCCAGCCCACACTGCTGGTCTCGCCTCTGCAGTGTTGTCAGCACCCTGGAAAAAGTAGGTTGATAACACTAAGAAAGCAGTTTCTGTTGGCATTTTCACGCCCTGTGAGACAAGCACATGTGCTGTTTGTAATACAAACACGACTCTGTGCAGTTAGAGGATCTTTGGGGGATGCACGCTGATTAAAAGATCTCTCTGATCACAGGATTATGGTCTCTGTTTTAAAACTTGGTTGAACCTGCAGCAGGTGAATCAGGGCCTTTCTTTGAAGAGAAGATCAGACAAATAACTAGTGAATTTGAGCCATGAAGCCAATCCTTCTAAAAAAAAATTAGGGCTTGCCCCTGCAACTTCGAACTCCAAAATAAATTCCCGGACCCTGGCTCAATGCTAGTCCAGCGGTGGATCTTTTCTATTTGATCGGGTATTGTCTGCTGTGAAGAAGACAAGAGACTTAAGCAGGTGTTGCTTTGGGGGTCACTGTTGCCTTTATAAAAGGTAATGATACCAAAATATTCTGGCAAAGATGAAAATCTGACCACCTGTTAGTTATGTTCAGGGTACTGCAGAAGTTAAAAATTCAGTGCTAGAAACGTGTGGTCTTTATCCATTGGTCTTCCCTTTCTCTGGCTTTAACATGGGGCAATAATAATCATAAGCATACCAGTGAGCACCTTTCAAAGCTAAAGAAAATCATATCCATAAAGTACAACTCACAGTGTGAGACCAGATACCCATCATATGCTCCAAATATATTAATGAGAGTTTTTCTAGCTGACTTGAGTTCACATTGACTAATTTATCCTATATTCAGATCAAATACATTTTCTGTATACATTCTGTGTTTCTATGGCAAAATTGGTCTCCTGGAAGGTAGAAACTCTATGGAAGGAAAAGAGAAGAGATTTCTCCTGCAGAAGAACTTAGAGGAGAGGAGAGAGATGTTTGAGGTCCAATATTTGTTATGTGTTCTCCAGTTCTCTGAAAGTCAGAACTTCTGCCTCTGGAACGAAAGAACCCTGGGAAAGAAAGAAGTGGGAATATGTTCGTATTCATGTTACATCAAGGTGAGGGGAGAAAGAGCTCATAACCCCTGGTAACTCGGTTACATGAGCTGAGATCCCTTTAGTCAATTGAGTTAAATCAAATGCTTCCAGTGCCTTTCTTGCTGTTTTAGGTACTAATCCCAAGTCTCAAAATAATATTCTGACTCTCTCCCAGCACCATCCTCTGATAGCAAAATGTCACGTAAAGAGAATAGCCCTGGAACCACGGGCCTTGGAGGGGAGCCCAGCTGTTGCGGCTTTACGCTGGCAGGCGACCCCGAGCCCGGGGACCCAAGGCTTCCTTGCTGAGCATGGAGGAGCTTCAGCTCCCGGCTAGCTGTTCACATCCAGGTACTTGGCTACCTAAGCAGAATTTTTTTTTTTTTTTGCTTCATTTTATTGTTTTTCCTGTCCTGGAAAGTTATTTTATATGTCTAAATGTCATAGCACATCGCTAATAAATGACTGAAAATCAACCTGAAAATGTATGAACTGTAATCTCAGACCGCTTTGGGTTTTCAAGAATGATGAAATATCACACTTCACTTTTCCCCCACCTTTTCACATAATTTATTCAGAAAAGCAGAGTGTGATGGCCCTTACTCTTGCCTAAGGCTCTGCTGCTTTTGCATAGGGAAGGGACTAGGAAGAGGGGGAAACTGTGAATTTGGGGAGAGGCTGACTATGGGAGTATCCCCATCAGGGCTTTCCTTTCCACTGGTCCGCGGTTCAGTCTGTCTGTCTTCCCGGGTTCACAAGAAGCCATATCTATGGGGGAGACTCTTGAAGGTCAGTCCTTTCTCATCTGCCATGCTGTCTCTGTTCGCCTTCCGTCTGGCTTCCCTCTCCAGCTCTCTCTTTAAACTCAACATGACTGAAGTTGAGCAAATCAAACGACCCCAAAGGTTCTTTCCTCCTCCCCAGTGGGCCCTACTTGAATTTTATTACTTTTAAAGATTCACCCATGCTTTCAGTGGCATTAAAAGCAAATGACCTCAGACTGGCAGCTTTTAGGTTGAAAGGTTTAGACTCTAAAAGCAGAAACTTGCCTGTGAGGCTCCGTACCTTGAAAGACCACATAACCTCTTTGGATGTAAGTCTAACAGTTTCTATTCTCCTGTGAAACATGAAGATGTTTGCATCTTTGCTGAAATCACACACACACACACACACACACACACACACACACACACACACAAAAAAAAAAAAAAAAACAGGTAGAGATTTTTCCATTACAAGTCTCTGTTCCTGTCATGTCATTTCAGGTAGAATAAGTGAGTTCCGATCACAGCGTTGTGCACTGAAGTAACTCCTGAGTGATGTCGAACATCATCACAGCCACCTCACCTTCTGTCTGCATAACACGTCTCATGAGGCCCCACAGAACGCTTCCCACAGAACATCATTCTTCCTTCTCTTCCTCCTGTGTCTCTAGGGCTGCTTCATAATAAGACTGATGTACTGAATACAAACATTTGTGATTCCCAGCCGCCAAAAAGTCCCTGTCTGAGCTGGGGGTGGAGAAGATGGATCAGGGCCAAGGCACAGCTGGGCTGCCAGGTGTCCAGGACTGACAGCTGCCATCTGGGGTTTGCCTGGTAAGGGCCGCTGTCCTGCCTTTTCCTCTCCATCGTTCAGTGCTGCTGCGTTTACTGACAGAGAATTCACTTCTGATTGTCACCACTCACATCTTGCCTGATACTCCAAATACACAAATAGTCAGTTAGCTTTAAAAATGGCAGGTTGAATGAAAATGAACTGCCCCAGCCCAGCGACTGTGAGAAGCAGGGCTGACTGACAGCTGTGGTCAGCAGGTAAGGTCTCATCTGAAAAAAGAAAAATGCCCATACTGGTAATCAGTTACCTAGAGAACACTGGGTTGCTGGTCAGGAATTGTGAAGGGACCTCCCGGACCACATGACAAAGCAAAGATAAAAACATCAATGCCACTTTCTGCTTGTTGAAACCAAGGGCAACGCATTTGGTTTCAAGATGTTCTTAAACTTAACTATTATCAACAATTGTCTTACTATAACTGTAGTCCACAATTGATCTGCCATTTACAAATGAGCGTTGTCCATCTTCTATGAGCTTTCAACAGTGCTGAGCAGTGGCTTTGTCTCTGATTGAATTTCTCTAGCAAATTCCCCACAATTACTAACAAATATTTTCAATTCTCTTCTGTTTCCTAGAATTCACTCATCTTCCCTAACTTTCAACAAACCTTTGGTTCTTTACTCAGAAAACTCCGGGTCATATTAGTTATCTTTGTTACCTAACAACCACCATTTAGTTTACTCGTGGTCCTGTGGGCTCGTTTGCCAGGGCTCAGCCAGGAAAGCTTACCTCTTGTCCCTGTGTCCTCAGCTGGTGTGGCTAGCTGGAATCAGTCCAGGCTGGAGGATCCCAAATGGCTTCTCCCACCCAGTCCCTTAGCTGGGAGAGTGGAGTCATGTCGAAAGTTTATATAGCAAAGCAAAAGACTTAGAACAATCAAAACAATTTTTAAATAGAAAAATGAAGTTGGGGGCCCTGCAGTACATACTTCAAGGCTTACTGTGAAATTCTGTAATTAAGACCCTGCAGTGTTAAAATGTAATGGACATGTATAGATTGATGGAATAAAATGTTTATTTTGTTAGCTACTTTTAGGTAAATTCATTCCTTTGAAAAATAACTCACTTCAGGTTCAGCCATTTCTCTCAGGTTCCTCCCCTATTCCATGACTCAGCCAATTTCCACAACAGACTTCCACTCCAAGCTTCCTCTCTCTCTACAGAAACTTTAGATTTCTCAGGGCGTTTCTGGAGCTTTCTTCCTGCTAACCCCACTGGCCATGTGGTCTCAAAACTGATTTCCCCTGACTATCCAAGAAGATAAACAGAATTTACCACCTCTTCTCCTTTGAAACTCTCTTTCTTTCATCTTCTTATAGGACATCTTTCTGTTTCTCTTTTTCATCGTTCACTTCTCTGTTCCTGTCTCATTTGGTGAGCTTCCTTTTTTTCAAAGTCCTAGCTTTGGTCATTTCCAGAGGCTGCTTACCTCTCTGCTCATCTTCCTCTAGGTTCTTTCTTTCAGTTAGGATTCTATCCAGTTCACCATCATTCTTATGTTAACAGCTCTCAAATCCCCAAATCCAGCCTCAACTTCTTTGCAAAATTCAGTGTCTATTTTCACCCCTCAAGTGGCCATAAAAATGTCCTCCTATAGATGGTCTGTCCTGTCTTTATGCGCTCCAGTAAACTTGTTGGCTTTTATCTTACAAATAATCACACACTTTTAACTTAACCTCAGTGTATTGCTCTCTCTTAACTTTCTTTTTCTCTCAGTTAATAGGACCACAATTTCCTCTGCTTCAAAAACTGGAGGGGAATCTCCATCTATTCCTAATTAGTCACCGATTCCTATTGATCCTTCCTGAACATTCCTTACCTTTACTTTCTCCCCCTCCTGAGCAAGCATCCAACTCTGTCATTTTCTAGCCCAGAGAACTCCGATGGCAGTTGCTTCAAATTACTTCACTTATTTTTTTGTTTCCAAATATGACACTCCTCAGAACACCAACATCTTGTATTCCAGCCTCATTTCTGTGTCCATATGTATCCCCTAATTATTCCCAGGTAAAAATCTGTATTTATATTTTTCTCCTGCCCATACTTAGTTTTTATTCAATAATATTTTCCGTGTTACATTCTGACAATAAAAGAGAAACTCAGAGCGCTAACAAAGCTCCGGAGGGAAGCTGACATGAAAACAAATCACTGTAATGAAATATAGCAAGTGCTATAAAAGTAACATGACCAAGCCTTTCAGCAATACAAGGGAGGGGTGTTCAGATCTTTATACAAGGTGGGAAAAGACACAAAAAGATCAGGCCTAAAAGCAGATGACACAGAAATGACGGGAACAGAGAGAGTGCTGCGTGCAAAGGCTGGGACACATGACAATCCATGACACACCTGGACAAGAAAGAGTCCGGTGTGTTCACAGCGCTCGCCTCTCGTACCTGTTCACCACATGCTGCCTGACTGCCCAGGCTCACCTACGAATCTCTGTCCCATCCGAATTCCTCTTATGCCAATTCCAGCCTCCTTCCTCAACCCTTATGGATAGCTTATTTCACTCCTTTTCATAAGGATTTGGCCACAAACTACTTTGAATAACCAACACGATAGCCTGTTCTATTGCAGTGGTCGTATTGTTGTGTGTTCCTTATCAGATTGTAAGGCTCTGAAGGCAAACGATAATGACTGGTACTTATCCTCCTCCTTTTTTTCTCCTCCTCCTTCCTGTCTTATTGTCATGTACATAAAAATTCCCTAAAATTATATTAAATAGACTTTTTATACCTGGGGAATAGGGATCACTTAAGTGTCATTAACCTCAGGGGTTTCCAACCTTAGCTTCTCCTTAGTGTATTCAGATGGCTGTTAACACTGATTTCTCTAATACTGGGACCTCTCTGGTGCACAATTGAATCTGAAATCTTGGAGGAGAACCTGACCACTGATATGCCTATGAATCTGTATGTAGCTACATATGCAATGCATGTTTAGGCTATATCTACAATTACATATGAATTTGAGGGGAAGCTATGGTTGAGAAATGCTGGTACACTCTTTTCTTTTTCTTTTTTTTGGTTGAAGAACTGAAAGCCAAGAGAAGTGGGGTAGCTTGATACAAGTCACCTGATTTGAAGCAAGGTTGTGAATGGAAGTCTGACCTTTGATTCCTGGTCAGAAACTTTGACTTATTCCCGGCTGTCTCTGAAGAACAAACTCGCGTGCTCTCTCTCTCTCTCTCTCTCTCTTTTTTTTTTTATGAGCTGATTGAATTGTTCTCATTTCTTTGATCCTACCGGGAGGAAGGCAACAGTGTATGACATTCTTTAGGTACTGAGGGGTCTTCTCCCAGACTTGCCAGGTTATCTTTACCAGAGCAAATTCTAGGTGTGTGAAAAACCCAGAAATGAAGAATTGCTAAAGTCAATTCTATTTTTTAAAGCAATGAACAAAGATATACATCAAGGGGGAATCTTTATTGGAAGGAAGTCTATCTTAAATGATATCCGTGTAGCTCTAAAATTGCACAAGGAAGCTGAGGATAGCCTGAACTTTCTCCAACGTATCACATGGCTCTGCACGGGCCAAGCCAAAGACACAAGGGTGTCCTTCACATGACACTTGAGTGACTCTGATAAACTAGAGCAGGTGGGAGCAATGTGAGCAGATGGAAATGAGGCCGTAGCACCGAAATGTTTTGCTTCATTTTTTATGCTGCTCTGTTTGTTCTCACTGAGTACTTTGAATGCAGAGCCCCAGGTCGCCTCCTTGTTGTTTTTTAATGTCCCGAAGTGGGGCATTCAGGACTTTATCTCTCTACATCTCATTGTAAACTACCTGGCTTTCTTTTTTTATTTTATTTTATACCCTTTGATGCATTGTCTAATATATTTCAATTCCCAAAGGTCCCTTTCCTTGTGAAATTATTTACTTATTTTCCTGGGGTATTGCTTCATGCCTCAAAAATCTGCAATTTCTCAACATTGTTTCCTATTTGCTTCACAGTGATTGAAAACGCTTCTTTTAAGTTTTCCCTTTACAAGAAAATTTGTAAAGAGTAAAATGCCCTGTTTTTTGTTTTTTTGTTTGTTTGTTTTTTTAACTAAAGCAAATGTGCCCTCAGGAAGGCAGGTATTGATCTGTTGTCTTCTCTGTCCACTTAGTAATTTCATAGCCACGGACCGAAAGTGAAGAACACCAATAAGGTCTTGTTTATTTCCTAAAAGGAGAGCTGCGATGAACTGGGTCATTGAAAATGTATATGCATAAGATTTATATAACTTAGGGCTTTGGAAATTGTTTTTGCACTTAAATGTGAATATATTTATGGGCTTTGAGGCCTAGGATATAGCTTCAAATAAAACTTTGAAGATGAGCCCTGAATACTTGGCCCAGGGGCATCCACAGGCTGTCTTCGATAAGGAGAGGATATAATTTGAGAAAATCTCCACGGATGGCTCTTCTGTCAGAAAAAATATCCTGCAGTGTATTTAAGAGCAGGAGCAGTAATCAGTGAAGTGTTGAGGTTTTAAGTCTGCTGAGATAGATACGAAATCTAAATTTAGATGAAATAAAGAACAAGCTCTCAAAAGAGTGTCCAATTTAGCAAACTACTTCACATATCAGCAACAATTGGAAGATGTTTGCCACAGACATGCTACCAGAAAGAAATGTCTACAGAAAAATCTGATCTTTCCTTCTTTCACTTAGAAAAATGCCTATCTCAATTATATTACCCTGATGGCCAATCCACTGTTTTTGAAAGATACAGTGGGGGAGTAGGTTTGATCCCATTATCTTCTCATGTGCGAAGTCATCTTGTATGTATAAGACTTTGGATGCTGGGAACATTTTCACATTTCTTAAGTTCAGAGACTTTGAAAAAGTAAATGTATGTGTTTGCTAGTTCTGTGGACTCTTGACAGGTGTCGTTATACTATCCAGTGAAGGGGTCAGATTCGGAACAGGCACTGATCTGAGCTACCTAAAATTCTTGAGAAACTACCATACTTCTCCAAGTGTTTCTTCAACCATGTGATGGGACTAAGTACGGCAGTAAAATCCTACCATGGCTGGGAGAAGTAGCTGAAACCAAAACTTTAGGTAATGACTGACTGGCAAGTAATAAGCCCTCAACTGATGGTGATGATCACAGCTAACTTTAGTTAACATAAAATATAGCATTACTGGATTATAGTTGGGTCAAGCTTACAGTGAAGCATCTATTCCTAATCATTTTTTAAAAAATAGCATAACCCTGATTTTCCTTGGTGTTAATCTACTAGACCAAGACAAATAGTGAAAGCAGCAATCATTTCAAACTTCGTATAAGGAAAAGGCTATAATCATTCAACACGTACGTGAAGTGCGCTTGCCGCTCCCAGCCCTGAATTTGGATAGACCAGAAATGTGAAAGTACAAGATACTGATTTAAGCACCACGCACTCAGGGCAGCCTCCCTGTATTCCCTTGTCCAAATGACAGCACTTTATAGATTTACAAGTCCTGAATAACTCTGCTAGAAGGAGTGATTGATTTCTTGACGTCTCAGAGGAGCGAAGTGTTTAGCACGTGCAGCAGCACAACGTTCCTGGGGTCGTTCCATAAAAAGGCCTGCGTCTGTGACTTGGATAAAATCATGTACACATGAATATTGCCCCACAACTTTGCAGGACACAAAGTTGGAAGGCATGGCCAGCAGAAGACATCACGGAATCAAAATAACCATCCAAATAATCCCACCAGAATGTTGTAGTGACATTTAGGAGAACAACTATAAAGTCTAACTTTCTGATTTAAAAATAGTCACTGAACAGATAGTCACTGAACAATAAATTGAAGTCAAATTTCTCAAACGGAGATCCAGGAAATACTGTAGTTATCTGAGATGGTAACGCAGCCCGCCCCCTACCCAAACTATATACATCGTCATTTCCCCTCCTTCCCCCTAATTTCACACTAAATACATCCATCTAAATAAGTAAATGAATTTTAATAAGGAAATAACTAAGTGGTTGCTGTATGCCAAAACACAAAGAGTGAGCAAAAAGCAAATATCTATTTTGACTCCTCTCTTCTCTATCTTCTGTTTATGACCTCAGCATTTACACACACCTTCCTATCACTGAAGTTAGAAACACCTCTGACACTTTGTCAACTCTCAGTTCAATCACTCACAAATAGCAAACAAAGCAAGATTCCCATACAATTTGGTGTAGAATTGCTTCTGACTAGGTCTGCCATGTCCTTTTCTCTTGGCATCTGATTTTCCCCCTAAATCCTACAACAAGAAGCACACACCTCACTCTCACCTTGGAAAGACTTGGCTTAATGTTAAGGAAATCCTCAAAGAATCTGTAGCCATTAACTTTGGAGCTTATGTTTTGGAGAGAAAATTTGATCGGTATGTGTATGTACTGTCACAAAACGACGGGCGCGGTTCCAAGATAGGAATGCCAATGGCCACGATGGCACCCACGACTTATGCCCATTCTTGATCAAATAAGTGCCTGGGAAACACTATTTTTAATTTTAAACAAGTGATTCACGCGTCTAGAGTACAGAACATGCATACCACATACTGCAAATAACCAGCTGGTGATTGCTCTCAAAGTATGCTGGTTAGAATAGTTATCAGAGCTGAGTGTCCTAGTCCTGAAATGACATCACATTTACTGAGCTGTTTTAGGCAAATTTCTAGAAAACTCTCTGAAAGGCATGTAAAATGATTTGCTGTTGGAAAAATCCCTTCTTTGGGACCTTATCATTTTTTAGTCATCCTCTAAATGGCAATCTCCTGGAGAAATAGATCATCTAAGCAAGGCAGCAAAAGAAACGATCACACTTGTTGGTTTCCAAGGAGACCGAAGGGAAGGTTGATTCGATTTTAAATGAAGCTTTGACTAATAGAATAGAAAATGATAGGAATGAGGAAGTCACCAATTAACTGCATTCACCCCAGAAGCCCGTTTAGAAAGGGAGGCTGTTGGATTATATAATTCCTAAGGTCCTTGACATTTTGTAATGGTAAATTACTTTACACCTTCCTTGTTCTATGATCAATCATATCAGGAATTTCCTCTTTGAAAAACACTATTTTAAATGGGGCCAGCCTGCTAGGAAGGCGGAATTCTAAACTGGGCCAATAAAGGAGTGAGAACAAGCCACTACAGAAACTTGTGTATTCGTCTACTCCATCCCCGAGCAGTCGCTGATCCCCGTGCTGAACTGTCTGAACCACACTCTGAGGGAAGACTCACAAACAATAATTGAAGAAAAAACTTTCTGCCCAGGCCAATTGGGTAAATTGCTTTTGTGCTTTTCCATGACTTGCTCTTGCCAGACGGAATACTTGGCACTCACTGCAGTGGCCTTGGACCAGCTTTTGGAGCAGTGGGGTTTTTGAAAATGATTTATTTTTTTCCTCCACAGACAGTTACCCTGGCACAAATGGCTCCGCTGAACGATGAGCCCTAAGTCTTTTCCATCATAGTTTGCGATTGTAAAAATCTATCTGCTGTCATTTCTCTTATCTATCTATCTATCTATCTACCTATTCATTTATTTATTTTCACTCTGTGTATCCAGGAGAGTATGAACAATATTTTAACGAAGGCCACATTTTGGCACCTAACACGTATCAACCCAAGACCTTCAGAGATGACTCTGACTGCGATAAGCTAAATACGTCTTTCCCTTCCATGTCTGTTCCCACTAGAAAATTCCATCTTCAACAAGTCATGTTAACGGGGGAGAAGCAAATAGAAAGAATGGAAAGTTGTAGCAGTGTTTCCCTAGACTAATAAACAAACTTAGATTGCGATATGAGAATGCTTCGTCATTACCGTGAACCTTCCAACGTAGATTCAAAGCAAATTAGGACCGCCGCCTAAACGCAGAATGAGAACCATGGTGAGGGAAGTGCTCCTGTTAGAACTCGGCCTGGTAACCATGCAGGCAAGGTCTCAAGGGGTATCTTATTTCTGTACAAACACACCTGCCTTTGGAAAAGAAACTTAACATTTCTTGAGAAACAATCGCATGCCATAAATGTAAATCTCAATAAAATACTTAACACTTTTGCCAAAATGCGGCCTAAGGAGCTTACCCACAAGTATGAAATACTCCACTGGTTTGTGGGAGACCAAAGATGAGCTACTGGATTCTTTACTCCAGAGTTCTGCACTTGAGCAAAAACACTCCCTCGGTGTAAATCATACAGGGGATACAGCAACCGGTGGCGTTTGGGTGGGGAGGAAAGGAGGTAGTGACGTCATTAACAAAGCAGAAAATGCAGAATGACATGCCTGGCAGAGGGCATGTCCACAGGGAGCTCCACTAACGGAGAAAGTGATGATGGTCACCACGCGATATGCTGTGACCACATGAATCTTGGCCAGAACGGGAGCCCATCAGGACACAATGGAGCACCAAAAATGGTGGAATCGGACTATACAGATTTGGCAAGAGGGAACAAGAAAGAGCATGACAGTTAATTATGGTTAATTAGTTGAATGCTATCTGTCACAATTGGGAGAGTTATAAATAACTTTACAATATGGGATCTTTAAAGGAGTCTAAATGTATTAATAATTTTCTGTATTTGTGCATTGTGTATTTGGGGCACCTAAACTTTGATTCAGAAAAGGTTCTGTTTAAAAAATCGACTTGATCAGAAAATGAGTGTGTGTGTGTGTGTGGATGTGCTGTCTTGAGGCAGCCACACAAAGTACAAATTGCACTGGCGATCAGCATATCTGAGGGGTTTTTTAACTTTTTTTATTTTAATTGTGGTTCAAGTACAGCTTTCTGCCTTTTACCCCCATCCCAGCCCAACCCCCCAACCTTCCAAAATATCTGAGTTTTTGACTCAGCCCTGTAATTCCTGACAAGTCACTTTTCTTTGTGGGTGGTCAGCTTCCTCGTGTGCACGCTGAAGCGGTGGCATTACACCTAAATTTCCTCACTTGAAAACTGGGAGGGCGCAGAGGGTGATGATAGGAAATAAAGGCGGGGAAGTGCCCTCAGTGCAGTCTCTGGGTTGTAATGTCAAGTTGATGTTCATGGTTATTGCTGGGACAATAAATCTGAGGAGCTAGTTGGACCACATGCCCCTAAGTCTCTTGTTCTAGCCTCCCCTCATCTTTGTTTCATGTCATGGTCCCTTGGTCCATTTTCAAACAAAAAAATCTATGTACATTTCTCTTTTTGTATTATTAGAAGGAAAGCCATATTTCTCATTTGTCATTGTTATCCCACATTTGCAAAAGATTAAAATTGGCATCTCTTTTTCATCCGTGAGTCACAAAACCAAAGTACTTTTTAAAAAGTTTTTACCAATTTATAGTTCTATAAGATGTCTGTGAATTGTATCTCTTTATCTTCCAAAGTTTTAACTATCTCAAAAAAATTGTTTTGAAAATACACTTGTTTAATGTGTTAGTCACTGCAGTGAAAAATAAAAAAAGAGACTTCTAAAAATCTTTCCTGATTAAGTCTCCTCAGCTACAATAGCTTCTATAGGATGTATTCCCATGATTCAGATATTCATTTTCTACCACATTATGTTGCAGTTTTAATTCTGATGCTTTGCCATTCCCTTAACATTGCTTAATGTGCTTGTCTTCCTTTCCCAATTAGAGTAAAAGCCCCATAAAAGCAGTTCAGTACAATTCAATTCAACGAATAGTTAGTGAATGCCTACTTTGTATAAGGGGGGTAGTACAAAGCACTAAGTAAGAGGAAAACCAAAATATACAGTCTTTGCTCTCAGGGAGTTCAGAATTGAGTCAGAGGAAGATAAAACTTTCACAATTAGCAATGACAAGTCAAATCTTCTGCCACTTACTTCTTCATACAATAAGTAATGAGAAAATACTGGTAGGTAATAAATAATACAATGAAATTTCACAATAATGCATTACAACTCAGGGGAGGGAGAATTTAATCATGGCCAGAGAGACCTGGAAATACCTACTGAATCAGATGTTGGAGCTTTGATGAGTCGGCAGCGAAAGAACCCAGGTAGGAAGAGAACACCATTAACAGTGGGGAATGGAAGTCACGTGCAAGAAAATGTGGCAGCCTGTTCATTGTGGCTAAATTCTACAGTTTATTGTGACCACAGGTCAAGGAATTATACAGAGCCCTGAAGGACATGCTGCCTGAGGATTTTATTCTGTGATTAACAATTACTCTGTAAAACTTTCGGAAAATAGTAGGGAGATGACTCCACATGGACCAAAGAATTGTTGTGCTGGTGGTGACATCCACTGATAAAAATCTATTAAAGGGCACAGCTAAATTTCCATGTCCACCCATCATTTTCAAACACAGGTTATCTTTGTTTGCAGCAAAAAGAAAAAAAGGATATAACAAATAGTAAATCCCCTAACAACTTGTCCCAAGGTCACGCTTAAACTGCTTCTAACAAGATGGAAATACGTTGCTTTCACTGGGGATGACTCTCATTAAGAGTGAACCTCTCTCAGTCGGCAGGTGGGCAAACCACGTGACAAAAGAAGGGATGATTCACCTCATTTTGAACTCACCCACTGTTTGGTGGCAGCATTCACAAAAGAGGGAGGCAATTGGACTGCTAACCCAGACATCTGCTACATTGACAGCTCTCTATTATTCCAAATATAGGACAGTGTGATACTGACAACTCTAAATGGGGAAGGACTGGGGAAGGGTTTCTGGGAGCAAGCGGAGAATGAACATGATTACCTGGATGTGTGCTTTCATGGAAGATTATGTTTCAGTCCATTATTCAGACATCCACCTAATAAATATTTAAGAACCTTCCCTACAAGACGAATTTTGTGAGACACTGTGTTGAATATAGGACAGTTGTTACATAAATCTTACCCTCTGGATTTCATAGCCTAAGAGAAGAAAACATGTCTTTTTAAAAAGTAACATGCTTTTGTTGGATTGATTCGTATTGACTTGATGTTTCAGTCTTCAAAGGCTTTGTCCACAAAATAGTCACAATCTCCCCCCCAACCCCCAACATATTCTCTACCCTAATTGTCCATTTGGCCCCTGGGTGTGGAAAAAGGAATCGACTTTTCCTATGCCTCTCCGAGAGGAGCCAGCTGACCTGGGTTACAACTACAGTTTAATTTGTGAGTATGCAATCAAAAATAAAACACTTACTGGATTACAGCTCCTGGCCATGCACCGCTGGCAAAAAGTGTGGGGTCATATGGTAATTAGAGAAGGGATTGCAACATCCAGAGGGGTGTTCTGGCTAGATCAAGATGGGGATTTTGCTGTGATTTGTTTTAAATACATCCTCAGCCTCTTTTCAGGATGAAGGCAACTTAATGGTCTTCTGGATTCTAAATTAGCTTAGAGTAATTCTATTCCTTCCTTCCTCCCTTCTTTATTTCTTATTCCTTCCTTCCTTCTTTCCTCCCTTCTTTCCTTCCTTCCTTCTTTCCTTTTTCTTTCTTACCCCAGCTCTTCCTGCCGCGCTATCACATACCGGTGCCTCCTCTGCTTTCGCTTTGGGTGACGGCCTACCCATCCCATCCTGTAATATCTGACACTCTCTGAGCTCTGTCTGCTGCTTTCACCCCTAAATGGTAGAACAGCAATAGCAAAACCCTCATTGAGACTGATCTTCTCGCTCCAAACGTCAATGATGAAATTATAGTCACAGAAATCTTAGACAGGGACAAAGGAGGATCTTTCACATAGGGGTGAGTAGGCCCCAAAGTCAAGGTTTACATTTGCAGCATCTCTCTCCCTGAAGGTCTTCAAAAGAGGACTTTATTTTTTGTGCTACCTAGTCACCAAAAGGATTTCAAATGGCTGATAACAAAGGATGTGGTAATTCCTCAAAACTGGTATTGCCTGCTTTGGCCAGTTTAAGAATGTATAAAATACAATGTGCATATTTTAACTCATCACAAGAGGCTAAACAAAACTTATCTCCAGGCTCCATGTTCATGCTCATCAGAATCCAAGCAGCATTCTGACAAGAAAAGTGACAGACAGAGAGAGACACTGCCTAAAATAGAGAGGGAATGACAGAGTGTTTATGTTGCAACTTGTGTTCACGCTACAACAAAGATGATTAAATCATTGTGCTTTTCACGAACAAGTGTTTCTAGACATCCAAGAGGAGTAGGTTTAAGGGAATCTTCGGAATTGCATCTAATTTTTGTTTGTCTAGTAAAAGTTTGCTGGAAAGAGAGAGATGGAGATTGCAAAGAAAGATAGAGGAAATAGACACAAGAGAAAATTAATTTGAAGGTCAGATGACATATCCCAGTTACCCTGCCACTTATTTTAGCAGCTGATTCATGCTTCATACAGCGGGCTGTTCTCCCACACAACTGTGAGAAATGAGACTATACAGCTCCCCAGGCAGGTGGACACAGATGAGGAGGGTTAATCAACAGAAAACTTTAAGAAACCTACGAAGATCTATTGTCATACACTGGATGTAGCTCACATGAGATGATTACTTTAGTGTCTTTTTCCTTTTTCTTTTTTCTTTTCTTTTCCTTTTTTTTTTTTTTTTTTCCAGTTCAAAGTATTGCTGGTTGAGATATCCAAACACACTTAGGAAGTAAGAGCATACTCATTTTATTAAAGCTCATTTTTTAACATTAAAATTATTGGAAACTGTTCCTGCTGTATTTTGTTAAGCTAGACAAATGTGGAAGATATTTCATTCAGTATCGTTCAGTGACCCAGTGAGCTCTGACAACAAAAGCAAATTCAATCACATATTTTCCAACAGTACATCTACTTGGGCCTAACACTGTGGGATTCGGGAACAGGATTGCCAGCGAGAAAGGTTGCTTGCTCTCTACTCTCATACACTGAATAAACTAGCATTTTTAAAAGTGAACTGGAGGTAATTTACAATAAAAGTTCCAAATACTATAAGACACAAATGATTAAATTAAAAGAATTTATAAACTATTTTGGGAACAATAAAGTGCTAAACTAGGTTGCTTTAACCTAGATGCAACAACTGGAGATCATAGAGACTTGACAAGACTGTAGACTAAAGGTATGAGCTTGTTCTAGAAGGAGGAATACAATTTAAATTGACACAGGGATCAAGTTTATTTCATTAAATAGTTTACCTGGACTCCTGCTATTGTCATTGGTATGAAACTGTGGGTCTTCAGCAGCCTGTGCAGAGAGTGAAGGAAGAGGGATGTGGATTGGCCAAAGTGGGAACTGGGATGAGCTCAGGAGAGGAAGAAAAGAATGTTGGACTCTTATATGCCAAGCCAAAGGTTTTTACGCTAGATTTAAATCAAGCCGGGTAACAGAATCAGACAACAAAACAATCATTTTTCACTCCTTTCTCAAAGCTCTTTGTTTATGATGCTACATGAGTATTTGCCCTATTGCTTTGCTTTCCTTTGTTTTGTTGGATTTTCCTTCTTTTTTTCCACCTCTACACTAGATTGTACACTAGGAGGTAACAAACAGCACATCCTATTTCTGCTTGGCTCCACAGCATGTGGCAACATGTCTGCTTGGCAGGAGGTGCTCAATACCTGGGTTAGGGGATAAATTAGATAAAATTGGGTAACAGGGTCTATTGGCTTCAGAGATGGATTTAAATATATCAGTGCTTACATTTGCAAAAATGCAATGACACAATAAATCACAGTTTCAAACAGCAGTCCAATGACAGCAATTTGCTTCCTTTTAATGGACTAGTAAATGTTGAATAAGGAGATTTGTGGAGTGTTGAAGCATATCACAACTGCCCATGTTCGATATCATCACATTGTTTTTATATGCATAATAGCCTTATCTTATCAAAACATTACCACACTGACCACGCATTCTTAATTTAGCAGCACTTCTATTGTCACTGTTTCACCAATGAAAAGATAAAAGCATTACCTGGGTACAGATTCCAGGTCCTTCTTAGATGTACTATGTTAAAGCCTTGCAATAACCTTGAGGAAGTTAGTCTCACTTCTGTTTTAAGGATAAGACGACTAAAACTCAGAAAGAGAAAATTAAAAAAAAAAAACTGGATCCAAATTGCACATGTGGTAATGATAAAGCTAGGGTTTTGAATTTGTATGTGTGTACATGTTCAGATTAGTATTATGTTTGCGGTCCATGTTATCACATGGATAGCTCTGTTGATTTTAACATTGTAGAAACATACATGTTTCTATACAACATGCAAATATATGTTTCCTTGTATACATGTTTAATGTTTTGGTATATATTCAAAAAGGATGCGTACCTTTTCAATCTTATGATGAAATTAATTTGCAGTGTGGCAATGCCAATTGTATCCTCTTTCTTTAGCAGTGTAATGAGAGCTTCCATCGTTCCACATGCCCCCCAATATTTAGAACTGGCAGGCTTTAATTTTCTCCAATCAGATGGTTGTTTGTTTTAATTTGAGAATCCACACATGTTTTTACATTAGGATGTGCCTCAGATCCACCAGTGGCCAAGTCCTTTTCCTAACACCAAGCTCCAGAATGCAGCATCTTGTGGTCATCACTCAGAGCGCGCCTGCTCCCCACTTAGGGAGCAATGGGGGCGCTGCCCAGTAGCAGAGTCTGATAGGACTGTGAAGTGCGATCAGCATTCTCCCCCTCTCCCATGCTGGGGCCATACTTCACCCGGACCTCAGCATGATCCCAGGAAGCCTGGTGTTTTTGTGGGAGGATGCTTGCCTTATTGCCCTCGCTCACATTTCCTTGTCTGAGTTTATGAGAATGTTCAACACAACAAAGGCCAGAGTTCCTGTCCACAAAATAGATTACAATCTATCAGTGTGAGAAGGACAATGCAGCTGGTGCAGCACAAGCTCAGTCCTTGCTCATAAACACTTCGCTGGCCTTAGAACACGGGTGACCGACAGCAAGGCATGTTTATACAGCTCCTTCCAAAAATAAAGCTGAAGAAAAAAATCAGTGCAGTCATAATGTCATCATTTCCCAAAGTTAAAAACATAGTGATGTTTTTGTTTTTGATTTTAAAAAGATCTCCATTGAGAAATAAGGTCCCAGTTACTAAAGAGAGGAATTGTACTCTAAATGCAGCAAAACCTGTGAACCACAGAGAGGAGTAAGGTCTCCATTGACAAAGAGAAGCTACAGAGACAAGTTCCTTGGAGTTATTTAACTCTGGATTCTTTATTCTACAGAGTACAGGCGCTTGAATATCAAAACACACAAAGGAAGCCAACGCTGCATCTTAGTCCTCCTAACATTGACCTGAAAATGGATACTTGACTTGGTCATATGCACACGTTTAGGAAACAACGCCACTGAGTCAAACCAGTTGAGCTCATTAGTCCTATTGACTCGCCGATCAATACATTGACTTTGCCACATGATGTTTCTCTCGATTCTAGAAAGAAATAAAGTTCAGCATTAAAAAAAGCCAATAGCTTTCAATGCCACTAAATCAAACTACTCCAAGTAGCTTTCTGTTTCTAACCTTCACTCATTCTTATTTTGACTTTCGTTATGAAATACATTTGCATTATACTTTTTAAAATACAGAAATAAAGAAACTGAAAGACAAAAAATATATTTTACTATATCCAGTTCCACTGCCTTCTGCAGAGGTTATCACTACTTTTAGTTCGGTTTGGTCTTTTCAAACTACTTCCTATATCAGTGTATTTATTCAGTAGTACAGTACAAGGTTTGTATTTTAATATCTTAACCTATGTTAACCAGTGACATAGTATATTATTCCACAATGTGCCTCCATAGTCCTAACAACATACCTTAGAAAATTTTAATTATTTTCTGTCACTGCAGGATAACCTACAGTGTGGGTTTCTCTGGTGATATGTCCTGTGGCTGCTTCTTTGTTTCAGAAATTCCCAGATAATTTGCCCATTCAAATTGAGCTATAGAATACATGTATTATTAATTTAACCTGAAAAGCTGGGAAGAGTGGTTATATGCAGTAATCACGGCAACTTTTGTTAAGTACTGATTATTTACCAGGTACTATTTTCAGTTCCTTATAGGCATTGACTAAATGACCTTTAAAATGACCCTATGCAGTGTGCAGATGATGTCTTAGGGAATTGTACACTTGAAAGTGGTATGGTTTTGCAAACCAATGTCTACCCAATAATAATAAATAAGGTCAAGTAAAATAACCCTATAAAGTAGCTACTATTATTAGCCTTATTTTACAATGGGGAAACTGAGGCATGGAGGGATTAATTGCCTTGCTAAAAGTCATAAAATAAGTGAATGGAAGAACTGATTTGAACCCATACGTATTTCTGGTACAAGGTCTGTCCAGAAAGTATTCAGCCATACACTATGAAAAATAGAGACATTTATTGAAGAAGATTCAAGAAACATTGTACACAGGACAATGATGCTTCAGTCCCCTTCAAATTAGGCACCTTGGGACCTCACACAGTTCTCCCAATCACCATCTGCTGCCCCATTGTATTTTCCTGTATCTCATTGATGGTCTGAAATCTCTTCCTTTTCAAAAGTGATTTTAGTTTTGGGAAAAGCCAGAAGTCATAAGATACCAAACCTGGGCTGCAGCGGGGGTGAGCCACCTAAATGATTTGATGTTTCACCAAAAAACTTTGCATGAGATGTGATGCATGAGCTGGTGCACTGTTGTGGTGAAGCTGCCAATCACCAGTTGCCCATAGCTGCGGCCTTCTGAATCATCTGAATAGTTTCAGCAGAGGAATATTCAGGCTTAACACAAACTTTGATGCAGATTTGTTGCTCTACTCACTCAGTCATTTTGAATGTGACAGCCACACAGTACACATGCTCACTCAACAGCAGTTACCGCCCCCACTGATTAGTACAGTGAAGTCATCATTGTTCATGCATGAGCATTCCAGTCCACTCTCCTTGGCTGCCAGATTACATGGATATCATACAAACCGTTCTTGTTATATTAACAATGGTTGGACTTTTTCTGGACAGAGCTTGTATTCCTAACGTTTTGCTGTCCTGTCTCTAAGCATGACTATATAAGGGATGAATGAAGTAAAGTTCTCAGGTAATTTTAGGATCCCTCCCCCCCTTTTTTTTGGATGGGGAGAGGGTGTGAGGGATTTGTGTGGTGACATTTGAAGTGACACAAAGGTTCAGCCAGCCCAAATGAACAAGATTAACAAGATTTAAAAAGAAGAGCTAAAGAAATAAGAATCTTTAAAATATTTAGACGGATTCCAATGACACCATTTTATTCTTTAAATATGTGTCCCTGGAAGGCACATAACAGTGTTACATGTTAAGGATGCTGAGAATCTGGAATGCATCTAGGAAAAAGGAAAAACAGATTAAATCGATACAAAGTAAATCCTAAGGATATAATTGAATAAAATCAGGGTTGCTCAGTAGCTGTTTAGTATTAATTGCATACATGGTCATGTTCTAGGTGGCAGAAATAAAGACAAAATACTCTAAACACAGTCCCTCAAAGTGTCTGCTCATTATGCACCAATGGAGAAAAAAAATCTGAGATAAACATTCATGGTTATGATACAGGAATATACAAACTTCATGTCAAATTCCATGAAACAGTTATGGGACACCCATTGTGTGCAAGTCACTGTCCGAAGAGTCATTTAATTCCCACAAGGAGCCATTTTCATAGTGAAGGAAACAGATGTCCTGAGTTATTCAATAGTGTACACAGAGGCAGGGCTAGTGACTGATTCAAACTCACATCTACCTTTCTCCAAAGCTCAAATGTTTCTTAGACCTCCCCCCAACAACACACACTGTTTGGGAAAAAAGATAAATGGAAAACAATTACACTTTTCAAATAAATGAAAAGTTCTTCTAAGAGGTCCATAGAATGGACAGTTCATCTGGGGAGATTTCAGGTGAATGTACTGAGGAACTTTGCATTAGTTGAAAATATTCCATAAAGAGAAGTCTCACTCCAAGAAAGAGTGTGTTGCTGAGACTAATATTTGTATGGTTTGCTCCAGAATACTCATATACCTTGTTAAATTATAAAAAAGTGTCCAAATTGTTTGATATATAGTTATTATCCTCAGTCCCCTGACTCCTCACAATACCTCTGTCACCCTAGTTCCTCCCCTGGTTTCCCTCCATCTGTCTCCCCATTATCCAGCAACAAATAGTGGTAGCATCTATAACACGATGGGCCTTCTGGAATCCTTCTTCAAAGCAACTGCCCCTGTCCACTCTGATGTGCATGACATACTGGTTATCAGTCTGAACACATCCCTACACACAACCATCTGACCTTACACGTTCACGCAGCCAACTGGGCCATGTTCTCTCTCATGATCTCTTTCACCTCCATACCATGATCTTATGTTACTCAGTAGGGGATTTATAAATCTGAACTACTGCCAGGAACTGAATTCAAGCCAGAAAAATTGTTTTTTCTTAAAGTCTTTCCATCATTATTTTGTTTTTCTTTCCATTTCTATGAGCATGCCTAAAGAACACTCAGGGTAGGGATGTTAATCTTATCTGGATCCTAAACTTTACCATGATAGAGTCATATAAGAGTGATCTGTACAGTCTGAAAGAATCCACTCTGTCTTAAATGCTGAACTCTTGCAATCGTAACTGGAAATGCGTGATAAATACTCAAGCTGAGACATAAAGGCAATAGAAGTAATGCTAACAAACATGGATGAGCAACTTAACCCACACAGTAAGTACCAAATGCCATCTAATAAGCCTTCCTAATTTGTATTTCTTTTAATCGAGTAATAAAGGGAAAGGGAAGAGTAGCATTGACTTTTGAGTTTCTCAATAAATATTCAAGTAATGATAATTTTCCCCATCAAATCACATCCCACAAAGAGGGATGTGAGGAAGAACACATTGGTTTCAGTAGGCAGCATGACCAAAGGCAGCCAGTAAAATCCCATAGGGGTTAATTTGTTCATCTCTTTCCTCCAAGGCCAGGATTCTTTTTTGTAACTCATAAGAGATAAATATTCCCAAAGAGATTGTGGAGGAGAAAGTCAAGTTGGCGCAATGGAGCAAATATTTTAACCATCTTGCAGCTAGGACTTCTGGGGACTTAAAAAAACGTCTACTACTATGTGTTTAATTGTTCATGCAAACAGTTAGGAAATATATATGTGTATTGGGGTTAGGAAAAACTGGTGGGAATGAATATACATGAACTGAAGTTTCAGGCAAACTTGCTATCTTTCTCATGCAGAAGAGAACAACCATTGCAAATCTTAAAATGTTTTCCTATGCCCACATTACTATTTATTTATAATAATTTTCAGTTATTTATTTCTGCTTGCTTTATGATACCGTATGTAATGGGTCGTTTATACCGCCTCTCGCTTGTGAGCTTATATCTCTACTCCTCTCCCCTTTACAAGAAGAGCAAATTAAAGAAACAAAATTACTTTGTCAAAGTGAAGAAGACCAAAGCACAGGAGACTGAGTGACTTGAATACCTGCTCTGCTCCCACCCGGATGTGGTGACGCCCTCGCGTGGCATGGCATTTGGGACTTCCATCTTTTTGTTTCTTTATATCTCTGCCCACGGTGGTAGAAACTTGAGTCTCCTGCTTTCTTAAGCTGTATGGTGGTCGTTTCTATCATGTCAGAGCTGACCCATATTCCCCTATCACCCTCAGTCTCATACATATAGAACTCTAACCCTTTGTCACAGTCTAACCTCCTGCTGACAGTACTTGGTCAAGAATGGAAAAGGAAGGAAGCTTTAACCCTTTGTTTTTGTTTAATTGCTATAACAGGAGTCTACTGTCTCTGTATAAGGGCCCCTTCAGGAAGGATAGTAGAAATTTAATTGATTCACTTTTGGAATCCAATAGTCTTTAACCCAATTAGCACGTCCACTCACAGCCTGAGCAAACTGCATCACATTGCCAGGATAGTCTAGATTGTTGTTTCCAAGATTAGTGATCCTCTAGCTAAGCTCTCTTAAGTTCCTTCCAGGTCTATTTAAGTGTCTGTAATTTTACCCAGTATCCTCCTTCTAAGCCAGGACTTTGGCTCATAGATGCAGACAAAAATAATTTCTGGAGAGAGTACACCACAGGCAACCCTCATCTCAGGAAGGACAAGGGTCCTTTCCATTTGAAGCAAAGTGTCATTTATTAATGTCTCAATATACATTCCCTGTCTATAATTACAGGGGGAGGGATTTAAAATAAACCTTGGGAATAACTACCTGATTCTGTGTATTTTTCACCGAGAGTCTGGGCTGTTTGAGACTTGTCCACTGCCTTTTAGAAGATGGTGTGAGCACAGATCTACATGGAATCAGAGAAATAAAATGATGGCCTCTAGAGAGTTCTTCCATCTCTGTAATTTATGTTCTCTAATAAGAAACTTTCTTTTTTCCCTTGCCACTAAAAAATAAAACATTGCTACTGCTTAACTTAATTATAATCGCTCTAAGGGAAGACTGTGCGAACGAATGCCCTAAGACACTGTCATCACTGAGTTCATTTAACAGCTATTTTCAACCTTAACCTCTTTGAGAGGGGAATTTAGGATCTGTGCCTCTGATTGGGTGGGCGCCCAGAGCCGAAGACAATGTAGGTGATTCTTCACAACAGAGCAAGGAGCATACCTATTAATAAACACTCAGAAAGTGCTGACTAAGTCTTAGGCATGTTAAAAATAGGAGGAGAGCTCTGGGGTGGGTAATTCTAGAAGTAAAAGGGAAGCAGCTCCATTCTTGCAACTGGAAGGAGCCTTGAGACCAGACAGATCTTCTACTCAATGCCCTTTATTAAGAGCTCCCCATTTCTTCAACTCCCTGCCCCCATTTCCTTTTTCTTATATAAGACAAAGCCTGAAGCTAGAGAAGTGACATGACACTCAGAAAGAAACATGAAAGCATGCACATTACCAAGGTAATGTTTGCTCAGATGCTGGTGATGTTTTTATCTAAGTTTTACTGGTCTTCTCATGCATACTAGGACAAGGTTCTCATTTCTAAGAGGCAGCATGAACTTCCAAGCTTTGGAATGGCTCTGCCCATTCAAGGCTGCGTCATCTCATGGGAGCCCGTACTAATCCCCTGCGCAGTCTGGTTAGCTGGCCAGCGCGGTGGAACACCGCGGGAGAAAAGCAAGGCTGAGAACCCAAGTTCTGGGCCATGAGGGATGCAGCCGGTCTGTGCTTCTGCTCACACATGCCTGTCACTTCATTCCCAACCCCATGTTAACCTTTCAGGAACTAGGAGAATTCTCTGTACCTCTGGGAACAACTGTAACAAAATGGAAGTAAGTCCTTACCCTGGCGTCTTGACCATAATGATACAGATTTAATTTAACGTCTAATGTTTCCCTTCAGTTTCAAGAATGACAAAATAAAATAATAATCCCCTTTATTTTTTTACGGTGCAATATTCCATTCATGTTTGTGTGTTATGGGATGCCATCAACTCCTCTGATCCCTCCGTTCTTTACTCCCTTTCTTTCTCCTTGAATCTCCCAGAACCTCTTATTCCTCCCACATTAATTTTTAAAATAAATATGAGTTAAACTAATTAAAATTTGAAAGAGTATAATCAGTACAAGTCCCTGGGATTGCCACGCACCACACCTGGAAATCTGTGGTTTTGAGCAGGGGTCAGGCCAAATCAGATTCACCTGCTATTTTTGTATGTCACATGACTAAAGACTGTTTTTACTTTTTTTTTTTAATCTTTATGGGCATTTTATTCACATGGACAGCAATCTGAGAAGATGGTGGGTTTGTACCCTAAGGGACAGTCTTAAATTCCATTTCAAAATGGCCCTTTTTATAAGAAGAACAAAGTGTAAGTGAGGGGTTCAGAATTCATGGGAAAGTTAATTAGATTAAAAAAACAAAAACAAAAAAACCCCACCCTGTAGTATTCTCACCCTGGGTGGTGATTTTAGCTATTTTAAATGAAGAAGGAGACTATTTCTCAAAATGTGAATATTATATGAAATTCAAATATCAATGTAAATGAAGTGTCTTGAAACACTGTCCTGGACATTTGTTCATGGCTTATCTGGGGCTGCTTTCCTGATACAACAGCAGAGTTGAGCAGTTGCAACAAAGACTTCAAAACCTACAGTAATTCCTAGTTCGCCCTTTTCAGAATAGGTTTGCTGGCCACTGGTTTAGAGTTTCACCTTCGTTTAACCATCTAAGTTCGATATCTCTCCAAAACAAGGGAGTTAAGAATCTGCAAGAGTCATGAAGTTTAAAGTCACTTCAGCAGCAGAATTCTCTCACATTTCTCAAGTGTCCACGGAGAGAAGTTGAGCTTTGATTTCTGATCTGCATTCTGTCACAGGAGATACGGGGAGTTGGGGGCATATTCTACCATTTGCAGACACCTGGGAGTGAGGTAGAAAGAGTATAATATGCATATTCCAAGGTCAGAATGTTACAGCTTGCCTGGCTGATGCTCATCTGTCCCCATTGGTTCTCTCCTCACATTGCTGTGCATCCTTCAGTTCCCAGCACTCACACTGACTGACAAACACCAGTTGGAACATCTGGTCCCTCACTAGATTCTGAGTTCCTTGAGGCCAGAGACTTCATCTGATCGTTGCCACCCTGTCTGGCACCAAACGCACACTCAAAAAATGTTTGCTGAATGTGTAAATGAATGAACAAATACATGATTTTAAAAGCTTTCCCCATGTCCTTTCCCCTTTGATCCAACCTTTACAGTAACTTAGCATGATGTAAATAATAATGTCTTCATATATTTGTTTTTTATATCCTTCATATAAATGCACATGTATTTTTTCCAAAATATTGCATATTTAAAACCTAGACTTGCAGCGTTTTCTCAGGGCCAGAATTTAAAAACAGTGTTTTTGACTTAAATTCCTTACTTTTTTTCTCTGCAACTTGATCTTTGACCTTGTCTTTGAAATATTGAACAACTGACCTCGATTCTTAGGTCTATGTATGTCAAACTACAAGTTTCCCTAGTAGTGTGGTATGAAGAAGTAAAGAAGGGCCACAGGGCATGTGGCCGAAGAGTCCTTTGATGGATGGGGGGGTGGAACTGATGGAAGCACTTGTGCATTTTTTATAATTAGAATCCAGAATGTTCTGAAATACACTAAAATTACATTTATTTTAGCAGCCCCTTTGCTAGGGTAAGGAATGCTGATTTTTTTTTTTAAGAACTTGGGAGAGAATGTTTTGGTGAACTTGTATACTGTACCATAAATATTTTTGCTAAAATTATAGAATTGTCTGTTTCCTTTCAAATTGCATCAGGACCCAGGCAAGAGCGATGAGTTTTTAATGTGGAAATTTCATGCGCATGTTTCAGCTTCTTCCTTTTCTTCTTCAACTTTGCCAAGTCTCGTTTTATGTTTAGTAAAGATTGATTTATTGGTGCCTTTTTGGCCTAACTGATGTTATTATGCAATTCCTTACCAAATTCAGGGACACAACCATCAGTTTGCAAACTTGTTTTGTTGTAGACAAAGAGAGGTTTATTGGACTCAGTCTGATTTATTTCCTGAACAGAGTGATTTTTGCATAGCCTAGAGCCCGATCCTTCTCTTTTCCTTCATTTCTCCTTTGAAATTAAAGAAATAAACAAATTAGTGAGACACAATGTCACTTGTTCCGTTCTTCTGGTGCAGAAGAAAGACTGGCTGATCTGCTTCTGTTTGGATACTACAAAATGATAGAAATTATTACTCTGGATAGCCTGAGAGAGGAACTTCTTGGAATGTCAGTAAGGAGAAAAGAGAGTGCCAGAGGGAGGAGAGGAAATTCGCTCCTCTGAGGCAGAGGAAGGTACTGAGAGGCACTGCTGCTCTGAGGTGGAAGGCTCTGTGACCAGGGCCACCGTGCCCGGCCTCGACCCTGTCGCCTACCCTCCGTGGAGTGACTTCAGATGTGGTTTCCATGTCATTGAGTACAATTGACATGAATGCTTGTTGGGTCAACACCCCAATAATGTATCTAGCAAGCACCTCCTTCTCTCTGGGCATTGCCAAGAATAGACTCCAGTCCAGCACTGAGTGAGCTTGCTCCAAGTTTCTCATCAAACATAACCTTCACTTGTTTTCAAACAGATAACTCCTGGAAGGACCATGGCCCGTGCACGTCAGTTTCCTGAGCTGTGTGCTCAGTTGCATATGTCTTTGCTTTGCATCGGTACCACTGGAGCTGCGTTTATAATCCAAAGCATTATCTCATATTCCATGTTGAGTGACTCCGGAACTTCTTAATGTTGGTAAAGAAAAAAAATTGAGAGCTATCAGCCCTTGAAAGTGGGTAAAGCATCACTAGGGATGGCTGTTAGGAGCAGAATTGTGTACCACCCCCTAATTTATATGCCGAAGTTGTAACCCTTAGTACTTTTGAATGTGCCTGTGTTTGGACACGGGGTATTTAAAGAGGTGATGAAAGTTAGATAAGACCCCTGGGACAGGCCCTAATCGTTGTCAGAAGAAGAGCTCAGGACACATAAAACACAAAGCAAAACAAAGGATGACCAGGGGAGCACACAGAGAAAAGGCCACCATATGCAAGCCATGGAGAGAGGTCCCAGAAGAAACCAGTCCCACCAATAATCTCACACTTTTGGCCTCCAGAAATGTGAGAGAAATCTGTTATGGCAGCCCTAGCAAACATAGAGGAAGTTAGTCTTCTAGGAAGTTGCCATCTTCGGGCAAAATGGACTTTCGCTGGGTGGAATGCTAGTTAGACCTCATGTGGATGCAGGCTGCATTCTTTGTGCCAGTGACTGGACATGTTAAGCCACCCACTTGCATTCCCTTGCCTTTCTCTTGTGTATCCTGGCATCAGGCCTGCAGACAGACTCCTCCATGGTGTAAGAAAGCATTCACAGAACGTCTACGGGACGACTTCCTTTGAAGAGATTATATTGATGAAAATGAGAATAATCTGGGCATCAAAGAACCATTGTTTTAGTACCAACATGGATACGCTTAAACCATGTTATCTAAGGGCTCTTTCTCTTAAATGAAGACGGCTACTTGGTATAGCAGAAGAAGCATTACATTAGAAGTAGGCAATATTTGCGAAATCCCTTAAAGACTTTGGAGTGCTGTACAGAAATGCAGTCCGAGCTTTACAACGGCCTTGGGAGGTGAGTGGGCCTGATGGTTCCATTGTCGTTTTTTCAGCTAACAAGACAAAGACGCAAAGAATTTAAGAGATTTGTAAATTAAGTTTCTGAACCTCAAACTCAGGGCTTCTGATTTGAAGGCCTATTCAGTTGCTATCCTTCCATATAGATTCTGTAGATTTAGTACATTCAATGAAAAAATGAAGGAAAGGCACGTAGCACATCCTGTCATGGCAAATGGTCAGGGACGTTAGACAAGGCTGATACCGTGATTAGAGTAAAATCCTCAATAAAGAAGCAAGTGTTCGATCAAGGGTCGAGTCATGCTTGGGTATCAGCTATTGCCTTAGCGTGCTCGAGTCCTTGAAAAACAACTGCTGACCTTATTCACTGACTGTGGCTCCCGTATGGCATGGTCAGTCACCAGGTTAGTGACATGCATCAGATCAGAAACAAAGAAAAAGAAAAGAAGCAAATGTTCGTGAAGGATTAGTTAGTTTTAGTTTATTTGCTACTTAGTGAGGGATCTTCACTCAAATACTTTTTGTTAGACATTCTTCATTAAAAAATCATACAAAATGCATTAGTCTATTTTATTAAAGAGCACAGTGTTATAAGCATAATTTGCATTTTACTATATTTATTAGTTATGACATCATCCCATTTTTAAATTGTATCACAGGCCATTGTGGAAAAGTAGGAGATGGTTTGAACCAATTCTGACCTAGAGGTCTACCTGAAATAAGCCCTATTAATTTAAGAAAATCAGCAAATTCTGTGCAAGCACTTTTTAGTCAAAGAAATTTGAAGAGAGTCCTTTTTTCTTATAATGGAAATGTACTGAGAACTTACTTGTCTGACACTATGATAATCAACAGCTCACTGTAAAACAAAGATAATACCATTTGAGAAAGCTGAATGTGGGACAATGAGAAATACGCATGGGAGGAGGAGATAAAGAGAATTCCTTATGAGTCCTTACGTAATTCAGGTTTGATATGAGAATGGTCATAACAAAATTTTCTTGATAGTATAGTAACTTTCTTGTAGACAGCATAGAGTAGGGTCATATTTTTAACCCCATTCTGACCATTCTGTCTCTTAATCGGTGTATTTAGACATTTACATTTAATGCAATCGTGGATATTCTCAGAGGTAGGTGTAGCCTGTTTCTTCCGTCTGTTTCCCCCCTTCCCCATCTGACCTTTCTTACTTTCTATTAGGTTCATTGAACCACCCCTTTTTGATATTCCATTTTAATGTTTCTATTGAGATTTTGATTATACCTTTTTGTAGTTATTTCCTTTTCGTGATGACTCTAGGGATTACAATCTACATACTAAGATGTTTTCAACCTACTTACACAGTTTTACCACTTCAGGTTGAGTGTTGAAAACTTACCAGCACGGAGGTGCCTCGGCCCCTCCTCCTCCACACGAGGACAGCCATACGGCCCCTCTCCATACCTGAAAACCTCCGCCAGACATCGTTACAATTGTTGCTGTCCCTAGTAAACCTATTTTGAAGAACTCAAAGGTAAAAATAGTCTACTATTTTTACCCCGATATTTATCATTTCTGTTGCTCTTCTTTTAGTCCTAATGTTCCAAACTTCTGTCTGGTATCATTTCCCTTTTGTCTCTGAACTTCACCTAGCACTTACTTCACACTGTCTGAATTTTCCTCCATCCGAGAATGACTTCATTCCACCTTCATTGTTGAAGGATATTTTTACTGAATATAGAATTATTTTCTTTCACCAATGAAAACATGTTATTCTATTTCTCTCTGGCCTTTATGATACCTGATAAGAAATCTTCAGGAACTTATTATTACCTAGAAATAATGCATTGTTTTGCTCTGCATTTTTTCAAGATTGTGTTGTCTTTAATTTTCTAGAACTTGGTTAGGATTAATGTGGCGGGTATGAATTTCTTTAAGTTTATCTTTTTTGCAGGATTGCTCAGTCTTTTGAAACTGTGGGCTTTTTCTTTTGCCAAATTAGGAAGTTATCAGCTATTATTTAAATGCATATATATCAGGGTCTGGCTGAAGTTAGTCCTGCTTGAGTATAGTTGGTAATTATGCGGATGTATTAACACCACCAGCGTGAGTACATACATCGGTGTGCTAATTTACAGTTTTACTTTGAACATTTCACCTAAGATGCCATATGGTGTGCTTGAGTGTGATATTGCTATGTTATAGAATGACATGCTTATGATTTTGTAATAAAAAGGGGCGTTATTTGTGCCAGACCCTGTGTATATTTTAGCATTGATTTCTTTCTCATTTCTTTCTTTTTGATAATCTGATGACATAATGCTACACTCTTTTTGTTATTCTCCTACATTTTCTCAATCTTTTTTTCCCTCTAATATTCATACTGGTTAATTTTCACCAGTTTATATTCAAATTCATTGACTCCTCCCTCTGTCGCCTCCAAACTGCCATCGAACCCATCCAGCGAACTCTCTCTTTTCAGTTATGGTGCTGTTCAGTTCTAAAATTTCCATGAAGTTTTTCTTCACACCTTTTCTTTCTTTGCTGAGACTTTGTACTTGTATTTCTACTGGTTTCAGTGTGCGTGTGATTGCTTATTACAACATTTGTATAACAGCTGGATTAAATTTTTGTCAGATAATTCCAATATCGGTGTCATCTGCCACCATGTATGTTGAGATTTCCCTTATTGGGATAAATGGACTCATTTTGACTTGTATGCTGCTCACTATAACGTTATGTGATGAGACCCTGAATCTTTTTTCTTTTTTTAATCCTATGGAACTGTTGATATTTTTATTTTAGTAGAAAATGAACCTGGTTAGGTTGAAGCTGAAAATTACAACCTGCCTTCCGTAGACAGTGGTCCCAAAGTCAGTTTGGTTTGCCGTCTCCGCGGTGCTGTTTGAACGTTCCACGTCTGTGGTGCCCATCAGCTCGGTCCTCAAAGAGCCAGGTGACCCAGATAAGGTCTATTCCTTTAAAATCTTTACTTACAACAAAGTTCTTTATAATTGTGACTCCTTGCTATATTAATTTTAAAATAGTTTAAGATCATTTTATTTTGATTACATCGGTAACCAGTTATTGTTTCTCAGGTACCTCATGAGCCTGTCTCGATCAAGTGACAGAATCTCCTGTGTTAACTCATTTGATTTTGCAAATTGAGAAGGTAGAATAAGGACATCTTTATACCTGAAACCCTCTTTAGAACTTCTTAAAGGGCCCCTACAAAAATCACAGCGATATGTTCTTTCATTTTATTAAAAAAGAGAGAAAGAGAGAAGGATGCTAGAAACGATTGTGATTGTTTCACATGTTTCATGATTCTTAATTAGCTTAACTCTATTATAAAAGCTGCATGGGAAGAACTGTCAGACCAGAAGGGATGTTCAGCCTTTCTCAAATTAAGTTAATGTAGGTAAAAAATGTGACTAATATATTTTTTTTTCATATGATATACTTTATGGGATTTTTCAATGCTTTCTCTGTTCAAAATATATTCTTATTCTAAAGGGAAATACAGATTTCTCTCTATGAATGTTTTGTAGCAGAGTCCAATAGAATTTTACTCCCACCATTAGATTTTTGGTTCCTGTAATACATTAAGCACAGCCTTTCACTCTCATTACCAAATAGGTTTCTGTTTTCCTGTGGGGATTGCCTGAAGTCTCTGCTTTATGCTACAGGCTGGAATTTGTGTCTTCAACAAAGGCAAGCCTCAGACTCCTGGGAAAAGATTATCTGAACATTTGATAAGTCCAAGTACAGGCTCTTGGTGCAGGTTTCTGAGCTAACACTGCTTAGACAATTTCCAGACTACTCTGATGGCTGAGTCAGGATTTCCAGGACTCCTTTCAGTGGGACGCAGACATACTTCATGAAAGCAGACCATTCACTCCCAATATCCACCAGAACATGAGTATGTTATATACCATATACTGAACTAGCAAAAAAAATCATATCATATTCGCTTGCTTAAACAAAATACAGTTAGCAGTACTCTTTAATAACATTCATGGATACACAAAGAGGTCTTTCCTTCTTGTTCTTTACCAGTCTCAAAGTATCAATTTAGTAGGCCATGCATCGGTAAACTGAAATCAAACATTTTTAAGTTGTGTTATGCCTTACTGTCTCCTAGAATTCAGAAACAAATACTTTTACTGGGCTTCAGAAAAAAATTATTCTCCTTTGTACCAGGACACAATTGGACAAATGAATTGTGCATATCCCAAATCACACAAGACTGGTATGTTTGAGAATGATTCTCATTTAATCAGGTCTGACAAGCCCAGTAATTAAGGACTAAGGATCGGCTTTATTTGAGAAGCCATTGCCTTAAAATTCTTCTAAAAACAGGGGCCTGGGCTTAGTTCCCAAGTTATAAAGGAACCACTTCCTAGAAGGTCAAGGACTTTAGAAGAATTTTCAAACTTCAAGAGAAATTATTCAAATGCATAAGTACTGTAAGTGAAATTAGGTGGAATGAATGCCTTGGGCTTGGTTTCCTGGTCTCAGGATAGAAAAGTAAATGAGAGAGGCTATTTCAAATCCGATCAAGATTTCTTGTGAAGTTTTCTGAATAGAAGTAAATTTTTTTGGCAATTGTCTTTGCTCAATACTGTAGGGTCTAGATTTTCAGAGTAAATTCAAGGAGGGTTATATGGTTAGTTTACACTCTTGCTCCAGCGCAAATATAACAAGATCAGCTTGTTGAGGTCAGAAGCAAGCTTTGAAGATCTTTTGTAATCACAGGAGCAGAGTGGACAGGGGAGAGTTTTGAAAAAAAGGTTCGAATAATCTAAAATAATCCAAAACTTCAAAATAGACAAAAGAGGTTACTGGGGGTTCTTTCAGAGAAGTGCTGGGCTTGATTTTCTGTTGTCTGCCTATCTTACAGCTCTATATGGCACCAGAGAGGAGCTTGTAGATGGTTGTCCAGTAAAGATGCAAATGGTTTCTGACTAATGAAAGAGCAATTCCAAAAGCCCTGTGATTCATTAATCAGTTTTTAATTGTCCCATTCAGCAATCTCAGCTTTTTCAAATTAAATTTTACATATATCTATGTGTACATATATGCATATGCATATGTCTATACATGTTAGCATATGTGTGTTAACATAAATCACATCTCATTCATATTAACCATTCGTTAATAATGAATAAACCAGTAAATGAGTTAATGTTAAATAAAATTCTTGACATCTGTTTTTATCTGACCCTTGTTTGGTGAATAAAGGGTAATTGCGTGTCTATAGATTTAGCTTACTTTTTTGTATGTGAGGTTGACTTTTTTTATAGGGTAAAAGCTTGATGACATCATCACAGGGAAAAAACTTGATGGCATAGATGAAGTAGTGCAGATAGTGTAGATTACTGGTACTGGAAAATTAGTAAAGGTAGAGATAACTGGAGGCAGTAATTAGGATTCAACAGACTGAGGATTGTTTGTTTTCTAAAGAGGGAGAGTAGATGTGTTGATTGACATGTTGGTTAAAATGACTAGAGAGAGCTAGTGAAGATGTGAAGAGTGAGAAGAAATTTGTAGACATGTACAGGAATGGGATAGGGTCAAAATCCTTGGGCTAAGCTTCGAATGAAAGACTAAAATTGGATGGAAGAAGTGTACAGGAGGAAGACTTCTGGCCAAGATGGAGGCATAGGTGGACACACTGTGCCTCCTCACACAACCAAAATTAAGAATAATAAAGATTTATAAACAAGAAAATAACCAGAACTGATAGAAAAGTGAACTATGGGGAAGTCCAACAACCATTCCTCCAGACTGGTAAGGGGGTGGAGTCTTGGCAGGAAAAAGTGGAGGTTGGCAGACTGGGGCACGCAGGCAGCAGTGGCTGGCAGATCCCAGGTGTGCAGGCCACGGCTAGCAGACCCCAGGTTCACAAGGCTAGCGGACCCTGGGCAAAGAGTGGCAACAGTGCAGACCCAGCAGGGCTGTGCAAGGCGGCTGGCTGACCAGGTGGTCCCACATTCACGCACAGATAATCTAGGCAAAGGGTAAGTAGCAGAAGGGACTGGAATCTGAGAGAGTGTAGAGCAAGCGCCATTTTCCCTCTCAGACCCTGCCCCCACATACAGCATCACTACCCAGCAACTGGGCTGCCCTGCCCTGGGGAACACCTAAGGCTCCACCCCTCATACATAACAGCCATGACCAGACCAAAAAAAAAAAAAAAAATGGCTCAAATGGGAGAAAAGATCAAAGCCCCAGAGCCAATTCATCTAAGCCTTGAACAGATAGCCAATCTATCAGATGCATAGTTCAAAGCCCTGGTGATCAGGATGCTCAGAGAATTGGTTGATTTTGTTCACAAATTAGGTGAACAAATGAAGGCTACAATAAGTGAAATGAAGGAAAACGCACAGGGAACCAATAGAGATGGGAGGAAAACTGGGACTCAAATCAATGGAGTGGACCAGAAGGAAGAAAGAAACAACCAAATGCAAAAGAAGGAAGAAACAAGGATTTTAAAAAATGGGGAGAGGCTTAGGAATCTCCAGGACATCTTTCAACATCCCAACATCCAAATTATAGGGGTACCGGAAAGGGAAGAGGAAGAGCAACAAATGAAAAGCTTATTTGAACAATAAAGGAGAACTTTCCCAATCTGGCAAAGGAAATAGACTTCCAGGAAGTCCAGGAAGCTCAAAGAGTCCCAAAGAAAGTGGACCCAAGGAGGAACACACCAAGGCACATCATAATTACATTAGCCAAGATTCAAATGAAGGAGAGAATTCTAGAAGCAGCAAGGGATAAGGGCACAGTCACCTACAAAGGAGTTCCCATCAGACTATCAGCTGATTTCTCAAAAGAGATCTTACAGGCAAGAAGGGGTTGGAAAGAGGTATTCCAAGTCATGAAAGTCAAGGACCTCCATCCAAGATTGCTCTATCCAGCAAAGCTGTCATTTAGAATGGAAGGGAAGATAAAGTGCTTCTCAGATAAGGTCTAGTTAAAGGAGTTCATCACCACCAAGCCCTTATTATATGGAATGTTAAAGGGACTTACCTAAGAAAAAGAAGATAAAAAAATAGGACAGTAAAAAGACAGCAAACTCACAGATATTAACAACCACACCTAAAACAAAAGCAAACTAAGCAAACCACCAGAACAGGACCAGAAACACAGAATGGAGATCACATGGAGGGCTAGCAACAGGGGAGTGGGAGGAGGAGAGAGGGGGGAAAAGGTAGAGAATAAGTAGCATAGATGGTGGGTAGAAAATAGACAGGGGGAGGGCAAGAATAGTGTGGGAAATGTAGAAGCTAAAGAAATTACGACACATGGACAAGAACTAAAGGGGGGAATGTGGGTGGGAGGGGGTGTGCAGGGTGGAGGGGAATGATGGGGGAGAAATGGGACAACTGTAATAGCATAATCAATAAGATATATTTTAAAAAGAAGAAGAAAAAAAGAAGTGACAGGAATACTGATATAGAAGTAAAAGGAATCATAAAATGTAGTATTACAAGAATAGGAAATTGTGGTGATATGCTTGATGGCAGATTTTCTCCAGCAGTTCAATACCACTCAAACAGAAAAATAGTAAAAATAAGCATTATATCTATGCATCAATAAACTGAAAAAAATACATAGGAGCTCATGGGACCAGAGGCCACACTGTATTTAAAGATCAGGTGTAGTAAGAATAAGCAAACACAAATCTGAAGAGCTATAAACTGAACTATTAGAGTTTAAGATCAAAGAGAGGCAAATCTAGAGGCGAAATCATGGGAGTGAGAAAGTTGTTAAAAGAGTAAAGGCGAATTAACTGAAATGACAGGTTAAGGAAATGCAAAGTTGACATGTTGGATATGATTTCACATCCACATAGACATTGTCCACTTACTTTGGGTGGCAACTATAAGTTACTGGTAAAAATCAAGTAAGTGGTAGAGAAATTGATTAATGTTGATAAAGAAGGATTGAGTGAAGTATAGATGAATAATTTGTCCTATAAAGGAAAAGAAGTTTGTTTGTTTGTTTGTTTGTTTGTTCCAAGAATATATAAGAATAAATTGAACGCTGCAGAATAAGGGAAAGCTTACCCTAATTCTCTACCATGTGTATCACACATGTTGTGTGAAGAATAAGGACCAAGCACTAGACAGGAGTCAATGGAAAGTGGAGTCCACAGGAGAGAACTAGGTTGTAATTGATTTCAAAACGTGGAGTGGAGCAGATGGTAAGGAAGCATGTATTAGGAAGCAGTTTGTTTATAATGAAACAAAGGCTTTAGCGCTTGGGAGGTTCTACAAATTACATGGTTTAAATCATTACTCTTCACTTGCCAGCCAGTGAAAATTACTTTACCCCTGAGCCTTGTTTATCTATTCGGGGAAGAAAAGGGTGATAATACCATTCACTCAGCGTAAAATACTTACCCAGGACTTGACAGGCAATTAGTGCTTTGTCATTGAGAGCTAGTACTTTATATCCTAGCAGGAGGCCACCTAGCCAAGGAGAAATGGAGAGACAAAGGGGGAAAAGAACCTAAAAGAACATGGGTGGCTGAAGTGTCCGCATTGGGGACGGAGGAACAGTTTAAGAAACAGACGACATGGGCCAGAATTGAGCCATGCCCCTGAAAATGTGATCGTGTAGGAGGTTGGAAGAAATGTTTTAGAGGCGGAAACAACGGAACTTGGCAGTTGCATGTAGGTTTGTGAGACGGGGCGGGGGCGGGGGAATGAAGGAAGATGCCTAGGCTCTGAGCCCTGTGACTAGAATGGAGATACCATTGACAAAGGTAATAAATTGAAGAGGAAGTTGAGCCTGGGTGAGGGGGCCTGGAGACTCAGGGATGACTTCTGTTTAAATAGAGTGACTTGCTTACGCTAGCTAAACATTCAAGGGAACAGAACATATCCTGTGGGCAGCTGGAAGTGGGAAACCAGAGATTAAGGCATGTGACAGGGACCGGCTCGGAGCTCACCAGTCCCACTTACCCCCCTACATACACAGGGAGATTCCACCTCCCAGCTTCACTTGCACTGTGTTGCAGCCCTATGACCAGTTTGACAACAGGATGGGGCAGCGGCGAGGTACACCACGGTGAAGCCTGTCCAGAAAACTTGTGCATCCTCGCACACTCGCCTTCCCCACCCAGTGATGTCTGCAAGGGGCGTATGTTGGCATGGCTGAGCCACACAAGGGAAGAAGCCCGTATCCTTGGATCACGTTCAGGGACAGAGACACCTTCAGTAGGGGACTGCAGTATAAGAAAGCAAACACTTACTGCTTTAAACCAATGATATTAGAGAGTTTATTTCTACTTAGCCCGTGGTGACTAATAAAATAGACCAGATTGGAGAGCTACATCTTCTAATCCACTGCATTTGTTCCCAGATAAAAATGTATGAAGTGGCTGCATCTGCATTACCTTGGGGTAGGGGTGGGGGAGGAGGTGCTTTTAAAAAATGCATATTTCTGTTCCCAAACTAAACCTGCTGGTTTAGAAGCTCTGGTGAGGGCCCTAAAAATTTATTATTAACAAGCAGCCTAGGTGATTCCGAAGTGAACCAACTGTCTATCTAGGAAGATAATGGGAATCCCTAACTTGAGAGATTATCAAAAAAGAGGGAGAAAGTAGAGGTGGGGTTAGGGTTAAGGACCAAGATAAAGAATTTAGAGAATACCTGCTTTTTTTTTTTTTTTTTTTTTTTGCAATGCAAGGAGAATAATAAACTAGGACTGATATAAAAAAATAAAAAATACACAAGGAACGTAGTAATGAAAGCAGAAGATAAGACAACTGAAATTCAAATGCTGTGGGTGGTCCACAATGTCAAGTGTTTTACAGCAATTCTTCTCAACCTGGGTATGTTGTTAAACAACAGACTGTAATTTGTTAGGTCTGGAGTGAGGCCAGAGATTCTGTATTTTCACCAAGCTCCCAGGTGGTGCTAAAACCATAGGTCCACAGACCACACTTTGTGTAGCAAGACTTTAGAGAAAGGAATATAGCTTAATAGGGAATGAGCCACTGATTTTCTACGTAGGATGTCAGTGGTGACTTTTTAATAGCGAGAATGAAGGATGAAGCCAGACAGCATGGGTTTAAGGAACGCAGGGGTAATAGTGAAATGAAGGCATATTTTGTCTTGTACTTCCTTGAGGACTGAGGCTAAAGAGAAGAGAATTGAAAGACAGAAAGAAGCACACAAAATAGCGAGATCCTGGATGGGGAAAAGATTTGATATAAATAACTTTGTGAGCTGAGATAAAGTACTACTTGCTGATAAAAAATAAAGTAAAGAAAATATATTATATGTCTACCATCTACTGCCTAAGAGACAAAAATCCAATTTTACTTGCCTTAACAAAGTCAAAAATCAATCAATAACACTTCCCCAAAATTACAAAGACCTTAAAATGTTTAACTACCGTTATCTTATTCCATCTTACACATCATCGTTTTCAGTTTATTTCCCCCTTGCTCTCCTCCATGCCCTCTTGATAATTAGGTCTTTCCAGGTAAGTGCAATATTCTTCTTTCTGAGGAGTCTTGCTACTCTAAACGTGGTGATTGGATTAAGAGGGTGGATATCGCTGGAGAGCTTAGTGGAAACGTCGAAGCTTAGGACCTAGATCTAATGAATGGGTGACTTATAGGCACATTGAAGTGTGAGAAGTTCTAAGTGGGCCATGCCCATGCTGCTGGCTCTGCCCCAGAGCTACAGTTTGCAGCAAACTGTATGAATTTGAGATTCATTTTGTATCATTTTGTATCATTTGCTGGTAATAAATAGTTTCAGGCTTTGATGTCTGAAAACGTCTTTATTTTACACTTATCTTGAAGTTATTTTTTAGTGTGACATGAAATTAGATGTTGAGAGTTATTTTTCCTTTCATTTCAGAGATACTTCCTCTGTTTTCTGATTTCAGTTGTTTTTGAGATATTTTCCACTCATAAAATTGGCCTTTTTCTGTAGTTAAATCTGTGTTTTCTCTTTCGGTGTTTTAAAGATGTCCTTGTCTCTGAGGTTCTGTAGTTTCTTTACTAATGGTTTAATTGTGAATTTCTTTCTTTTATTTTTAGTACTGCTTTAAATCTATTGTGATTCTAGAATCTAAGAATTTGAGTTATAAAATTTTTTGGAATGTTCTTATTTTTTCTGTGTATATCGCCTACCCTATATATATATATCCCCTATTCTCTCATTCTACAATTTGGTAGATTTTCTCCAATTCTTTCAGCCTCTCTCTCCCTCTCTTTTTTAATATACACAGTTTTATAACAAAATTTTAAAAATACAACCTTCTAAAAAACCCAAAAGTTACAATTGATACTTATTCCTATGAATTTTCTCTGCTACCATACACAAGTCAAGAAATTTAAAGAAATTATTAACTATTTAGAAACATTTAATATCAGAAGCCTTAACATCAAATTGTATATAGTAGCCCCTCAAAAAGCTACAACCTGCATTTTTAAAAAGTATTTTCTCTACAAAGAATCTTATCAGCTATCCAAAAATACATGCAGTTTTTACACTGAAGCTAGTATTGAACTGCACTTAAATTCACATTCTTAGCGAAACAATTGCCTCAGCACAAATGCACACTCCACACACATCGTTAAAGCCCCTTATTTTTCATCTTCATCCTCTTCTTTCTCATCATCATTTTCCTCTTCTTCCCTCTCCTCCTCATCCTCTGGCTCATTCTTCTTCTTCGAGCCTATGGGCCTGCCAGAGCCTTTCCTTCCCGCTTGGCCTTTGCCGTTCGCACACTATGTGGCGATACCCTTCTCTGTTTCTCCTTTAGCTTAGCTGCTTCCTGCTCATACGGTTGCGTATCTTTGACTGATTGTTGAGACCACATTTCACCCAATTTTACTGCAGTATCCCCAGTGGATAAGCCAGGGTGCTCACATTTAATCTTTGGGTGATCGAGCAAAACAGGAAGAAGGCAAATGGAATCTTAGCCTCTTTTTTTTTACTGAATTGGTTTTTGCTTCTCTGTATTGCATTCTGGGTAATTTCTTGAGCTCTATCTTCCAGTTCACTAATTCTCCCTCCATTGTGCTTTATCTTTTCTTCAACATTTACATTAAGCTTAATTCCAATGACTATATAACCGTAATTTTCATTGGTAAATATCCTCCCATGTTTTTTAATACTAAATTATTTTCATATACTTTGGTCCATTGTTTCTTCATTAAATCACTCCAAACATATTTACTTATAAGTCTGCATGCAATAATTCTTCTACTGAATACTTTTGGAAATCTAACATGTTTAAATTTTTTTTACTGTTGTTCAATTATAGTTGTCCCCATTTTTTCCCATTACTCTCCCCTGGTCTGCCCATCCCTAAATCTAACATGTTATTTGTACAGAATCGTGCTGATGGTGGCTTGTCCTCAAGCAGCCCTTCCCAACCTTTAACGTATATTTAAATCATATGCACATCTTATAAAATTGCATGTTTTGATTCACTCAGTCGAGGGTACGGTCTGAGATCCATCATTTCTAACAAGTTCCCAAGTGATTCTGATGCGGTGGGTCCACATGACAGTCTGAGCAGCAAGTACAGCAGTATTTCATTATTATCTATTGTTTACTTATGTTTGAGAGGGATTTACGTGGAGAAATTCCATGTGACCTGGATTGAAAATTCCTCTGAAACTTGTTTGCTTTCAGTTCTGTCAGGAACACTACACTGGGACCATTATGTGCACACGCTGAGGTTTTTTTTTTTTTTTACCTGTGATTTCAGGACCATACAAGGAGTCTGATGGCGTACCCCAAATCAGCACTAGGGCCTCGTTATTGTCATGAGCCCTCGGAGGAGAGTTGTCCTCCCTCCATTTTCCTCTAATCTGGGGCCCGAACAAGGAAGCCAAGAATCTGTGCCTTATCTCTTTGCTGGTGGGCAGACATATCCTTTTGTACTCCCTCATTGTAGATATAATCCTTCTAAAATTGTGATTTTCATCTAACCGTGACAGGTTCAACTTCTCACCTCGTGTTGGCCAAAAGCTTTCTCTTCCTTTCTAGCTTCTCCATTAAACCCAAGTCTTCAGGGCAGCCAAGTAGTAAGTGGCAGCTTACTCTACGGTTCCAGCTTTCTCTTCATTTACAACTTCAGGGGATGTTTTTAAAAAATATTTTATAGTATTTCTGGATGATTCATATTGAAGTGTATTTCAGGATATCTAGTACACAGTATAGTTGGAACAATAATTTGTTAAATATTTAGGAAGATTGCTAAATAGAATGGTTAGAATTTTTTAAATGCCTAATATTGACAGTTAGAATCCTAAAATCTGGAATGTCGCGATTCTAAAAGACTCCCAAATAGATGGAATTTTACTTTATTTAGAACTTTGTCAACTAAACTCCATCATTATTACACTGAATTTTTCCCTTTTTAACTATTTGTGTTGGCATAATATAGACACAGCCTGAATCACCATAGGGAATAGAAACTGGGTTTAAATCTATTTTAAAACAATAAGGAAGTGATGTGCCATGGAGACTAATAATTTTTTCTCTCTCCTAGGGAAAGATTTAGAACCAAATTGATGAGCAAATTTAATTTCAAATTACTAAACCCAAATATAGATATGTCAACAATGGGCATTTACAAATGTGTCTGTTTCTGGTAAGGAAGACACTCTATGAAGATTTTCTATCAGTGCTTTATTCTAGTGCACAGGTAGCAAACACAAGGCCCAGGGGCCGAATCCAGCCCTCCACCTTGTTTTATCTGGCCCAGCACCTTGTTTCTACCCAGCAGCAGCACCGAGCTCTCACTTAACTGTTAAGGAGTAGTTACATGTATACAGTCCTAAAGTTACATTTGATCCTTTGAAGGCAGCTGCGAGGCTGATGTGGCCCCCGGTGAAAATGAGTTTGACACCCCTGTTCTAGTTTGTTACAATGAACTGGCTAAGAAAACAAGAGTGGAGGTACTTTCAATCTCTAATTCTTTAAATTATTCTTAAAAATAAAACAAAATCTAAGCAGGGTTGAAAGATAGAGGAAGATATGCTCTAGTAGACAGGGAAAAATAATAGAAAGAAGGCGGAGCTATGAGCCATCATTTAGAATACAGCAAACAGCAATATAGTCCCAGGCAACTGTGTATCCACCCCTGAACTCCAGTGACGAACTGGTGAGACAATACAGAGCAGTGGTTCAATGTGAAGTCTAGAGATAGTCTGACCGACTTCCAATTCCATGTTTACTTACTAGGTATAAGATCTTGCACAACTCATTTAACTTTGTTGGGCCTCAGTTTCTTCATGTATTATTTTTAAGAAAAGGAAACAGAGCTCACAAGGTCATTGAAATCATTATATTGAGATCATAATGTAAGGTGCTTAGCACAGTGCTTAGCGTCTGGTATGTGCTAACAAATAATTAATATGATAATGATGATGATAATAGTGGTGGTAGTGGTGATGGTGTCATTAGAATTAGCTAGGGTCTGGCCAGGAAGGCTGGGGATCAGATACAACTTGATTGTTCATTCACTCATTTAATCATTTATCAGAAATTTAATACGCACCAGATATTGTGCTAGGTATCTGGAACTTTGCAGTGGCTAATGGAGCTCTGAGAAACTGCAAATGGGAGGTTCCACAGCTAACGACAGTTCATCGCTTGCATGGCCTACTCCACCTGCCAACAGTAAGACTGCTGCTGGATGACATCAAGGTGTTAGGACTGAACCCACTGGTATATTTCCTCATCTGTCACTAACTCAGATATGGAGAAGTTGGCAGCGCTGGCAGCAATGGCGATAGTACGTGGCAATGAAAGCATTACCGAAACGTGAGAGACTATAGTCAATTCGGAACTACCCACTCTGCTCCCAAACGCTTGACTCTTCCTGAGGGATATCCTGGTTCGAAAGAAAGTACTCTGAAATACCTTGAAGTCCAAGGCTTACGTTTGAGGGTCGACTTGACCACATCCTAGGTGTAGGAAAGTTGGTGCATGAATTCTCCTCTCCGATCTTCAGTTTCTTCATTTTATTCAGAGTTGTGAAGTTAACTGAGCTGATGGGAAAGCATACAGCGTAAGGGAAAATAGTGATGATGTTGGGTATTTTCGGATCCTCTTTAATTTTCACCCAAAATGTACAGAAACTTCATGGAAGCGTTCCCTTGACCCCGACTTCTGCTTGAATTTGGCTAAGAGGAAGCACTGGATGAATGCAAGGAGAGCGATCTCAGAGTACGTACCTTCTCATACATCCCACACAGTACGTGTCACTCTAACAAAGTCCCTATTACCATCAGAGGTCCTCTCGGTGTAGTTTGCTCTCTAACTTCTGATAGTTGCTGCCTCCCCACATCCCTGAGACAGTAACCTGCCCCAAGCCTCAGACATAAAAACATTCCTTCTTGTGCGTTCCAACTCTGCCTATACCTTTGTTATAATCCCTGAGTGAAACTGACTCCAAAATGCCCAATTCATTTGTGCCTCTTGTGTCCTTCCAGGATCGTGACCTGATCATGCAGGCTCTGCTCTATCAGCCTGGACGCAAACTTCATCTCTTTCTAGGCTTGTGAACTTAGGTAAATTTATTCACCTTTCTTGCTTCAAGTTCCTGACCTATTGTTTTGTGCTCAAGATTGTTGGGTCATCATTATAAGCATTTAATACATGATAATGATTGATAAGTGCAAGATACTTTGTCAAATCTAAACTTCTATATACACAGAAGATTAGGTAATGACAATGGTTTTTATTAAACCTAGATCGGTGCCCCACGTCCTATTATGGAGGAGTTAGGAAAGAACAATGTTGCAAAAGAAAGTAGTATCAGGTGTTAAAATAAATGAAAGCTGACGCAGGGTTCCATACTAGCCCGCTCCCAAGACGACCTCCAGAGATTCTCATCTGCCAGCAGTCATGCGTACATACAGTTCCTCACCAGGCTGAATAGGGCTTGCCTGAGAAATAAATAGGATATTGCAGAAATGACAGGGTGTGGCTTCTTAGTTTGGTCATAAAAGTCATTGTGGCTCCCAGGGTCACTCATTTTGAAGAATGTCAGCTGCCATGTCATGGGGATACACAAGCAGACCTATGAAGAAATTCACGTGGCAAGAAAGTAAAACCTCTGGCAACAGGCAGTGTGAGCCTGCCAGGCATGTGGGTGAGCCGTCCTTAAAGTGGACACTTCAGCTTCACGCAGCCTTTGGATGACTGCAGCTGCCGTGACATCTTGCTACAACTTCACAAGAGACCCTAAGCCGCAACCGCTTAGCCAAGCCGTTCCTAAACGCCTGTCCCATCGGAATCACGAGGTGATAAATATTTACTAAGGTCACTAAGTTCTGAGGTAATTTGTCACGCAGCAGTAGATAACAGATTAATTTCCCTTTACTCCAAATTATTTGCTTGAGTACTAAGGAATCTTGAAGAAAAGCTAAGCCCTGAACTTCTTGATAATAGTTAATTCAAATTTTTTAACTTCATAAGAGTCAGTATACAATGATCTTCTATTCTAATGGAAAAGAGGCAGCATTGTTTCTTTCCATTCTGACTCCTGAGTGATAGATGGATCCCTTCATCTTGGACTGAGTTTAGTCTCCCTCCAAACAGAAAACAGCTTCCACCATTACTCCAGAGACCTCATTTTATAGTGCCGTCACTCCTGGACACAGGAAAGTGACTCAACAACGTTAATACTGTTTGTACATTTCCCCACAGTCCCTACAGCATTAACACTGCATTTTTTTTTATTGCATCACATAATCATTCTCATGAATGTCTAACTTTTCCAGTTATGTATACTGCTAATCTTGGGACACTCTAAGTTAGACAAAGTCTATGTATTTGGCCTCTTTAATTTCTTCTTTAATCTTTATTCATAAATCAGTTGGCTCATCTTCTTTCCTACTCATTCCAGTTCTTTGAACTCATTCCAACTGTATCAAGAAAAAAGGAGTCCCTGTTGAGCAATGTGGTTTGACCACAACGCTATCTCAGCAATGCACTGAATGTTTGCTTACAATATTATTCTTTTATTTCTTGAGGCAAGGTAACTCCTAAGAATGGCAAATATTTGAGTTTTAAAATCTATTACCTGCTGTCGAATATCTAATGCATTCCAGTAAAACATGCTGAAGCACCAAATGTTCAAGGCACAGCCCCTTGAACTCAAGATTGCTATTTTGGGGCTAGGGAAAAATTAAAAGGTGGAAAGGTTAACAAGTTCCCTATGATTGCAAGTTTCAATTATTCAATATCTGCCCTATAAAGTATTGCTTGCAAATATTGAATTCAAAGTTTTCCACCAAAAAAAAAATCTGATATATTTTTTCAAAGATTCCAAGAGCTTAGCCCCCCCCCTCCACCCCCGTATACATTGCCTTTGCACTATTCCATAAATAAATATATTTTGGGTGATTTACTTGATTTGGTTTGGTTTGAAATATCATGGCTGCATGGCAAAGTGATTTAGAATTCAGGAGACTTGAGTTTTTAATATTATTATCCCCACCAATGAACTCTCTGTCCTGGGGGACATCATTTACCTTCTGTGTCTTCCATTGGGATAGCGTTCCCATTCTGGCTATATTCATAACCAGAATGAGAACATCACTCACTCTTCCTTTTGCAAAGATTTACTGCCAAATAATCTAAGAAACCTATAAGTATTTTAAATATAATAATAACAACTGCACAATTTCTGAGTAGTCTCAACTAAGCCACTGATGTTGAAATAAAATCTAATTATTACATAGATTATTTACATCACAAAAGGGAGAGTTGAGATTAGAAACTTATCAGGAGAAAGAAAAGATAAAACACACACTTTCAGGTATTTTAACTCCTATGCTTTAATGGTAGATATTTATGTTAGATCACAAGACTGGACTAAGGTATCCAAATTCTTATCCCTTCTCACCATCAAGAACATGATTTCAGGTAACAAGAGGGACACACCATGTTTAAAGGGTTGGGGAAGTATGTCTTTGTGATGATGGATTCTCCACTTTAAAGTCATAGATTCACATCAACAATCCTCAGGACACTGTTTCACAGTTGGAAAATCGTTTCCAACACGATTTTGGAAAGTCAGGCAACAGATGAAATGTCTGGAGCAACAAGTATGAAAGACACACGGGCAAAAGCTGGGGGAGTGGAAATGGGAGGCAACTGGGGAGGGCTGGGGTGGTGGGCTGGGATGGGAGTAGAAGACAGAAAACTGTATAAGAACAACAATTAAAATAAAAAATATATATATAATAAAAAAATTAAAAAAAAAGAAATGTCTGCCATTCAGTGAAGGGACACAAGTTCCTGACAAAATGTGTTGGACTCCCAGGGCTCATTGTCTTCAATGACAAAGTGAGAGTCACATTATGGGCAAGGCAAGATAGATTTTTGAACTTGTAAATCACATGTGACCTGGCATGCAGAGCCCTTCATATCATGCCTGGACACGGTAAGTTCTCAATGCATAAAGATAACAACAATGATTAATTTTCTCATATAAGGGCATCCTTGCTCTAAAATTTGGAAAAACACAACTCATGGGAAGTATCATTTTTAATAGAACCAACGTGATCCTCTAGTATAATTTCTCCAATTGTCCTTTAAAATCTCTTACATCAAACAGGACTCTCAACTTCTTTGGGTCACTCCACTGCAATGATGGAACACAACTTTAACGCACCTGTCCTATTATCTTTACACATCATGCTTTAAAACTCACAGTTGAGCTTCCCAAAGGGTGAGCACAAGTCAGAAATGCAACAGAATAAGCAGATGAAACAAAAGGAAGAAGAAAACAGAAAAGCCTTGGGTATAAGTCCATCTGGACCTAATGGGAGAAGATAAAATGAAACCAGATGGAGGCTTATACCTTTATTTTTGTTTCACTGAATGGAGCAGATAATCAAAAACATTTCCCCAATTTTGGTTTTCTAATCTCCTCTGTCACCTTCCACCAAAATATTAGGCCAGACAGAGGTCCTCTGTGGTCCTCATCTCCTATCATCCTTTGTTTTAGAGAAATATATGCTTTTGTAATCACTGAAAGAAGCTGAGTAAATATTTTCAAGATAAGCCTGGAAATCTTACTGTCTCTAAATCATCAACAGACAAAAAAAAAAAAAAGAGAGAAAGAGAGAAGGAGAGATAAGGAGAGGCAGTTTCCTATTCAAACATGTTGCTTAAGAGCTAATGGGAGTATTATTATGATGAATAGGCCAAAATCTTTGTCTTCAGGAACATTTAATGGGATAGGAACTGACCAATATTTACATTGGAGGTAAAGCTACATTTTATTTTCTCTAGAGTCAAATATTACCAAATGTGCACTCCATCCTTCAGAGTGATGCTGCCTCTGTTTCACCCCAACTTGTATGTCTGAGATTCCCATAAAATCTTGCAATCCATCCCCATTTATAACACTCCCAAGCTTTACGGTTCAGCAACAAGGGATTACTGGAATGCTCCAGTTCTAGGGTGGGGGAATAACAAGCTATAGGTGAGTCATGCATGCCTTTCAAGCTCTGAAAACGATCAATGCTACAAGCTAGGCGAGTGCACAACGCCCATTCAGATAAGACAGTCTCCACCTATAACAAAATGGTGGGCTTCAGTTTTCAGACTTACCCAAACAGTAGCCACGTGTTTCTGTCCCTCGTGATTGTGATGGAGATAATAAAGGTGTTATGTAAACAACAGCCTCGGTCAGTAAATGGAAAGTGATTTTTTTTTTATTGTAGTTTGATATCCTCATATTGAGAACAGAGAAGTTTCAGATATGTACCTCTCTTGATGCATTCTTTTCCTTTCTGGCTTGTGGCAGGAGCATTAAATTAAAGTGAAGAGAACCAGGCGATCCCTGAGATTAAGCAATACCTTCCAGTGAGAGCTTTGGAAGACCCCTCAGACCCATGGTTTCAATTTAAAAACCAAATGCTTGCAGTAAAAGACAATGGAGGCCAGCTCAGGACGAATGATGCTGTCATGTTTACCCCAGGTTGAAGATGAATACCAAAGTGTTGTCTATATTCCTTCCTGCCTCGAATCCCTTGCTTCCCATTCTTCCATAAAACTGCTCTGATTGATCAGGGATTTGCCTTTGCCATTCCACCAAATCTGCTTTCATCAGGACCATCAGGGACTTCTGCCCTGTAAGCCGTAGTCAGTTGCTCATTTGGCGCAGCTAACCACACCCTTCTCCTGGGTTCCCAGAATGCTGTACTCACATAGCTTTTCTCTTGTCTTTCTGGCATTTTCCCAGTGTCTCTGCTTGTTCCTCCTCAACTTCCCAATCTCTAAATACAGGCCTACTCAAGGGTCCAGTTTGGGGACCTACTTTCCTTTCAATCTATACTCACTCCCTCAGAAATCTAGACTCATACTTCCAACTACCTACCTGCAGACTCCATAGTAGAAATCGCAAACTAAGAACGTCCACTGTTGAACTCCTGGTCTGCTATCCGAAATCTTTCCTACCTTTAATGATGGCAATTCTAGTTGCTCAGCCAAATATCTGGAGTCATCCTTGACTCCTCTCTTTCTCCTATAGATCACATCTAACTGCAGATCTTGCTGGGTTTAACTACAAAAACAGGTACCAACTGTGACTGCTCTTCACCATCTCTATGGCAATTGCTGTGACCACTCATCATCTTCCTGTTTTCTTCAAGAGGCTCCTCTGGGATGCTGATCTCCCTGCTTCCTCCCCACAGTCTTTCCTAAGTATATCGATAACAGTAAAAAAAATTGCAAAAATATGTTAGATCATGCTACACCTCTGTGCAAAACTTTTGGTGCCTTGCAATCTCACTGATTAAAAGCCAAAGTCCCCATTGATCTGCTACTTCCCTCCCTCATCTCTTTTTATTCTTGCTCACTCATCCCAGTGACACTGGCCTCCTTACTGTTCCTGGAATATGCCAGGCACACTCATGCCTCAGGGCCTTTGTATTTGCTGTCCCTTCTGCCTGGAATACTCTTCTTCCACATGTTGGCCTAGTTTTGTCTCCTGCCTCCTTCAAATCCTTTCTCAAGTGTCTCTTTCTCAGTGAGGACTTTCCTGAAATACCTGTTTAGAATATAAGCCCAAAGCCCAAATCAGTAATCATTATCCCATCCCTTATTGATTTTCATCCATAGCACTGATCTTAAATGTAGCTAAATGTACTCATTTGTTTTATTCATCATTTAGCGCCTCCCACTACACTCCATACTTCATGAGAGTGTGAATTGCTGTCAGCTTTGCTGACAACGGCTTCTCCTAGAAGATGCTTATGATGATTGCTGAATGGATACATGAATGCAAAACTGAGAGTTTATCATTCTTCCTTCATTATTTCTTCCATTATTTAGTCCCTGTGCTACTCCAACTGGTCCCACATACTGCCCCATGTTCAAGCCTGGGCACTTCCACATTTAGTGTGCCTTAGAAATCTTTGTCATTCTTTCCACCAAACATTAGGGTGTCACACTTTTCTCTGAAGTCCACAGAATCCATCCCTGTCTAGTTGTTATTAACAGATAACATTAACTGAGGATCAGGCATGTAGCCTTTTCCGTGGGAGCTGGCATTTGAATTGTGGCTCCTAGAGAGCCAGTGTCCTGTATTCCAAAGTATGCGTCTACAATTACGACTGCAGTTCTTACACTTAATGCTTCTGGATTCAGTGTTCCAATGGATTCCTTCTTTCAAGCCGTCCCTATACCGCAAACTTTAATATGCCCTGGAATAGAAACAGAAGGCTCATTTTTCTGTTTTATCTGCAGCAGAGGTGATTTAAATATTAAACAGAAAGACCTTATCACTCACAAGATGAACAAACCCATAAAGTCCCAGAAGGACCTTCCATAAGGATTAGAGCTAAGGCTCTATGGTACATGGGCTTTGCTATAGAAGTATTGCCTAACTCTAAGTTGAAAACATTTTTAAATAGGCAGTAACGGAGTAAGATCTGACCCTCTTTCCTAATATCAGACAAATCTCTTTATACTCTGTTTCAGCTCACAGACCAGTCTGATCTTTTCCCACCCAGTCTCTGAACCCCATCCTGTTTGCCCTAGAAGAGAAGTATTTGTGTTTTGCAACCCTCTTAGGTACAGGCTTTTAATTTCACATTTCCAAATACCATATGGTCTGAAAGCCAATTCACCATTATTCCAAAACCTCAGGGCCACCTCCAAACAATACTCCTTTATCCTGATATACCAATAACTGTTTCTTTCACACAGAGCTATTCCTCCTGCAGGGGTGTCAAACTCATTTTCACCGGGGGCCACATCAGCCTCACGGTTGCCTTCAAAGGGCCAAATGTAACTTTAGGACTGTATACGTGTAACTACTCCTCAACAGTTAAGTGAGAGTCCGGCACTGCTGCTGGGTAGAAACAAGGTGCCAGGCCACATAAAATAAGGTGGAGGGCCGGATTCAGGCCATGGCCTTGTGTTTGCCACCTGTGCAGACTGTGGCTGTCACCAAGCAGGGGAAGAGACCTGGAAATCATGCGCAGTCATTTGGGCCTCACCTGTCCTTCTTCATGCCTTAGATGAGTTTCCATGGCTTATTTCTTTCCTCAGAGCTGACGACTTCACTAGCATTATTTGTAATGAGGTTCTTCAGACCATGAATTCTATTAGGTTTTCTTGTCTAAAAAGTTCTCATGTTGTCTTTATTACCTACAATGTTTTTTACAAGATATAGGATTCTAGATCAACAGATTTTTGTGTGTTTTTGTTGCTTGTTTAATACTTCAAAGACAGCATTTCTTTGTCTCCTGGCTTTCATTGCTTCTGTTGAGATGTCAACAGTATTTCCTGTCATCGTCTCTTGTATGAAACCAGCTCCCCCGAGTTTGACTATGATGTACCCTGCGATAATTTCCTTCCTCTTTATCTGCCTTGGGTTTTATTGAGCTTCCCAAACCTGGTACTTTACATTTTTTAAGCAAATTTGAAAACATTTTCACCATTATTTCTGCAAATCCTTTTTCTGTTCTCATCTGTCTTCCTTTTCTTTCTCATACTCTAATTCCATGTATATTAGACTGTGTGATATTATCTCATGGGTCAGTGAGTTCAGTTTTTTTAACATTTTTGTTTCTCTCAGTGCTTCATTTTCAATAAATTCTATTTCTCTTGAGTTTACAGAATTTCTTTGAGCCAGGGAAGTTTTAATCAGGCAAAAGCTAAACAATATATGTACAGTAAGTATTGCTATGCCTCTGGAACCTTAAAACCCAACCACTCATCCACCACATTCTATCACTTGTTACTCCAGCTACATGTTCTTAATACAAATCCTTCCCTGATACTTACACTCATATATACCTAGTATAAGTCTTACTCTGCACATTTGAGGATGTTATAGAATTATAGTTACTTTTATCATTCGTTTGTTTTCTTTACTTTTTCCCTCAGTACTTTTATAATCAAAAATTCATAAAATACAGAATGGAGTAAAAAAAATTGCAATATGGCTGCCCAGAGACTACTCATGTAAACACTTTTTAAAACATACATAACATAAAATTTACCATTTTAACATGTTTAATTAAGTGTGAAGTTCTGTGACATTAAGTTCATTCACATTGTGCAACCATCGCCAACACCCATCTGTAGAACTTGTTCATTGTCCTCAGCTGAAACTCTGTGCCCATTGAATGTAAACTCCCATTTCTTCCTTCCCTGGCCCATGGTAAACACCTTTCTGTCTCTATGAATCTATTTTAGATACCTCATGTAAGTGGATTCATACCATATTTGTTCCTTCATAACTAGCTTATTTCACTGAGCATAATGTCTTCAAGATTTATCCATGTCAGAGCATGCATCCAAATTTCCTTCCTTGTTAAGACTGAATAATACAGATTGTAGGTATATACCACCGTTGGTGTACTTATTTATCCACCCATCAGCACTTGGGTTGCTTCAGCCTTGTAGCTGTTGTGAGTTATGTTTCTGTGCACATGGCGTGCAGGTATCTGTTGCAGTCACCACTTTTCTTTTCAGTGTGTACCTCATGTGAAATTGCTAGATCACAGGGTAATTTTGTGTTTAATTTTTTTGAGAAATCAAGTCCAACTAGGTAGGCAATCCACCCAGTGGTTTTTCATGTTTCTTCTTTCGTGGTTTTTTTTTTTGCCCTAAAATTGTCATGTTTCTTTTTCTTTTAATAATTTCCATTTTGCTATTGAGTAATATTTCCCTTTCTTGTTTTTATATTTACTTTTAAATTTATAATTCTTTATTATTAATGTCCTTGTTTTCTAATTCTATCATTTGTGAGTCTGTTTATATTTACTGATTTTTCACTCAGTTAAGGTCATATTTACCTGGTTTTTTGCTCATCTAATTATTTTTATTATGATATCCATTACTATGGTTTTCTTTTTGTTTATTCTTCATGGGTCTTATGGAGCTTCTTGGATTTCTTACTTTGAAAAGTGGGAGGGGGGACTCTGCCCACAGGGCCCCCCTGGCTGCCATGGATGAGAATAAGTCTACCAAGACATGATCTTCTTGGGGAGGAAAGGTGGCCAATCTCTCAAAGGAGAAGAGCCAAGAGCCTTTTCCTCAAAGGGCTTTTATTGGGTTCATTTTGCATAGGAATGAATACAGGCTCATTAATCATTGTCAGGCAGTAAGGATCAAACAATAGATAATGTATAAGGAACTCTGAGGGCCTATTTTGAGTCAGGGTCAGATACCTAAATGGCCATAAAACTTTGAGGAACAAACTCACTTCTCGCTTGGACCCTTATCATTTAATTGAGAGCATTCTAAACAGAGCAGATTTCACAGGATTTTACATATTCTTGATCACCCTAGGGAACCCACCCTTTCCAGCACAGGGCAGTACCCACCACCAGCACTGTTTCAGGCTTGAGGCATTGTCTCAGGCTTAAGTCGGGCAGGGGAAATAAGGCAGTCAAGAGATTACAAAGCTTCTTGCAGACAGAATGAGGACTCAGGCAATGTCAAAGCTGAGGGTCCATCACCTCCTTTTGCTATAGCCCCCCAAGTCCTTCCTTGGGGCCTCCACATGATTGTGCCCGGCTTAGGTCATTCCACCCTTGGGGAATCTTACCTGTCATTGGCTAACCGATCAAGCATTGGGGGCCAGTTATGGATGAAGTAAAAGAAGCAGAAGTGGTGCTCCTGCCAGGGAATAAGCTTTGTCTCCTTAGTGGCTTACAGTCCAAAGGTTGCTCACTCAGCCTTAGCCATGGGGGGCTTGCAGCTCCTGAAACCAGGCAGGGCAGTTCCCAACAGAAAAGTATTGTTCATACTTTTCCACAAATTTGGAAAAAAATTTACCATTGATATATACTAGACTTATAGATATCAAGTTTTGAGTGTTAGGGTTTTGTTCCCTCTTTGCTGAGTTTTGTTCTGAGGAGGAGTTACTTTACTTTTGTGTTAGTTTGATCATTTAGGGTTTGCTGTGAGAATTTGTTAGAGTGTCTCTAGCTATGCCCTTCTCCTAACGTGTAGACTTAAGTCTACTGAATACTTATGCCATTCAACCAGATCTCTTCACTCTAGCTGGCAGGAAACTAAAAGTTGCACAGCCCTCTCCATGCCCTGATCATTGATCAGCTCATAGCTCCACAGGTAACTTATTACTAAGTGGTTCATCTTTGCCCACACTCATGGAGTGTCATCCCCTACATGGGCAGCTTAGTGTTCACCGAATACTCAGCAGGGTCTCTGTGCAGATTTTGAGAACTCCTTCCCTACACAGTTCTTTCATCCAGTGCTCTGCCCCAGAAATTCCAGCTGCATCAGTACCCTTGAGCTCCAACTGTCTCTCTCTCTCTCTTCAACTCTTCAGGACTGTGGTTGTCTGATTGGCTCCTCCCTCCAGCATGGCTGTGCAGCAATTGCCTCTAGGCAGAGAGTCCCGGGAATCAGGGTGCTCACCTCATTTGTTGACCTCTCAGGGATCACAGAACTGCACTACAGGATCCAACATCCAAAAACAGTAATTCCATATATTTTCTCTGGTTTTATGGTTTTTGTAATGGGAGGATTAATGCACCGCAGTTACACCATCATGGCCAGAAGCTGGAATCTCTCCTTTGTTATTTCATTCTCACTTTCTGTTGTCAGGCTTATAATTCTACCTTCTTCTTAAATGTTTTCAGGGTGTTATTTTTGGCACTCTCTTTATTTGATTCACTCTCCGAGATGAGCTCATCAGCTCCATGGCTTCAATTATCATTAATATGCTAAGGACCCCTTAAACCTGTGTCTTCTGCCAAACCTCTCATTCCTATTATTTCAAATGTGATACTCAATTCCCTACTGGACCTTACTATTTAGACATGCTAAAACATCTCCAAGTCAATATCCAAAACTGAATTGAATGTCCAAAACTCTCTTCATAAATGCCCTTTCTTCTTGTATTCTCTATTGTGGTAAATAGACACACCATCCACCAGGCACAGAAACCAGAAATCTGGGGTATATCCCAGCCTCCTACTTCTTTCTAATCCCTTACATCCAGTCAAGTCTCATAGATTCTACTTCTCAAATATTTGTCAAAACCACTGCCTCTCTCTGTCCTCACTGCACTATCGTTACCCAGCCTCCTAATTTCCTAAGAGCTAACTCTCATAGAGCATTCACTATATTCCAGTCACAATTCTAATCACTTTTGTATATGTTAACTCTATGAATTCTTATAAAAAATACTATGTAGGATGGGTACTATTATTATTGCAGAAGAAAATATCAGGGCACAGAGGGAAATCCTCGGAGGGTTGCACAGTTATTACTTCAAAGAGCTAGAGTTCAAATATAGGCAGTCTACCCCAGAGTCTTCAGTCTTAACCAATGGTGTGTATTGCTTCTCAAAATTGTTTTCACCTCCAAATCAAAAATATATAAGTAACCTACATTGACTTTTCTTAAATGTGAATTTGAGCATTTCTCTCCTCTAACTAAAAACTTTTAGGACATTCTCATCTTCAAGGTAGGATGTAAACGCTAAATTTTCTATATACTCTACTCTGATCTAAGACCAAGAACATGTTCCCTCTTTATCCATGTTTGCTTCCCTATAGTTAATCTACTTTTATTATAATGTCACAGATTAGGTGTCCTCTTTGTGGAAATGTTTTGTCACATCTTTTCCCTTACTCATGTCTGGGTTTGAAGCTCACACCTCATGTTCCCTTAACATTGCAGGTTTATTGCTATCTTACTATCGGCTGCACTATTTGTACCATCTGGTAGACCCTGAGCTCTCTAAGAGCAGGGACGATTTCTGTTTTTCCCTGCTATTTGTTCCCAATGCTAGCAGAGTATCTGACACATTCTAAATGTCCAGTAAATACTTAAATACATGACTAAATGGATAAAAATGCATAAAAGCAGCTGTCTTCATCCTAACTCAAACTCCTATAAAGAATTTATGTTGCCACTAAGTGAAGTCCTAGAAATTGTGAATGGAGATGCCTTTTAATGAAAGTGATGAATCATCCTCAGTTGAATTACTCCTAGATTTTAAAATGCCAACCTCTTGACCTTTGGTGTATTTGAATGACAGGCATCATATCATAATTTTTCACAGGAAACCATTCGCAGTGACAGAAAACTTAAGGGAACAATTAGGTTGGTTAGCAGCAAATCATCTTTAAAAACTGAAGAAGAGAAGATGACAGAGGTGGCTACATGGCAATTTCTCTTTGTGTACAGAGAGTTTGGGGAGGCAACCACTGAAGTATTTCTAGTACCATGTACATTATCTTCAATCTGTCTAAAATGTTACTGAAATCCTGGTGGACAGTTCTAAGTCATGCTCTAAAACCCAGCCTTAGGTAGATTTAAATAGGTTGGTTTGGTTACACAGCTCCTTCCTTCTATGCGACACTGCACGTGCACGCTCTCATGCCACCCAACCCCTTGGACCCTACGTGTGTAGCAACTCCCTGTTGTCTGTCCACATTCAAACACTGTGATGAGCTCAGAGAATCATCTGCCTAAAGAACTAGTAAATTTAAAGTTTTAATTTTTTTCTAATTTGCCTAGAAGATAAAATAGGATTCAGGATTGTAAAATCTATTTAGGCGTAATGTTTCTACAGGGAAATTCATCCAGTGGGTAACAAAAAACACTTCTGGCCTGCATACCTACATTCCTTTCCCACACTCCTTTTGTTTTTTGTTAAGAATAAATATATCTGTTAGGAAGTCATGCTGATGAATTCTTTTTTTTTCACAGAGGTATCCATTTCCAACAATTTCCTAATGTTTATCATAAGTTGTTATTAATGCTAATCTTGCCACCGCCAGGCAGTGACACCCACTGTAGAGTGTAGATAAATGGGGTTTGTTTCTGAAATCCTGAAGGTCAATGTAATTTATTGATAAAGCTGGTTTCCCCTGAAAATCCTGGCGATCCCTATTCTATCTCCATTAACTAGACAAAAAGACAGCCTTGCTAACATGTTGTCCACCGACTTTTCCTAAACGTTGGCTTTTGCTCTTTATCATCTTTAGTGGATATGGTGAAATATAAAATCAGAGAGGACAAAGGAACCACTTACAGGAGAGGCTTCAAACAGATATTTCTGCAAGAGAAAGTTGGGCCAGCAGCAGACCAAGCCAAATGGCCCTAAATTCAATCAGCACCCAATAAAGCATGTCTGTTTTCCATACCTTCTAGGGAAAGTCCAGTGGCAAGTGTGAAAACATGTAACCATGACTTTGACTTGAGCTTGACTGAATCCAATCTTCTTGATAAGTCTTGTTCTCTCTCTTGCTCTCTACCTCTCTCTCTCTTTCTAGTGCCCATTCTCTCTCTCTCCTCCCTCCATTTCTCTTTCCTTCTTCTCTCTCTCTCCTTCTGTCACACACACACACACACACGCACGCATGCACACACACATGCTCTGCATTGCCTCCTCTTTCCCTTCACAACACACAAGACTTCAGGTTAGATCTATTTGTCATGAGCTAGACATTTGCACTCTTTCCCCTCTTCTAAATATATGTATAATAATAAGATGATTACAGATATGAAACTTTAAATAATAATTATAAACCTTGCCTCCAAAAGTAGAACAAAGAGTGAGTATAGTATGTATCCCAGTTCCATAGTTTTTTTCACATTTTTTTATTGTTGTTCAAGTACAGTTGTCTCCATTTCCCCTCCACCACTCCCCTCCACCCCAGCCAAGATTTTATCACTGCCTTTCAAGTGAAAGTGTTTTATGGCCTTGGGGTTTATAGAGAACCAAACCTGTATTTATAAGTTTGTAAAAATACAAGTTTGTAAAAATATGCTCCTGCTTTTGACACTGGACAAGTAGTTATTTCACAAGATGAGTAGCTACATCTCCTGCGATTTTTTTAGTATAATGACCATCTCAGAGAATACACTTACTAGTTTTAATAAAGAGACAGTGGTTATACTAAAGGTTTTTCACCCTTTATTTGTCCTGTTAAAGGGGCTGTCCTTAGTCAAGGTGGAAGCTGGGTTTGTATTTAGAAAATTGCTCAGGATTTTCTCTCCTCTGCTCCAAAGGAAAATAATTGGCTCTTATCTAGTATCTTTTTCCCCCAGTGCACTCATATTTTATTTTCAGGGCCACTGTGAGTCACTCAGAGCTACTTTTGTTTATGAGTTCTAAAACCAAACAAAGTCAAATCCCATAATCTATACACAAGGTGGGGGAAAAATAGGTTTACCATTGTTTATGTGGAAAATGATACAACAATTAATTAATAAATAATAATAATACAAGAATAAACCATGTATGTATTTGTCAAACACAGGAGGTTTTGCTCAGGATCAGAAGTGTCCCTATGTGTATGTGTGTATGGTTGAAATTCAGGAGAAACTTTTTGGTGTGACTCTGAGAAAATCCCTTAAATTCCATCTGATGCAGTCTCGTCTGTAAGGTGAGGGGTTTGGACTCCAACTCTTCTAGTTCCCAAGCTCTTTTATACAGAACACAGCATAGTTTGTAAATGTTGCCATACGATATGTTTAAGGCACAGGTATCCTGGGTTATGTCTAAAGGATGTAATACAGACATATAATATGCCTTAAGTCATAGTCAATATGTTGTACTAAATCCTTAACACAAAGTTTATCTAGACTCACCTTACTCCTTCTATTTGAACCCATAATTATAGGATCTGAAGGCTGTGGAGTGAACTTACTCCCAGCCCTCATTTTGGTCACAAGGTGTAATCTAATCCTCTAAAACTGTGGAGCACTAAAAATCACAGTTAGGCTGAAAAATGCCAAAGCAAACATGTTTTTAACAGATTCAGGGAAAGCAGAAATAATGTGGTGTTTTCCCTGGGAAATTGTCTGCACTGTCCAAAGCCAGTTACAGCAGGTTTCTTCTGGCCTGGCCTGTTGACCATCCAATGGAAACACTTTGCTCAAAAGAGAACTCGGAAGGGACCGGCAGGGAAGCTGGGAGGTAGGCAAGGCTTTGCATGGTGCCCTGGCTGCAGTCTAGGTTGAAGCCATGCTGGGAAGTCAAGCCTTCCCCCTTCCAAACAGTCTCTTAAATGGTGTTTCTTAGTCCACTCAGCCAATGGATGGTCTGTTGTTTTAACAACCACACCTCTCCTCCCCAGGGTCAAGTGCCTGGCTGGAAGAGGAGAATAGCTACATAATTTATCTTATTCCCTGGTTCATTCTTGAGCTAGAAGCCATCTGGTGCCTAAATATCCATGGGTGTTTATATATGAGGACATTATTCACAAAATGGACAAACCTTGTCCAGAAGATCATTTTCCATGTGCATGTGTGGGCATTGAACACAAAAAATTACTTCTAGGTGTGATCAGTGCAGACATTTTAAAACTGTATATTTGTAAAAGTGTTTTGTAAGAAAAATACATTGGAAAAGAAACATCAAGATAAAAATATAATTATATAAGCAAGTGAAAAATGCACCATGGTTCTGCATGTGTTCTATTTATCCTGCGAGTAATCCAGAGCACAGTTTTAAAAAGTGCTACTTTGCCTTCTGTCTGCTTCTCTCATCTTTGGGGGCCACTTCTTCCTCTTCTCCTTTCCACACCCAGCCTCTCCTACCCCAATGTACATCTGGTTCACGCTTAGTCAATGCAAATACACTTTAACATTAACACAACTTGGACGGCAAATCCAGTGTTCAAAAACAGATGTTTTGTAAGCATGGATGTTTGAATTCTCTTCTCTTTGGCATTTCTCCTTCAATGTTCCTCTGCACTTATATAGGGAAATGACAATTGTTACATACAAGTGTGTGTAGGTTTCTGTGTGCGTGAAGATGGCTTGCACTATTCAAGAGCACAGTACTGGAAAAGTCCATGTGTAATACTAAGCATTTAAAGCCATATGCTAACATGGACATGGGAAATCACTCCTCCAATGAGATTTATTCTCTTTCCTCAACTGTTCCACCTAAGACGTATCCCAAAAATATTGTTGAATAAATGATCGAATGACTACCCGAGTGAAAGTGCAAATGAATGAATTCTGTAGCAGCTGATAGTAGCTTGTGTTGGTGGTCACCATCCAGAGTATGCCTATTGATGAGTCCTTTTGCTATGAAAGGTAATATCTGGATGAGAGATCTGTGAGATGCAATTTGTAGGTGATTTGATTTGTTCTTTCTGTTTGGAACATGGAAGCTAGGCAAAGTGAGGGAATCTATTAAGCCTCCTGTTAACAGAAGGGGGAAGGTGATGAATTGAGGTCACGTGAGGCTTTTTTCAAACACGTGCAGGAATCTAACTGAAGTGAGAATTCGAAGAACCCAGACTTCCACTAAGTGTGATACATTCATTTCAATGTAGTTATGAGTCACTGGAAATCTAATTAAACACCCTGTGGATTGAGGCTCAGGTTAAGGGACAAAGGCATGCACGTAGACCAGTCAGTCCCACCTTAGGTTTGCACTCCCTCCAATTCGCTGATACCACTATCAACACATCATTCAGCCCTGAGCTGGGCAACTGAACCACACAAGAGCCTACAGATTCTATCTTATGATTCTATAACACTAATGATAAAATCCTTAGAAAACACACACTGACACTGATTGAGTGATTGAGATATGATTTTGAGCTCAGCCGCCTGTGGTTCTGCTTTTTTTTTTTTTTCCAGTTTTGCTGCCTACCCTTCTGCAATATCGGTGGTATAACTCAACACGTGTTGTACTTGCCAAATGGGAAGTTACCAAGACAGAAGCTGGCGTTCCCACTGGCTGCAGAAACCCCACTCAGGCCCAGCTCCCCTAAACTGGCCCGGCAGGCTTTCTCCTGGCAGGAGAATAGAATCCTCAGGCTCCCTTCCCCTCCTGGCTCTCTCCAAACTTACACTCCCAGGAAGGAAACAACCACACTCTTTGCAAAAGATTAAAATGCTCATTTCACTATGTAAAATATGTCTCTATGCCACTATCATTGTTGTAAAAGAAGTATATAATAAGGATAATCATTTCCTTTTTGTTTCATCAGTTGAACTTCTGATGTTCTTTGACAAGTAAAGGGAGGGCGTTGCAGGCAAGAAAACAATGCTCATAGTAGAGATGATTAGGGGACAGGTTTGTTTTTTGTTTTAATTCTGTTTATTTTGCTTCATCTCTTTCCAATTCTGGTAAAGAAATAAGTAATTGTTGTCTTAAAAATTAAATGTCATGATGTTTGAATTCCATTGGCTTCTGATAAATAACTTGTTGCTGAGGACTGAGGCTGCTGGAAGGTTTTCAGAATCAGTTCCCTGGTAGCCAAGACTGGGTTGAGTAGGACCTCAGCCTTGATGTGGGTTGGATCATGTTTTGAGTCTGAAGCTAAACTGCCTTCTTAGCTCCTTCAAAAAAAAATAATAATACTGATTTAACAGGATTGATGTTGTGTCATCACTGTTCAACTGCTTAAAATAAATGGTGAATAATCTGGAAGCAGGGTCGAGGGTTTCCTGGGCTGGCATTGTATAAAAGAAGGATCTGGATGTCGTTTGTATGTTTGTATGAAAATGAGATCAAGGATTCTCCACAATCGAACCAAAGCAATCTGCCCGCAGCCTTGTTTTGATAACTAAATAATAGATGATTTCTGTTATTACTTTTGTCACGTACTTAATATTCCTAATAAGGAGAGTGTTTTGGAAGCTCCTTTTGGATCAGGGCAATGGAGAGAGTTCTACATCTTGCTACTAATGATCAACCTCTAAAACTTCAGAGAGAAGAAGGATGGTAAATCCATGCATGGGGTACATAGTGTGTACAACAGCGTGTAAACGGACTACAACACTTGTTCAAGGTAAATGACCCTATTTTCCACATGAATTCATGTAGTGATGATTATGCAGGGGGCCACCTCAAATAGTGTCACAATCAAGTGCTCATCTTTGTAGATAATTACGGCCCAACCGACCTCAATACCAGAAAGGCCACAGGATGAACTTCAGGAAGTAAAGTCTTACCATCCAACCTGGCCCCAACTACCTAATGGTGGACTTTTCTGGAGCAATGTATCGTAGTGAATTAAACTTCATGCAGTTAGGAATTTGATCAGAAAGTAAACAGCAACTGAGTAAAACATATTAATGGGTCAAAAAAACATTTTCTTCACATTTGAAAAAAACATAAATCACCCTTTATAAACCTATCTTAAGTGGAAGACTTTCATGTGACAGGATGAATAATATAATCATATTATTCAGGATTTTACATATTTATTCCCCAACTTAAAAATGTGTGCATAAAAATCATTCATTATGGAGAACATGTTAAACAATTACGGTTGCTTCATCAGAGAATCAAAAGAACAGATTGTTCCCTTTTCTTCCTGGCAAGTTATGTGCCTTTATTCTTAGTGATTCTAAGAAATTAGGAAAAAAGGACAAATTCAGTTAACAATGGTAGATGTACTCATACAGAACAATTGCTTTTGAATTAGTTCTCATTGGCTGCTACTGGTTTCAAAAGGCCTGCCCTCAAAACTGCTCGTGAGAGAGCATCCCATGTAATCTAATTTAGATGTAGGGTAAAGCAGGAAACCAGTGGGTTTAGAGATGTGGGGGTCTTAACAATTTTACCAAGGCTCAACTTAAAATACGTAAGATTCTGTTGTCATTATAGTTAATGCCAACGGAGATCCAAAACCCAACAGCTTACTCCATGCAACTCTTCTATGGTTAACTTAATAAGATCCAATTAGCAAGCGGTATTGTATATCATATTTACAAATACCTTGACCTTAACTTGGTTCTATTAAGTTGCATTAAATACTTGAATTGTTGTAAAGTTGCTCAGGTAGTAGAGTTTGGAAACTACCAGGAGACAGACAGAAATGAACACTATGGCACCACACAGTGAGACTACACTCAGAGGGTGTGTGAGACCGGTGATGGTTTAGAGGAGTGTTATAGATTTCAGCCCTTCCCCACTCCAGGAGAGAACAAATGGTGACATTGCGTAACACAAACGACAGTGGCTTCAACAAGCAAGTCCACACAATCAGAGAAAGGTTCCTCAAATTTGGGGTTTTATTGAATCACTCCAATTTGATATGTCTATAGTTGGTAAAAGTATCTATTGATGGTAAGAGTTCAAAGAAAATATACATATTCCCAACGATATTTTACTCATCTCATCTCTGAAAAACAGATGTGCGTGTTGTATACTCTTCATTAATTTAATGCCAAAGTTCATGAGAGCTGCTTTCCATTGCATGTGGCTAAAAGTGCCTTAAGGCATTTGGGAGATGTTTTCCCTGATTTCAAACATTATACCTAAATATTTCAAAGTGCTCTTTATATCTGAGGGCAGATATCAACAAACCTTTCTCCTATAAGGGTCTCAAAAATCTGCATGTGGGATGATAATTATTCTTGATGTCACCCTCTGAAATGAATCAAGGGAGTCGAGGGACATGTTTTAACAATACTGATAAATGATTTTTCCTCTGAGCATTACATCATATTTGCTCTGGCAGAGAAACATTTCACGGGCTGGCCTACTTCTCTGGGAGTGTTTTCAGTTTGCAAGTGAAAGGGGTAGCCTGTGAACTTGCTTGTACATCTATTAATATTTTCCAAAACACAGGACCTCCATTCTTGCTTTTTATCGTGTTGCCAATGCACGGGACATTGGACTGATATTGTTTAGGATACTTGTGACTTGCCCCACTGTTAAGCAGCCCCTTGGGAGAGTGAGCATTAATTTTGAAACCTGAAGGACAGAATCAGTATTAATATTGGACACGTTCTCATCATGTGATTGCTTATAAAACCATATTCCTATCCTGCCTCCTGTAACTCGAGGTTCAGTGACAGAAGCATTGTACGGAAGCCTATGCCTCACCAGCAATTAAGATCATGCCATTAACACCTCAGATTCATTTTCACCTCATGGAACAAAATGTGAATTTTGCACTTGTCAATTTGTCAAAAATAGGATTATTCTCTTGTCCTTTGCCAAAGTGGAGAGTTCCTGATTCCTCTGTTTGACCCAAAAGACAGTTGAGTTTTGATAGAGGCTTTGTCAAAATTGAGTCCCATATGTGAGATGAACTGGGCAGCTTTTTTCTTGGAAGTTGTAGTAAGGAGAAACATTGAAATACTTAAGTTCTTTTTTGAAAAAATAAGCAGAGTATAGATTAATGTGCTCTGTTCTTTTTTTTTTTTTTCTGTGTCAACTAGACTAACTCTTAGCTCTGTATGGAAAGTATTTGCTTGCCTTGTATGTCTGAAACTTTATAAACGCTTGTTAAATATTTGTGGAAAAAATCATTTAATTATCAGTGAAATCCATAGAAGCTGGTTGTTGGATATAACCAGGTATTGGCAAACCTTTTCCTTAAAGGGCCAGATAGTAAGCACTTCAGGTTTCATGGATGACAAACAGTCACCCTCAAAGAAGGTAAAGGGATTACCAAAGAACATAGACAGGGACAAAAGTGTGGTGATGGCCAGAGGGGAAGGGGGCAGGGGCTTGGTGGAGGTGAGCAAATGGGGGACATTGACATCTGTAATAGTGTCAACAATAAAAATGAAGTTAAAAAAATAAATAAATAAGCTTTAGAACTTCTGGCCAAGATGCAGGCATAGGTACATATACTTTGTCTCCTCGCACAACCAAAAGAAGGACAACAACAAGTTTAAAAACAAAAACACCACAACTGACAGAAAATTGAACTGTATGGAAGTCTGACAACCAAGGAGTTAAAGAAGAAACACTCACCCAGACCCACAGGAGGGGTGGAGATGGGCAGCCAGGGTGGAGAGGACACTCGGCAAGGTAGCAGCTGGCGGACTGGGTGGTCCCACATTCACATGTGGATAAACCAGGAGGAACAACTGGAGAGAGAGACAGACCGCACAACCCAGGGTTCCAGTAGTGGGAAATAAAGCCTCAAAATCTCTGACTGAAAAAATCCTATGGGGGTTGAGGCAGCAGCAGGAAGAACTCCCAGCCTCACAGGAGAGTTCACTGGAGAGACCCACACAAACCCACCCACCCAGGAATCATCACCCAGAAGGGTGCAATTTTATTGCAGGTAGTGGGGGAAGTGACTGAAATCCGGCAGAGAACTGAACAAGCAACACTGTTTCCTCTCAGACCCCTCCCACACATACAGTACCACAACACATCCTTGTGGTTGCCCCGCCCTGGTGAACACCTAAGGCTCCACCCCTTATATGTACCAGGCGTGCTGAGATAAAAAAAAAATATATGGACCAAATGAAAGAAAAGATCAAAGCTCTAGAAAAAACACAACTAAGCAACAAAGAGATAGCCAACCTGTCAGATGCACAGTTTAAAACACTGGTAATCAGGATGCTCACAGAAATGGTTCACTATGGTTGCAAAATAGAGGAAAAAGTGAAGACTATGAAAAGTGAAATAAAGAAATGTACAGGCAACCAACAGTAATGGGAAGGAAACTAGGACTAAAATCAATGGATTGGACCAGAAGGAAGAAATAAACATTCAACTAGTACAGAATGAAGAAACAAGAATTCAAAAAAAATGAGGAGAGGCTTAGGAACCTCCAGGACATCTTTAAACATCCCAACATCTGAATTATAGGGGTACCAGAAGGGGAAGAGGAAGAGCAACAAGTGGAAAACTTATTTGAACAAATAATAAAGGAGAACTTCCCCAATCTGGCAAAGGAAACAGGCTTCCAGAAAGTCCAGGAAGCTCAGAGAGTCCCAAAGAAGTTGGACCCAAGGAAGCACACACCAAGGCACATCATTATTAAGTTACCCAAGATTGAAGAGAAGGAGAGAATCTTAAAAGCAGCAAGAGAAAAAGAGACAGTTACCTACAAAGGAGTTCCCATAAGACTATCATCAGATTTCTCAAAAGAAAAGTTGCAGGCAAGAGGGGGCTGGAAAGGAGTATTTGAAGTCATGAAAGGCAAGGACCTGCATCCAAGATTGCTCTATCCAGCAAAGTTTTCATTTAGCATGGAAGGGAAGATAAAGAGCTTCCCAGATAAGGTCAAGTTAAAGGAGTTCTTCATCACCCAGCCCTTATTATATGAAATGTTAAAGGGACTTATCTAAGAAAAAGAAGAAGATCAAAAATATGAACAGTAAAATGACAACAAACTCACAAGTATTAACAACCAAACCTGAAAACAAACTAGCAAACAATAGAACAGGAACAGAATCACTGAAATGGAGATCACATGGAGGTTTATCAGCAGAGAGGGGGAGGAATTGGGGGAAAAGTTACAGGGAATAAGGAGCATAAATGGTAGGTACAAAATAGGGGGAGGTTAAGAATAGTATAGGAAATGGAGATGAAAACTTATATGTACAACCCATGGACATGAACTAAGGGGGGCAGAAATGTGAGTGTGAGTGGTTTTGCAGGGTGGAGGGAAGTAAAGGGAGAAAAATGGGACAACTATAATAGTATAATCAATAAAATATATTTAAAAATAAAATAAATAAATAGCAATAATAACTCAAAAGCAACCTGAACAATAAGTAAACAAATAAGTATGGCTGTGTTTTAATCAAATATTATTTTTTTTAAAAGAACAGGCTATTTGAACTTCAGGCTATACTTTACAGGCCCCTGACATAAACATAAAATTGGAAAAATGAATACTTTTAGGTTCCTTGAAAATCTTATTCTCATAACTTTAATCAAGAGCTTTTTAGAATAGTACATGAGGCATTGCTCATCCTCAACACTGGCCACCTGAGGAAATTCCTTTTAAGGAAATAAACATGCTTTTCAATGGATTATATCTAAAATGCATAGTCCACAAGGATAACTATTGCCCAGAAACAACACTTTTTTCTTTAAAATGTTAACTATAATACATATTTACCCAATTCTACATTCTATGGTGAGAACTTCCCAAGCTTTGTTGTGTTGAAGCCAAATGACACTCACTGAGTTTACTAGTTCGTGCTGCACCGACACCAAGCACTGGCCCCAAAACACCTGTGACTAGTATGACTCCTACTGTCTCTTTTTCAAGGAGCTCCACCTAAAAATGGGCAAAGTCGGATGCAAGTAAGAAGTCATATTTTATTGCATCACTTCATCTATTTGATAACATAATGAAAAAGGGAAGTTAAAAACAAAGTAAAATTTGCAGTCTGGGAATTTATTGTCATGGAAAGAATCTTTTACTTGATTATTCATCAAGGAGACAGAAGGAAGGAAGGAAGGAAGGAAGGAAGGAAGGAAGGAAGGAAGGAAGGAAGGAAGGAAGGAAGGAAGGAAGGAAATTCTATCAGCAAAACTCTTTTTTGTTATAAACTTATTTATGTTTCGTAGAGGCCTTTTTGGACAGGTGAGTTAGGAGATGAAAAGAAAGTGTAGATAACTTGGTCTTCATACTTAAACTACCTGTAAAATGTTGTATTACAAAAGAAAATGTATTTGGTGTAGTAGACTGATATTATTTGTTTCCAAATACCACCATGGAGCAACATTTTATATATGAAATTGATATCATTAATGCCATGTGATTTATAATAACAGTTTTTACATGAAGCAGCATGGAGTAATACTGATGTGAAGAGGATTTTTTTTAAAAAAGCAGATGAAACAGTCGTTCTGAAGTAAGAATGAACATTACCCAATGCTTTGCTACTTCAAAAGGACACCACACAGGGCTGAAAGGTGAACAAATGCACGGGGAGAGCAAACAACTTCCCTGTGATTCATCTGTTTATTTAGAATAATTACCATTTGAAATGGCTTATGATCTCTAGGATTTAAGAGATCTGTGCAATTGTGTGTCATCCAGATTACATCTATTTGCTCATGAAACACAAAGAACTCTTTATATAGAAATCTGTTTTATCCCTTTTTGAACTTGAAAAGGAGAACATCAATACCAAATTCCATTTCCTTTCTTAGATACCTACTAACGAATGAGCTCTCTACCTTAGGATATAAAAGCTTTGCTAAAGAAATTCCAGTTTGAGAGTAATTGGAGGCCTAGGAACATTTAAGGGCTTAAGAAATGGAGAAGTTCCTGGGTGGAAAAGGAAGTTTGGCAATGAAGAGGTTGCAGGGGTCATTGAATGGCAATGACATTGGCTCCAAAGCAAAATCATGAAGCTGAGTTAATTAGACTATCTTCTCTTCTTGAGCTAAACTTAAAACTGAAATTCAGAAAAAGGGTGCTTATCACAATAAAAATGTTTTCCAATTATACTTGTGTGTGTCTCAGGCCTTACACAGATAACTATGGTAAATATCTTCCCAGTATGAGTGAGAAATCCATCTTTAACTGAAGGAATACTTTGATACAATGCACCATGTCACATACATTTTCTTTTAAACCTGAGAACTAAATCTCAATTTAAGTTAGAATTTTTGTTAAAAAATCAGACTTTTATGTATATTAGGAACTCACCTATCATCCTTTATTAATTTATTGATTTTAATAAATTCTCTAAAGTATTCTGAACCTCATGTAGGTAAAATATTTACTGATATCTTTTTAGTCACTTATCATAATTAATGAAGGAATTTGTTGATGTCTTGCCAAGCCAATGGGAAAGTTTGGGAAGCTGAGTAGGCTATTTTACTCCTTTATAGTTCTTGAAATGATGTTGCATTTTAAGCGTCTTTTTCAGAGTGGAAAATTGAATTGAGACGCACTAACAGAAAGACAGAGAGAAAGAGAGGTGGCCAGGCAAAAGTGCTCATTTTTTTTCACATTAGACTCTGAAATATCTACAAATCTTCCTGTTCCTTTCCGTACCTGAACCTTAAAAATTGACCTTACAGAAATGAAGAATTACAGACACTATAAGGAACCAAGGAATCAAGTGGATGGAGTCTGAGTGGGGTACACACACCCAAAAAGAACATGTCACAATAGGAAGAAAATAAAGAGCTTTCTTACAGGCATTTTTTATTTCAAAATAATGCCTCTCTGCTCCATCTGATGAAAGATGTTCAGAGCCCATTAAATTAGTTGTAATGGAAACTCCTTTAATTGAATGGCATGGAAAATGGCCTGCGGCTGCCAGAGAAGAAGCAGGGCGATCACATGCTATCAGGACTCTACCGCTGTCAAGTTATCTACAATCCAGGATTCAGAACCGACTTTAACCCTCATAAACTAGGTTTGAAAACATGCTCAAGAATTAGCGCAAATCATCTTACTGAATAAAGACACACCCTGCCTAAAAACAATCAAATGCACAATAGTTACATTACACAGGCTTCTGTTGTGTTCCTTCCAGGCTGCCCATTTCCTTGGGGGTACTGAGAATGAATCCATACAAAGTAAACACACACAAATGCGTTTTGTAGAAAAGATGCAAATGTAAAATAGTTCTGAGAGAGAGATGGGATTTTCAGAATTTTGAATTAGCAGTTGTCTGAGATTCAAAAGTTTGAATGTCATTTTTAAATTTTAATGATCGATTCTAATTATTCTCATCCTATTTCTGAAAGTTCTGAGAGCTTGTTTGAATAGGACCCCTGTCCTCGCCACTGTGGGGGGCCACGCATTGAAGCGATGAGTCCCGCTTAGAAATCATATGCATCAGCAAAACAAATTTAAAATGAAATGTATCATCTATATCATTTAATACACACACACAAAAAGCCACATCCATACAAACCCTAGAACACAGACAAGAGAAAATGCAGAATATCCCAATATATATCTTAGAATAGAAATGTATTGTGCATGCTGAAAAGCCACAACATCCTTAGAGCACTTGACATTTTGCAACTTTTTATATTTAACATGAATATTTATTACTTACTATATTTATTATTTACTATAATGAAATGTTGCAATATAGTCACTCATCTTGCTAACAGACTCTTTCAAGAGCCTTAGATGTTGGGTCCTGAGGATAATTGTAGGCAGAGATCTGTCCACTGTTCCCTGACACTGATCCTCAGAATTCCTTATTTCCAACGAACAGAGCAGAGCAGCACAAAAGTTGAAGAGCCACAGTCTCCTGTCGCTATCACAAGAAAGGCTTGTAAAGAGGGAGTTCTGAAGGCAAGTGAAGGTTTCACATACCAGCTCCGCAATGGTGACAGAATCTTCCAAAGTCCCTGGTTTTTAAGCTGTGTCTGAAATGCGTGTGTATGTGTTGGAGAATGGAGTTCAAAATAATTATGAAGGCATTCGAATGAGGCTTCCAAAATTGCCAACTCGAAATTGTGGCCTCTGTGTTTGATCATAAATTATGAAACCACTGAATCCTGACCCAACAACTCAGCAGCCATTTGAATCCCCCTTTACTATGATCACAGTGGTGTTTAGCATATGGTGGCAAGATTACTAAATACTTAGCCTGGTGATCCAATGGCTCCTTCAGTAATAGATGAGTCACTACCATTGAGCATAGCAGAGTAGTTATGAGTTATATCTCTAGAGCAGGAGGTACCCTTAGAATGCAGTCTATCCCTATATTCAAGCATATTGCTTGGAAGATATTGAAAAGGTTGTGATGTCACAATTCCCCTATCTGTAAGGTGAGAATATAAAAAATAGCTAGTTCATAAGGTTATTATTAGCAATAAATGTGATAATGCATGTACTGTACCTGACAGTGATCAGTATGTGTAACCATCATTTTTGTTATTTATAATACCATCATCATCATTAGGGTCATTACCATTTGATACAATCAAATTCATTTAGGTAGACCTCTGAAAATAGATTTCCTTATATTGAAATCTGGTTCCTTGAGATTTCTTCCCATTACTTCCAATTTAATCCCTCATGGAAGAAAGAAAGAGGAAGAAAGAAATGGAGGGAAGTGGGGAGGGAAGGAAAGAGGGAAGTAAGCCAGTCATGTACATGGTTAAATTTAGTTATTAACATGTTCCCAACACAACTTCTCTGTTTTTGCTCTGCTCCCAAATAACCTCCATACTTGAGGGAGAGAGAGAAGTGGATGAGGGGAAGCAGAGAAGGGAGTGGAAAAGAGACCTATTCTATGTGACACTGGCTAAATATGTCTGTATTCTATAAATATTACTTAATTGGTATGATCCCTTCACTATTCTGCTCACTCTTTTCTGATGATGTTACAGTTTTTCTGCATGCCTTTAAGGGAGAGTTAGCCTGTATGGAAACAGTATTTTCAGATCTTCTGAAGTGTTTAAAAAATAATTATGGAAGGTGGCAAAGAGCCTATTAAGAGATTAATCCATTGTAAACTCTAGTCATTGTTATCCTATCCATAGAAGTGTTTCTTTTCCATTTACTCTCTCTGTGTTTTTTAACTTAAATTATTATTAAGCTTATTTGCCATGAAAGTTTAATAGGAATTATACAAGGGTTGTTTGGTTTGTTTATTTACTTGGGAGGGTAATGTTATAGATGTTACAGGTTAGAGTTCTTAAGATAGAAAGATGTTGAAATGCATATGCAGACAAATAAATGGATGTGGATGAACATTATGAATTATTTTGATTGATAGGCTTGTGCATATATTTAAATTAAAGAGGAATAGCAAAGTTCCTGTATAATTTATTGGTTTGATTCAGTGGTCAAGAACATTGTAAGAGTGATATGGAGAACTTTTTAAAAACCTTGATTTCAGTTACTTTGGTGGCAAATATTTTTTTCCTGTTAAAAGTTGTAATTTATTAGAATCCAGGACATTTTAGAGCTATAAAATTAGGTGATATTAAAATATCAGATTCCCACATATGAGAGAAATTACATAATGTAATACTTCCTCAGTGCATGTGCACTCAATAATTGTAGCCCAGTTAAAAAGCAAAGTTTAAAATAGTATTTATAATATATTTTTAATTATTAACAATAATTATGACAAATTAATGTGTATAAATGTATGTGTGTATTAAAAATTAGTGGTGTGTACCAAACTATTAGTTACAGCTCTCTTTGAGAAGCTTCTTATAGAGGCCTTTTGGATTCTATGCTGTGTTTTTCTGTAATGTTTGAATAGTGAGTATATAATGAATGCATTGCTTTTGAAATTACTTTGTAATCAGAAGGGAAAAACAGAGCTAAAACATGAAAGGCATGATTCATCTATATTTGTAACAAAATGATTCTGTTTTTCATTTAAATTAGCATTTATCAAAGGAACAGCAACCTAAAAGCTGACATATATTGCTACCTACAGGCCAAACATCTTAACCATTAAGCTACACTATATATTCACTGAAAGTGGTTTATCATTCCATCATAAAAGAAACATATCCTAGAAGGGCGTGGTTTATGTACAACCTACACATTTTGAAATATGTTTAACTGACTCAAAGCCAAATGGTCCAGGAAAGAAAAAGTCCCCCTAAGCTGTGGACTTTCAACTATTGAGCTCTGGTCCCGGAAATATCCTGGGCAACCGAAAGATAGAAGAACAGCCAGTCTCCAAGCAACTCAAGTTCCGTTCAACACGTAGCTTCGTAAAGCTTAATGGGCACGGGTTATCTCCTCCACTTCAGGAGGTACCAGCTTCCGTGGGAACAGGCTGTTCCGGGCTTTGCTCTATGTGGACGAAGGGATCATAAAGCTGCGTGACCCTGAGCCTGAATCAAGCACTGCGGTTCCAACGAAATGTCTATCTAATCATTACACTCTGGCTACATGGTGTAATGAATGACGAGGAGATGGATACCCTATTAACTGCTTTGAAACAATTTCATTAGTCTGAAATTCTACTGGTGCGCATGCCCTGAAGTCTGTCATTCACGCGAAGGACAAGGCATGTTGCTAAACTCAGCAAGTTTATCACTCAGGAGCAGGACTGTCCAGGTTCAAGTCCTGGCCCATGTGTGACACTGACCAAGTTACTTTAACTCCTTGCATCTAAGTTTCCTCATATCTTAAGTGGCAAGAGTAATAATGACTAACTCATCCGTTGCTATGAAGATTAAATGAGTTAATATTTGTAAATACAACAGAGCCTGTAACATAATCAGAGTAGTATAAGTGTTAGTGACTTTTATTTTAAAACACACGTCTTCACTGTTGTTGGAATTGCTCTGGACAATGAGAATTGGGTCCCTGCCTTAGTTTTCCAATCGGGCTAGCTTAAAAAGTCACATAAAGTTCTGTAAGGGTACAAATAAGGAACACATTAATTCTATTCAAGGAAAATCATTTCAGTAGACATAGTACTGGGTTTCACAGCAAAAGTGGGAGATTATTTGACCCAGAAAAGTAAAAGAGGGATATTTCAGGAATAACAGAAAACATACACTGACACACACAGACAACATGTACACACAGGGACATGTGAAAACTCCCATGGCACGTAGAAGACATTGCAGCGTCAACAAGATGCAGGTGATCAAGACCATTAACGTCACAATAACACCATTGATAACTGTTGGAATTTTTATGTGTCAATGAGTAGTCATCGAAGGTTTAATTAAGTAAGAGAGTAACAGAAGCAGACTTGTGTTAAAAAATAATAATGATGAATCTGACAGGCACACAAAAAGAGTGCTAGTTGGAGTGGGAGAGGAGGCAGGAAGAACAGGGAGGAAGTCATCCAAGTGAGAGGCCAGAGCCTATACAGGGCAGGGGCAGCGGGAGTGATGGAAGCGAAAAGATCCTTGAGATCATTGGGAGGTGAGGCTGATGAAACACGCTGACCGAGCGCTGAGGTGGAAGGAAGTAGCAAGGACGATATCCATCTTTCTGGCTTGGGCGACTGGGATGTGAGTGGTTCTACTAGGGAGCAGCGGGATAGAAGGGAGGCAAGAAGTACCTTCACTTTGAGGTGGGTCTGGAGTTGCCTAGCCAGCCTTACCTAGGGCAGATATTGGACAATGGTGCAACGTCATGGTAATCTCAAGGGAAAGATCGGGTTAAGGAACACAGGTTCAGGAGTAACTGCACACACGGTTGATGGAGGCCATTGAAGGAATGAAATTAAGCAGGGGGAAATGGGTAGAACAAGAACAAGGATGAAACAAACAACAACAGGACAAACAACATTTAAGTAGACAAAAGGAGTGGCTAAAGAAAACTAAAAGAAAAGCTAGAGTGAGGAAGATCAAAATAAAGAGGGTTCCGGTTTGCATCTTTTTCATTCATTCAATTCATTCATTCAGCGAATATTTATTGAGCACCATTATGTCCCAAGACATGGGGATGCAGGGAGGGGACACATGATGTAAAGGAAACAGACCAACTTCTTCTTATTAAGGAGTTTTAAGTCTACCACAAAAGACAATAGAAGACTATTCAAAAGAATAAGTCAAATAAATATGTATTTGCAAGGTCACATCCATACTTGTGTGCACCACCCTTATAAGACTTTAGATTAACACCTTTCCATCAGACAGAAACTCACTTTGCTCGGCGGCTGCAGCTGTTCTGAAACACGTAGCATGTTTATAACTTCCCCAGGCTTTATTCAGTCACATGGTGCTCTGTTTGCCTTTCTCCCTGTTGCACATCATATATTATTATGTGTTTCTGTTGGTCAAAGAGCAGCCCGCACCTCCAACAAACAGCTTGGTGTTTGAATATTAAATGAAGGGCTTTCAACAGAGAGAAATGTTCACTGCATTTCACTCATCACACCCTGAGTCTACGTTTTGTCCCAGTATGTTCACATGTTCATCATTACAAAACATAGCAAATGCATCTAATTTTCATCATGAACATAAAATTGTTCATAACCCCATCTCCCAGAGATGGGCCCTGTAAATGTTTTGGTATGATTTGGGAAGAATTGCACACGCGCACGGATATACTGCATTTAATATTTTAATTATAGCACTAATCTGGGTCCATATTCTCTTTTTGCTTCTGTGAGGATGTTTGAATCGTGTTCAGGTGCCAGACTACAGAGTCTAAGGCTGGTGGAGTCATTTCCTAAAGAGAGTTGTTTTGTAAGAGGCAAGGTGAGAAGGCTGGAATAGGTACCTTCCTTACAGCCTTGCCCTCTAACTTTTCTCGGAATCCGAGCCCCGTGATTCTAAAGGGCAAAAGAGGCCACAGTAGTAGACGAACCGGCAGTACTGGTGTTATCTAATGAAGAACCATGACTTGGAAGATTAGTTGCTAGATAATAGCACCGTATCTACACACCCGCATTTTGCAAAGTGAAAACTTCTATTTATGGTCCTGTCTACTAAGGATACAGGTGACTCACTAGAAAAATCAAAATCAACCAAAACGGTTTCCATCGTGCAGAGAGAGCACACGTCTTATCCTGTTAACGTCTAAAAAATCTTAAAACCTTTTCAGGATTTTAGTCATTAGAGCTTGAGATTTCTAAGGGACATAAAACACAGAGAGAAATCAAGCTAGGGCCCTGCTGTGAATGCCACAACACTCAGAATGGGAACACAACGTGCCCGAGTCGGACAGCAAGTGAAGGAAGACCACAGGAGAGTCCCCGATCGCTACAACTGAGAGCGCCGATACGCTCCTCTCTTTCATTCGCAGGATCTGGTCTGGGTTGAGTGCGAGGGTAAAAAGTGATTATTCTGTTTTAAATAGAAAATACTCCACTCCTAAAAAAAAAAATAGCACTTTCACTTTCATTTATGTTACCTTCTCTGTCATCAAAATAAAATGCTAACTTAATATTTTATTTCAATAAAGAGACACTTAACGCTCAGAGTTCAAGGAGGGTCTGTTTGCCACCGCAGTGGACATTGTGGTAGCAATGATGCTTCCTGTAAGTTATCAGATATAGTATTTTTTTAAATGTTATGTGTGGCCCGAGGGAAAGAGTTGATACTCTAATTTGTTCATTTAAATAGATATTTTCCTCTATTTATTATTTCAGAAGTAAGCCACGGGAGCCACATTGCTGTGCCCAGAACACCAGCCACATCCTGAGAGCAGTGAGTAGGACAGAGGTCATGGCAGGACACACTTGTTCTCAGTTGCCCTTGGGTGGGTATTCCAAACTACTGCTAACCTTCTCTTAACATCCCTTCATTCAATGAAGTAGAACCCCTGGATAGGTTTTCTCCCACATGAGAGACTCCATGGGGAAGTTTGAAATAAAAACTGTTAAATTTGTGCAACTGGATTAGACATTTCACAATAGGGTTTTATGTTTTCATGAACCTGTAAGCACTTCTCGTTTCCAGTAAGGCTGGAACTGGCCTTTCTTGCTACATTTTGGCACTTCCAGTCTGAGATAAAACCAGGAAGTGTAATTGAATATGAAAGCGGGTTAAGATAGAACGAGTTTGACAAATGAAATAGAAATCCTGATTATTGACATAACTTCAATTACTGGACTGGGTAGATGTTTGAGAGACCTGTTGATCCCATGAACTCAATCTCTGCCTTAGAATATGAGTATTAAAATACTACGGCACCCACAGAATACACAAGACCAAGAGCAGCCCTAATGTACACTGTGTACTTGCAGCCATTATAATGTGTTGATATAGGTTAATCAGTTCTAACAAACGTAACTCTGGTGGGGGCATTGATCTTAGGGGAGGGGAGGTAAGTGTGAGGACAGGGCATTCAGGGGGATATTTCTATAACCACCTCTCGATTTTGCTATGAACTTAAAATGACTCTAAAAAAACAAAGTCTTTAAAAAATACTATGATATGTTCAATGGAGCATTTGACTCTGGTGAAGATACGCTCCTATTATATTCAGAGAAAATTCCTCCTCTGAAAAATAAAGCTCTTAGTGTAGACACTGCCAGAAATACATACATGCATTTTAACTTTCGTCTTTCACAAATAAAGTACTCATATGAGGATTCATGTTAAATTAAGCACAAATGATCTAAGGATGTTGTTTCTTGACCAGCGGAGCCTGCCCTAGAATTGGGCAACACACAAACTGTGCAATTGCCACCGTGGTTATTCTGACAACAAGCAAGAGTGTGGTCCACGTTAAAATTTCCCTTTCCCCCTCCCAAATTTTAACTTGCATTCTCAGTAAAATATTTCTGATAAAACCCTATGTCTTCCTTTGACACCGCACATTTTGGCAGGGAAGAATCAGACAACGGCTCCACCCCTGCAAGAGAGACTGCAAAACCAGAACCTCCAGCCCAGGTACCCAGGAAGGTCATGGATTCGGCAACAATGAGCAGACAGCCAGGGCAGGGGAGGGGGGCTGGATGCGGAGGGGGATGGGGAGGGACATGGGGGACATCTGTAATCGTGTCAACAATAAAACAACAATAATAAATAGTATTGGAATAACTTTTAAAAATAAAAGAAAAATAAGGAAGCCCACAAAACACTTCACCTGAGCAATACGGCTTTGAAGTAATATACTCTTTGAGTGAGTGAACTTTTCACCAACGTGTATGATCTTCCATTTTCTCAGGATACAGTATTTTTCAGGTGTGCATGAGGTTAGAAAAGACAAGTTGCCACCCAAAATAAGACTTTGTGTTCTATAGCATCTGTTTATGACAGTGTATATAAGTAAGAAGAGGTTCCGCTCCTGTAGAAGACAAAGAAAAATACATATCTTCTTGTGATTTGGCTTTCTGAAAATGCAACTAAAGGGGAAAATGTGGAGGTGGAGCCCAATATAAACGCCATGTCAGAGAAAAAAGAACCACCCACAAAAATCTTTCTTTAAAAAGTATCCATTCCTAAAGAAGATGCATTGTGTGTAGGTGCACACACAGATTTACTACCTCCCCAAAGTGGCCTTCTGACAATAACTTCTTCGAGGGAGAATCTTTAAACCTTGAGGTTAGAAAAGATAATAAGCAGGTTATGATTCTTGGATACCTGTTATTGTTCTAAATATTTAACAGAAGCTGGGTGTGGTGGGGACATGCAACTCTGTTCCCAAGAGTTGCACCTTTGGAGAATGATTTGAGAATCAGTATTCTCATGGACAAGATTAAGTCCCTAAGCAGGTCAGCTGTCAAGTGCATCAGTCATTCTCTGCCTTTACTTACATGAACACCTTGGATGGATAATATTTTTGTCCTGCATACACACACACACACACACACACACACACACACACGTATGTATGTGTATATGTATATAATTTACATATTATAGAGACATATATAGGCATAAATGCATATGTGTATATAGTAATGTTTTTAAATGTATGGGAATGCAAATTGAATGGGATACTTTTTCATTTGCAGACTTCCTATTACATTGCAAGAGTGTATGTCGCTCCCTGGGTTCCCTGGTATTAAATATTAGAAATAACTAGAAATATCCTACAGTCAATGTGAAATCCAAAAACACCCATGTGTATTCCCAACGCCCCCTGGAGATCAGTACAGCCCCAGCTGAGACCCACTCCATGAACACAGGCTGATAGGCAGGCCATAGATTCTTCCTTCGGGAGGTCTGGGTGACCTGATGTTGCCATCGCTGGTCACAGCACCGTACCTAGGCCCAGCCACCCTTTGCAGGGAGCTCCTCCCACCATCAGGGATGGGCTTGGCAAGAAGCCCTCTTGCAACTTCCCCACCTTATAATGTTTGCCTTAACCAGTGGCTGAAGGTGACCCAAGTCTTCGAATCTCTGACACTAACAAGTGAAGGGAAGCATAGGAAGTCAGAGGAAAAATTAACTTTGGATTTTGTTCAAACTGTAAGGAGCAAGCATACACTTATACCTTCAATTTAGGTAGATGACCCTTCACTTTTAGGTATTAACTTATTTTTAAGTTTAAATAATTATTTCAAATAGTTTAGAGATGTTAGCTTTTAGTTTCCCTAGTTTATAACTTTCAAGTACTTTAATGTGATTTTTTCAAAAAAATGGTTCCAAAGTACTCTGGGAAAGATAGATACAGAAACTATAATTAAATTAGGATCTGTCCAAAATAGGGAAAGTTAGACTCTACAATGTAACAATCACTGTGCTGGTTGTTTTGTATAATTTTTTTCTTTTATATCTTCACACAAGGTAGATACTATTATCACCAACTTATACATGAGAAATCTGAACCCAAAAGAAGTTTAAGAAACTCTACCAAATATTAGTAAGACATATATCACATTTAAAACACACAGGGTTACAAGCTAATGTGTTTCTAACTTTGACACCAACACAAATATTTATATTGGCCCCAATTAAAATATAAAAACACATTCTTCTATTGAATCTTCATGGAATGCAAAGATAGCCGCTTTGTTGAAACTAACTTTACATCAGTTATTTTTAACGATTGCTCAAAAAAGCGTGACAGAGAAATTATACCTGTTGAGTATTCTAGGACTTCTCAGGAGATCAGGACCACTGTTCTACGTCCTGTGAGTTCAAGATAGAACACAATGAATCGTTCTGGCCCAGAGGTAGATAATCCCAGAACATCACATGAGCTCTTGACATTTGGCAGAGAATCAAAAAGTCAACAAAGGCTGCACCTGTATGTGGCTGGAGTGTAAACGTGGAAAGAAGGAAGGGTAGGTGCCTGCCACGTTCTTCTCATTTGTCTGTCATCGTCACCTGTCCCCTCCTTCTCTCCTTTCTTCTTTCAATCATCCAAGGGATATTTACTGAGCACCTAACAGTGCCAGGGTTTCTGCTAGTCTCAGTTTTGCCCTGTCTCCCAGAGGCTCCTTACTCAGGACATCTTCTCACCTTTTCCATTTGCCCTCTGCTCTGAGACTATGGTCTCAGATTTTCTGTTCTTCCCATCTAGTCTGAGGATCACAGGTACTCTGCTCCATGACAACGTTTGTAGTTTTCGTTTTGTTTTCACTGCTCTGGAGGGACCGGTGCTTTTCTTCTCCTCTCTAGCCTGCCTCCCTCAGCACATTCCTTTGAGCTGGGAAGTTGAACCCTGGGAAATGGTGGTGCCTCCTTAGATCCCTCCTCTCTGTCTTCTTAGTGCTCTGTGGCTGCTGCTAGGACTCTGCCGAATTGGGTTTGATGGGCTTTGTCTCATGCTCCCAAATTTTGTTTTTCTAAGAAAAGGGTCATCGGTTGTAATTTTGGTTTTGTCACTTTTAGGGGAAAAATCAGCCACATTGCTTAAGATCTCTAAGCATGGTTTCTCCTATGGGCCTTCTTCAGAATGAATCAACTTCCATCACATTGACAGGTCCATCACTGTTAGTGTCCCAGTGTGGTCATTTCCTCATTCCACTCAGCAAGATATTTCTTCCTCTTTTTTCCTTTTTCTTATAAATTTTGTTGTTTGGGGGGTTCTTTTGTGGAGGACTCCCAAGTATATAAAAGTGCTTTGACTTGGCCATCCCTTTTTAAAGTACTGACTGTGGCAGATTAAGTGCCTATGGAATTAGTTACTGCACTTAAATGTCACACAAGGTAACAATGGGTCAGCCTGCTTACACTCAGTGAAATAAATTTGTGCCAAACTGTACACAGCTATAAGAATTATAAACTGACTTCTGGCCAAGATGGAGGCATAGGTGGACACACTGTGCCTCCTCACACAACCAAAATTAAGGACAACAAGGATTTAGAAACAAGAAAACAACCAGAACTGAGAGAAAACTGAGCTGTAGAGAAATCTGACAATCATTCATCCATTCATCCAGACCCGTAAGAGGGGCGGAGTCATGGCAGGAGGAAGCGGAGGTTGGCGGCCCCAGGCCTGTAGGCAGTGGCTGGAGGACTCCAGGCACAAGGCGGCTGACTGACCAGGTGGTCCCACACTTGCACGCAGATAATCCAGGCAAAAATGGGGAAAAAGAGAGAACTCGCAACCCAGGGCCCCAGAACTGGGAAATAAAACCTAAAAACACCAAGACCCCTCCCCCACATACAGCACCACAACCCAGCGACTGGGCTGCCCCACCCTGGGGAACACCTAAGGCTCTGCCTCTACACCTAACAGCTGCAACCAGACCCAAAAAAAAAGGCTCAAATGAGAGAACAGATCAAAGTCCCACAACCAATTCGTCTAAGCAAAGAACAGATAGCCAACCTATCAGATGCACAGTTCAAAACACTGGTCATCAGGATGCTCACAAAATTGGTTGATTTTGGTCGCAAATTAGATGAAAAAATGAAGGCTACAATATGTAAAACAAAGGAAAATGCACAGGGAACCAATAGAGATGGGAGGAAAACTGGGACTGAAACCAGTGGAGTGGACCAGAAGGAAGAAAGAAACAACCAAATGCAAAAGAAGGAAGAAACAAGAATTCCAAAAAATGAGGAGAGGCTTAGGAACCTCCAGGACATCTTTAAACATCCCAACATCCGAATTATAGGGCTACCAGAAGGGGAAGAGGAAGAGCAACAAGTGGAAAACTTAT